>JAQFVV010012442.1:800704-1377402 GCA_028023455.1 Epiperipatus broadwayi | reverse complement strand
AACTGCTTCGTTCAGTTACGTATTGCTTATAAAAAGATTGATTCTTACATATCTTTGGGGGATAACTCTAAACCAACCCTCGTTCCACTCCAAAAAGAAAAATTAATTCTTCTCCTGAAAAGATATGCAAGTTCAATTATTGTTCAGCATATATGAAGATAAATAATTATTCAAACAAAACTAATAAACAAGCATCCTCATTATAAATAAAGATTTAAGACCCAGTAAGATGATTTCTTATTTGCTAGCTCAGCGTACTCTATTCTCAGTTAAAAAAAAAGGGGATCAGAAAACTCGCACAATTAATTACTAATATAGTTAGAGAAAGTAAATTACAAAGAGAATAAAAAATATATGGCCCATAGTCACTTTAAAATTATAATACAAATATTTTATTAACCCATTGTTCCATACCATTTATAATATGAATACAAATTTAATATTCCCAGATTGATTAAATATACGAAACAAATATTACACACAATATAAATCATTTTAACAAACAAACTATAATCATAAAGAAATAATTAACAAAACAATAATTAGATTAAATAAAAGAAAATTTATTTCTTAATAAGAAAAATGTATTAAATAACTAATATGTTATAGTGATCTGTGGATTATAAATAAACTCACACACATGAATTAAGCAAACAAGGAAAAATTAATAAGTTACATAAAAGTTGTGTTTGTGTACGTATGTATATAGGACATATATTTATGAAATGTGTACTAAATTTAAATAAAATAAACACACACAAAATATAGTATACAGATAAAGTCTCTAAGCTTCACCCTGCTATGGGTCTTGAGTGGAGCTATACATCTACTGTGGCAAGGGCTGGACTTGACTCTGGTACAAGTTCATAAGTTGATCACCATCACTCTGGTGTTTGAATCTCAGCATTTATATTATGTTGGGATGGCAGGAGTGGAACTGTATGAAGGTGCTGAAGAGGGCTTCTATCTCACAATCATTCTATAAATAGAAAAGTTCTTGAATTGCATCTTTAGCTTGGACAACGGATATTACACACTATAAAGTCTTTTCTTGTTTTGTGAATTCTGGGTTAATTACACGTTTAATGGCATGTTGCAATTAAACTTCCATCAGCATCAACTGAGTATATGGTGGAATGATCATCTGTTCATTTAGCTTTCCAATCATTGGCTAGATAACTGAAGTTACTCAACACTACTTAGTAGTCCAATGTTTAAACTGTTCGCTACTAACTGCTTAACTGTTCAAATCATTATTTGAATGACTGCTGAATTAGTGTCCGTTGGTTCAGAATGACTGAAATAATATTTAATTAGAGTAACTCTCCAGGTTTAGGTTGAATCAGAGTCAGCATGCTTGCTAAAAAGGTTGCAAGACTTTGTGTGGTTCCATGATCAGCGTTAGCTTAACAATAAACTTAGACTTCAGCTCCTAATAAGATTTCTTTTTAAAAACAAAAAGTGAACTGTCTTCTTACAACTTCAGAACAGATTTATATCTCTTCAATACCCCCCTCAATTCATGTATCCCCTCCAAGAAAGAAAAATCAATTAATTAAATCTTTTTATATCTCCATTTAGATCAATATATCACTAATGAAACTTTTAATGAATGATAACATCTTTTTTACAGTTTTTCTTTAGTAATTACATTATTAACAATCAAAGTTTTAACAAAAATATTTCACATAGATTGGGCACTTCTTTTCTCCCTGCATTATCACAAATTTAATCAAGGCCTTTTTGTCCAGTTGGAATTATTTTTAGAATGCTTTTTTAGGCTTTTCTTAGAATTTATGACAATGACCTTCTTGCTCACATGCAATTGAAGAGAAAAACAACCATTAAAATCTCGATCTTGAAATTATTTCTAATTATATTTTAAATAGTAATATTTAATTATTTTTTTTTTTTTTACGACGGTTATAAACACTCAAAAAATATATAAATATACTTTAACAAACAAAAATATTTAAAATTATAAATACATTTTGGTGTTTCTTTTTTTTTAAAAAAAAAATCAAAAATGCAAATACATATTTCTAAGCCTTTAAATATTGGCTTTAATCATATATGTGTGTGAGTTTATGTTATAGCCACAGTTATCTTTTAATTTATAATAAGTTTGATTATAATATATAGTATACCCACCTACCCCACTTATTGGCTTTTTATGTATTTTTGGCCATTAATTTGTCTAATATTATCTTGTGCTTGGCCACATAAAATGTGACTGGCACAATATATATTATAATGGACTGAATAACTTAATGTATTGGCTCTATCTACTGTTCTTGCCCAAATAAGTAACAGTCCGCAGACTATAAGATGGTATATCCAGAGTCTTCACAACTTAAGGGGTCCTATTACGTATCGGAGTTCAAACTTAGTGAAGATATTTGCCTTGAACTCTAGACAAAGATGGATTAAATAGAATGACAATAATGTAACCTCTATATAGGTCTGTAATGGCTTATTTACTAATGAATATATAAAAATGTGACACATGAAGAGATATATATTCTGTTGAGTGAAGTGTGAATGATGCTGGATAATCTAGAGATCAGAGAATCACAGATTTTAACTTCAAACAACAAATATTTATTAATAAAATATAGGGTTGAATTTATAATATTTATAACTTATAATAAAAAAAGCATTAATGTAATAAAATATTGATTTGTCTTTACTATAATTTAGACTTAGTTGTGATTTAAATCATAAACATATTCAATAAAAAGTAAAAATTATAAAATTACAATGGAATAAAGTATCTATTATTTCGAAGGATCCAACTATATTATTAGATGTACAATGTTTAATTTAATTTTGTACTCTGAATGTATATTAAAGTTATGTCTGTGGATTGCTAATTTATGTTTTATAGATAGAATTCATTCATAAGACTATATTAATCATACAAACAGGAAAATATAATCATATATAATTACTTATTAGTAAATGTAATGATATTTAATTTTATATGATTAAATGTCCAATTAAGTGTATATGTTAAAAATCTTACCTTTTGTCTTTTAAGTAATTGTCCAATCTAATGCATTCCATTGATGCTAATATTTTTATTTACAAACATATAAAATTTATCTATGTATACAGTAAGTTGTGTATTTGTATCTCCCTCCCCCTATATAAATTTAATCAAATGGATTCTTTAAAAAAAGGTTTTCTACAAATGGGGTAAAAGGGTGAGAAAAATCGGAGCTCAACTCTTAGTATACACTAAAATAAAATATAAAATATTTAAAAGTGCCAAAATGTAAAAAAATCTTGGACTCCTCTTTAAAAACAATAGCAGGTTAATATTTTCAAGAGTGGCTTCCTTATTCTTAACAGATAGTATCTTTTCTTTTATTCAGGCATATTGAATGATACCTAAAAATTCCAACCACTTGAACAGTTTCCACGATGAAATTAAACTTTTGGGCTCCTGACTTTGTAGTCATTGACTTTTCAATTTCATCTCTAAATGATTCCAGGCTGATTTAGACACTCAGCATACCAATGATTTTTATACTTTATCACTTATCTAATGACAGGAAGAAAGTAAAAAAGACCCTGGCACAATTAAATTAGCAAGATTGCATCATTAGATTTTATATATACACGTATAAAAAGTTAAATATAAGTTGTTGTTTTTTCCAAAGCTTGCGTTATAATATAAATACGAACGTTGTTTTTATGCAGTTTATTTGTATATATATATGTTATATATATATATATGTATATAAGACGCGTGGTAATGATTTTGCTTAAAGGAAATACAAATTAGTATTTTTAAAATTCTATTTTTCATTATTAGTTTGTTTTTTTTTCTTTAAAAAAAAAAAAAAAAACATTTTATAATAATTATATTTTTGTGATTGATAAGCAAATATAAATCTCTCAGAATTTATTCAAACAAACGAAAGTTCATCACTTAAATAATGTCTCTTTTCTTTTTAAAATATTTTCCACTAATAGATAATAATTGAAACATACAGGCTTATTATATACCTATGTTTATATATGTAATGTATAGGGTTAATGAGCACAAACTTTCACATGACCCACCACTCTACACACTATCTCATAACACTGATATACTTGAACACATATATGTTGAAACGATAAATAATCACTAATATACATATTTCATGCTAAACCAACAATCACCACTTGATCCAGATTACCATCTCTACACATATATGCTATAAGTGCTCAGATATATATTAAGATAGCCAATCCTCATACTTCAATGGACAGGCTTCAATCAACTCCACCTCCACCTCTTCAACTCCATCCAATTGAAAATCTGATGATGGATTGTTCAAAGGCCACCCTGACACCAAGATTCTTGTCACACCCATGTTGACATAAGGTCAATCTGACCCCTCATGTACAGGACCTAAACCATTTAATACATATACAAGGGATGGGAAGACATCTCTATTATGTAATAACTAAAATATACCTGTGTTTTTTTTTTTTTATATATATATATATATATATATATATATATATATATATATATATATATATATATATATATATATATATATATATATATATATATAAGGTATAGGAGCACAGACTTTCACATGACCTATCACTCTCCACACTATCTCATACACTGATACACTGTACTTGAAGGGTCATATTGATCTTAGATCAACATGGGTGTGACAAGAATCTCGACCTCAGGGTGGTTTTTGATCATTCTATCATCAGATTTTCAATTGGATGGGCGGTTGAAGAGTTGGAGTGTGGAGCAGATTGAAGCCTGTCCATTACAGTAGGAGGATTTGCTATCTTAATATATATCTGAGCACTTATAGCAAATACCTGTAGAGATGGTAATCGGGACCAACTGATGATTGCTGGTTTAGCAGGAAACACATATATTGGTGATTATTTATCTTTTCAACATATATGTGTTCAAGTGTATGAGTGTTAGGAGATAGTGTGGACTGTGGTGGGTCGTGTGAATGTCTTTGCTCATATACCCTCTATACTACTAATGAGATCATGCAATTCAAAATATTAAACAGTTTTTTAAATGAATTACAATCATGATAATTAATATAATAATAATAAATATAATATTATTCTAACATTTTACTTTAACAGTACTCCATTTGAACAAAAACTAACCAACAAAAATAAACTATTGCTTAGCTTTTTTTCATGTTCCAAAATGAACAAATATTTACTCTTTTTTTTACTCTTTAAACAAAAGAAACTTGGTTGCTAGCATATCTTAACATTCGATTACTATTATGGCTGTCACATCATCATTAAATCTATTATATTCACAATGTATAAATGAGTATGTATAGATGTTCTACTTCACATTTATTTTAACAAAACATATATAAATTCATTTATTTATTAATGTATAATTATATATATATATATATATGTGCGTGTCTCCATAATCTCCTATAATTATGTTTTAAAAGTTGGCTGCCTATCTAATCTTTATATTTGTCATTCCAAAACATCAGTTACTACTTCTTATTATTTTTTAATAAGGATTGGGCATCACCTTACAATATATATATATATATATATATATATATATATATATATATATATATATATATATATATATATATATATATATATATATATATATATATATATATATATATATATATATATATATAATGTAGAAATTGGGTTTTTACTCACTCATCTATATACTACTTAAAAGTATGTGAGGATGCAATACAACACTTTATTACAATAATTCAACACTTGCCTAAAATTCTACATAATAGTTAATAATATTTCTCTAAAATACTTAATATGCCTCATCCAGCATATTTATGGATGTCAATATCTAATTCCAAGCACCATTATGTAAGAATTATCCTGGAAGAGATGGGAGAAGGAATAAGGGATACATAGGAAGCCTGGTCACTGGCTAGCTAACTCAGAATGTAGATTACTTAAAACATGAGAAACATATAGGGAACAACAATAATCAGGTATTCAATTAAATTAACTAAAGAATTAATACCCATACACATATTTCTTTTGTTAACGACCTACATGGAATTTGAGATAAAAAACAATATGAATATTTCATTAAAATTTAATTTTTAACATAATGAATAACAATAAAAAATATTATTTGCACTTAAATATTTTTGTAAAAACACAAGCATACACACACATTGTACAGCCAAGCAAATCAAATAAAAAGAGAGAAAATAATGTTCATTCAATTCATATATAAAATATAATATTTGCAGTGAAGAGAGCTGATCATAATATCAATAGAAAGGGAGCCCTAATGTAATATATATATATATATATATATATATATATATATATATATATATATATATATATATATATATATATATATATATATATATATATATATATATATAGCATAAAGTGCCCTTATTAACTAGAATTCACCAGGATGAAATAAGGGATTCAGATTGGTAATGATAATAATTTTATTGGACACAATAGCCACTAAAGGTTCTCATGCTTTGTTTATTTAAATCATTAATACAAATGATTAGGAGTGGATTTCTTCAGGTTCAAGCCTTTGTTTAATATTATTGCAGCTTACATATCTTTGTGGGATTGAGATCAAAATCCCAATATGTTTTAAGCTATTATACCAGTGTGTTCCTAGCTGGTGAATATATATGCTGATTCCAATAACATTCTGAAGTCTTCAACATAAAAAATTAATAACTTGACCTCTCCCCTTTTATTATAGTTTTTTTCTTTCATATTCTAGAAATTTCCAATTTCTAGAATTTACATTAATTTTGTAGTATTTATGCATGTAGTATCTGAGGTTAGGCTTATTTTTAAAGCAAAAGCAAAGCTTTTAGAACCTTTTCTTCTTTGTCTTAACCAAAAATTCGGTCAAACACTTTTAACTTATTTTTTTTTAAATGTCTTCATTAGAAGGTATTCCACAGTAACATTCTGTGTAGTTTTGTCTCTTTGTTTTAATTATAACTAAATTATTCATTTTATTAAAAATGAAATATATTTAATTTTATCATGGAAATAATGTATATATTATTTGTTTATTTTAAATGATTCCTTCCATTCACTTGTCTATATAATAATATATACATGTATGCTTTAACAAAATAAATGAATACAAATACCTTCTTTTTCATGTCCATTTTAACTCTTTATTCACTGATTTGAGGAAAATATTAAAAAAAATTAAATATGAAATAAGGACACTTAACAATAAAGTAATAGGCATATGCACACATATCAAAATTTTCTTCTTTGAAACAGGGTTTAATCCCACCTTGTTACAATATATATATATATATATATATATATATATGTAACAAGGATATATGAGTTATATATATATATATATATATATATATATATATATATAACTCACATTTATCTGCATTACATATTTTATAATTCCAAAAATATATAATCAAAGTTATTAAGAAAGGTAGAGTAGTTAAAGTAATAATTTGTTAAATAGATTTATTAAGCAATTTTGTAAAATAATAAAGTGTTATATTGTGCAAAATTGTCCATTTAAAGTAGAATAAAACTTTAAATCAGCAGGGGGGAGGGAGGAAATTTAAAGTAAAAATTGAAAACGTCTTTCTTTTTTTATAAATCAACAAAATAAAATATCTAAAAAAGTAAGAAAATATAAAAACAGAATAGAAATTAATTTGTAAAAAGGAAATGTTTCAAAAATGTAATTACAAAAGAATTAAAAGTAACAATTGAATCAATTAAAACCATGTAAACTATCAATGATATTGTAGATTAATCTAATAAAAAGGATTAGATAGCATGCAATGTAAAATATAATTAGAACAGACATAAATTATGATCAAAATTAAAAATACTAAAAAGGAATTAAACCATGAGGGTAAGATTATAAAATGCTGCAGTCACTATTATTCTTCACTTCCATTCAAACCCAGTTCTAGTCCAGTTCAAGTTCAGTTCAGGTTAAGTTTGGTCTTTATTTTGTTATTGAATTATTCTGATCTTGAGTCTGTCTGATCATTCCAGTGTTCATGTTATTATTAATTCATTATGTTATTCATTGCTGCAAAGATTCAGAAATCTAAAGACAAAATAAAACCATCCATTACTTCTGTAGAAAATATTATTGCAGAAGCCAAAGATCTAGAAACATGCATTGCTAGCTCATCTTGGAAGTGTTTGACTGGACTTCAGACCCCAAAGATGCTCTAAAAATCAATTGTATACATCTTGCACTAATATAAAGAACCAATGCCTATATACTAAAATAGACACCACAACATATTCTCTCTCCCATTATCAAAACAAGATTTGAAAACATCATCAGAGACCAAAAATACAACTATCTGTAAAGTATCATGGATGCAAATCAAAAACAAAGGAACTATGTTATCTCAATCTCATGATAGCCTAAGTAAATGTTTTCCATAATAGTGGTCTTTAGACACTTGATATGTTTTAAATGAAATGAACTCTAATAAAAGACTATATAAAATTTAGCATAATTAATCATTTCTATTTATGCCACTTATTAAATGGTTATGTTATATTATATATGTGTGTTTGAATAAATATTTATGACTGCTTAAGTATTACTTGGTCTATTCTCTCTTGTCACTGAGTCATTATTTATTAAAGATATAAATATCTATCTGTATGTTAAGTTAATGTGTTGGACACCCTGATACAGAATGTGATCTAACTTGAATTATTTCAAACATTACATTTGGTGCCTGTTGTCTGAGCATGCCAACCATATATAATTTATATAATGAGATGGAACCTGAGTTGTATACTCAAAACAAATAAAGAAGCCATAGAACTAGAAACATGACTTGCTAGATGATCTTAAAAGTATTCAGCCAGGTTTCAGGTCATTAGACCTATAAATAAAAATCAATTGTCCACATCTGGAAGTAATGTCCATAACCAATACCTAAATGTTAAAATAGACACTGCAGCAAACTATGTCTCTTCAATTGCCAAGACAAGACTTGAAACCATAAACAGAGACCAAAAATCCAACTAGTTGGAATGTAAACATGGATGCAAGACAAAACCAAAAAAACTATGTTATCTTAATCGCTCTTCCGATCTCAGTAAATATACTTTCCATAATAATGGTCTATAGAGACCTTTTTAAATGAAATGAACTCTAATGAAGGACTATATAAAATTAACCTAATTAATCATTGATATTTATGTAAAATATTAATTATATTGTTATATATGTATATTTAAATAAATATTGTTTGCTTAAGTACTATCTGGTCTAGTCTCTCTTGTCACTGTGTCATCTTTTATTTAAGAATATAAATGTCTATCTATATTGTATCAGTCACATGCCTTGAACTTTTGAAATGCAGTGAACATGAAATGTGAATTATAAAAGCGAGCAGCAATTAAGAAATATTCAATGGCATCCAAAACTACCATTACTATAATCATATCTTTAAAAGGTTCATTGACTGCAACCTTTGTGCACCATCTCAAGAAAAAGACTGTTCTCTTCCCCAAGGGATATGATCATGTAACTAATAAAGACTTAGAAACTTTTTTTATAATTTTATATATATAATCAACAGAAAAGTGGATGCCAAATAATTTATTCTTGGTCCTAATAAATTTAATCCCTGACAAGTTCCATCTACTGTTTAACTCGGAGAGGTGGTTTGTTGCTTCATTAACAAGAAAGGTTCAACAATAATACAATTAACCAAATACACAACACAATGCTATACTTTATTCTTAGATGTTAAATTTATTAAGCCCTCTATGATAATACAAATATTTACAAAACAAAGAAGAAAATAAACACATGCACAAAAAATATTAATTAAAATTCATATAATTTTTAAATAGCTTCATAAATGGGAAGGAATGAACTGAGCTTCTTCCTTGCTTACATTTTAAACTAAAATTTGAAAAAATTCCCTGTTGCGAAAGTATAATGTGTATTGGTTATGGTATGCACGTGTTTCAGAAAAAAGTGGCCCTCACATTATCATTTATGACAATTTATAGCTTTGTTTAAATTAAAATAACAATTAGCCATGAGTTAACTATATTTGAATATTAAAAGTTCCATAATATGAGTCCTGCATGTAGCGGACAATAACAAAAATTATTTGGAACATTTCTTATATACTTTTATTTCTTATGAAAACAATCCTGCACATAGCTGATGGAATAAATTTAATATGGAAACAAATTCATGTTAAACTAAAATTTCAGAATCCTGGTTATGGCGAATAAAAATAAATAACTTCCATTATTTTAATGGTGAATCACATACGTCTAATGACCCAACCATTAAGTTGGTTAGTATACTTACTACTTTCCTCAATAATAACTCACACACACACACACACATATATATATATTGTAACCGGACCCACGTACAACCCTTTTATCACATCAGTTGTAACAATTTTCTGATGAGCATGCTGTAGGAAGGAACTATCAATTGACATTCCTAATGCAGATGTTAATGCCTCCTACAACAATATTTCCTGCTCATCAGAGGATGTAGTACCATAGAGACTGTGAACATCTAAACATTTATATGTTTGGTTTTCCAAACAGCGCCATTAGAGTTCCATCTTACTACAACCTGACTGGCCAGGGTCTAGTTATGTCAGACATAGCTCAGGAATGCATGAGATTCTCATGAACCAGTGCTATAATTGGTGAATGATGCGATAAAACAAACAAAACTGGACAACTGGATAACCAATTTGATTTTTAGTAACAAAAAAATTTATTAAATAACAATAAATTAGCAATTTCTAACGAAGTTCATTTCTATCCACATGATTACTCTTTTTCATTTTACTTATGAAAAAGCTAGAAGCAGTTCTTTTTTCTTTATCAATAGTTCATTTACATGTTCATTATGAGAAGACACTTGGAAACATCCTAATTCAACAATAGTTCATTTTTGTATTCCTTTATGAGAAGAAGCTTGGAAATATTCCAATTCAACAATAATTCATTTTTGTATTCCTTTATGAGAAGAAGCTTGGAAATATTCCAATTCAACAATAGTTCATTTTTGTATTCCTTTATGAGAAGAAGCTTGGAAATATTCCAATTCAACAATAATTCATTTTGAATCCATTTATGAGAAGAAGCTTGGAAATATTCTAATTTAACAATAATTCATTTTGAATCCATTTATGAGAAGAAGTTAAATATTTATTTAAAATAATTTATTAAAAAAAAAAAAAAATAGAAAACGAAGAAGCTTGTGAATATTCTAATTCAACAATAGTTCATTAATTCCTTTATGAGAAGAAGCTTGGAAATATTCTAATTCAATAATAGTTCATTTTGAATTCATTTATGGGAAGAAGCTTGTGAATATTCTAATTCAACAATAGTTCATTAATTCCTTTATGAGAAGAAGCTTGGAAAAATTCTAATTCAATAATAGTTCATTTTGAATTTATTTATAGGAAGAAGCTTGTGAATATTCTAATTCAACAATAGTTTGTTTTTATATTCCTATATGAGAAGAAGCTTAGAAGCAGTCAAGCATTTATGGTTTATATAGCATTTCATTATTTTAGTAGTCAAGCATTTATGGTTTATACAATAATTCATTTGTTCATTTAAGAGAAGAACCTTAGAAGCAGTCAAGCATTTATGGTTTATACAATAATTCATTTTGAAGCAGTCAAGCACTTATGGTTTATACAATAATTCATTTTGAATTCATTTAAGGTAAGAACCTTAGAAGCAGTCAAGTATTTATGGTTTATACAGCATTTCATTATTTTATTAATTATTACCGATTGGTAGACATTTGAACTCAGCAATTCTTGTTTTGTAGAGCATTTATCATTTGATAATTGAGGCATTTATAATTTAGCCAAATATAAAACTATATTCATATACATAAACTCTGTTTGGCTTGTGGAGCATTTATAATTTAGTCAAATATAAAAGTATATTCTTATACATAAACTCTGTTACATTATAAGAAGCTTAGAAGCGATCAAGTATTTATGATTTATAGAGCGTTTCATCATTTTATTAATTATTACCGATTGGTAGACATTTGAACTCGGCAATTCTTGGTTTATAGAGCATTTATCATTTGATAATTGAGGCATTTATAATTTAGCCAAATATAAAAGTATATTCTTATACATAAACTCTGTTACATTACCCAGATAGAAGTAATATGCAATTAAAACATTTCTAATTCATATAGTAAATACGTTCAAATATTTTTATAAATAAATTTGCGTGTAGCTATTTCATAACTTCACTTTATAACGTATGATAAAGATGTTTAAACATTTTATAAAACAAATTCTATGTAATTATTTCATAATATCACTTTATAACGTATGATAAAGACGTTTTAATATTTTATAAAACACATTCTATGTAATTATTTCATAATGTCACTTTATAACGTATGATAAAGATGTTTTCATATTTTACAAAAAACAAATTCTATGTAATTAATTCATAACTTTATTTTATAACATATGATAAGGATGTTTTAATATTTTATAAAACAAATTCTATGTAATTATTTCATAACTTCACTTTATAACGTAAGATAAAGATGTTTTAATATTCTTATGACATAATTACCTTCCAGTTTTACAATCCAGTTTATTCATAAAGAAGGCGGGTTATTTCATTTATCTAGAGTCATGGCATAGCGTGGAGAGAATAAAGCCGCTAAATTACCCCATTATTATCATAATTCCTCTAGCAAAGGTTTCTTTTTTCATTTTAATGTTCCGTTAAAATTATATTTTAACGTGTCAAAAGAATTAAGTAATACACTTTTTTTAAAACAAAAAATTTAATATGTTCTGCCTTTCTGTGTAAGACGAGAGAGGAAAAAAAAGTTTTTTTTTTCTCACAACATGCCTAATTTGAATACTGCCTCAGTTTAACTCAAGTATCTTTTCTTTTTTCTTTTTAATGATTGGATAATTAATTTCTTTTCTTTTTTTTATTGAGACAGATAAAAAAAATAAGATAACTAGACATTTTATTTAAATCCATCAATTACAAAATTAAAAATATGATTTTCCCTTTTTTTTTTTTTAACAAATTACAGCTTTATTGCGTTCCCAATTAGATTGAATCACGCTAGACGTTTTTAAATGGGGGGGGGGTCTTTTGAATATCTATATGAGTAACAGCATAACTGTTTCATTAGACATTTCAAAGAAGATGGAGTAAAGTCATGGGGTGGATGGAGAGAGAAGCTTACTGATTCAGAAAACAAAGGAGAAATGGTAAACACGGAGGCTCAAAAAACAGAAAAAATAGTTACGATAGCGCAGATAATAGAAATTATAAAAGCAAACCAGAAAAGAGACAAACAAAGAGAAGAATATAACCAAAAATGGGATAAACAAAGAGAAGAAGATATCAAACACAATATACCAAAAAGAATATAACCAAGAATGGGATAAACAAAGAGAAGAAGATAATCAAAATGGGATAAGCAAAGTAGCTGAAGATTCGGAAACAAAGAGTATCATATGACCATCCATGAGACCAAGAGGATAAACAAAGAGAATAATATAACGAGCTAGCAATAGGAAGCAAACCCAGGAATGGATAGTGCAACCATTTAATTGGAGCATAATAACAGAATGAAAAGTTCAACCAGTTAATGAAAAAAATAACTCAGTCTAAAAATTCAGGATGAGGAAAAGACTTTAATTTTCCAAGCACCAAACATTTTAAACGAATTCACAAATTGAACCCTATTACTGATGAAGCAAGATTTGAGATTGTTAAAAAGGAAGAAATTGAAATTACGAATGGTGATCTTGAAATTTTTGGTCTACCTTCAGAAAAAAGTCTGATTGTGGAATATGCCTTTAAAATTGAAAAGAAAGAAGT
The DNA here is from genome assembly GCA_028023455.1 of Epiperipatus broadwayi. NCBI lineage: Eukaryota > Metazoa > Onychophora > Udeonychophora > Euonychophora > Peripatidae > Epiperipatus > Epiperipatus broadwayi. The sequence continues at coordinate 1,363,503 of JAQFVV010012442.1, read as the reverse complement.
ATATACAGAAGCTGAAAATGAAATAGTATCGAACACAGTAAAAGAGTTTCAAATGGATGAAAATGAATCCAATAAAGCAAAATTAAAATCTTCTGATCCTCAAGAAGATGAAAAACATGAAAATGAACATAATCAAAAATTTAATTCTCATATAACTAAGGAACTGTCCAATATAGAAGAAAATGTTTCAGAAAAATTGTCTGATATATGCTATGAAATAGTAACAGAGATAGAGAAAGAAACCATAAAATGGAAAGAAAAGTGTGTTAGTCCTCAGCCATATATAAAAATTATAAACAAAAGCTTAATAAACTCAAATCAAAAATTGAGTATAGAAAAAAAAATATAAAGACAGTTATTAAAAATATAGTTGCTTACGCAGGAAAAGACACCAAAAGGGAATCTGAAAACTCGGGATTTATCAGTGTGAAAGAAATTAAGCAACAAGAAACCTTTACAAATACCAAAAAAATAATTACTATGGCAGAAGAACCATTTAAAAAGAAACTTTTATATAAAAATGAAGTACCACCATGGAAGAAGAACAGGAGAAAATTCACAGATGGTGTTCATGGTCCAAATCGGACACATATAATTAGAAGATCAAATAGTAACAATGATCTCCAAAGAAAATACAGAAGTGAAGAAGCAAGACATCACAGTAATGTTAAACATGATAAATTTTCAGCAAAGAGATGATCCAGAAGTATGTCACTTCATAATACAAAAGAGGACTACAGGAGAACTGATCATGATCCTCAGTCTCCCAAAACAGGTTGCAGTTATGATTCAGAATAAAATAGAGATAGCTGATGGAAAAAGTTTGTGAGTGTGGTGTAGTGGTGCATGAACTTGTGTTTTTCATGTTGAGATGGTGGATGACTGAGCGGAGCTGCTTGGATGCATTGTGTTATGATGCTCCAAAGTATATGCTCAGCACTATCCAGACCTGGATGTTGTGCTCCAAGAGTAGTCCAGTAGTGCGTATATATAGGTCTCATGTATAGGCCTTGGTCTCATGGATAGGCCAAATGATAGCCCCTAAGACTCACCGAAGCTGAGCAGGGTTGGCTGAGTGCCAATTTGATTGTTTTTCTCTGGCTCCTATTCTTGGTTGGATGATACTTCTAGGTACAATAGAGGTAGTGCTTAAAAATGAGATATTTTCTCGTGACGTCATGAGGCGGTGTGTACTGGTAGTTTATGTTTGGCCATCTATTTGTCCCAGCATTGGAGGCTATGGTTCATGTATTCACTTTTCCAGCTCATCTTACTCATTCATCAGCATATCTAAAACCAGGCAGTACTGAGAAATAATGTGTATAGTATGTGGAATGAAATCGTACTTCCAGGTGATTTCATCCCAAAATTTGGTGAGGGGTAATGAAACAGTTATGCTGTTACTCATATAGATATTCAAAAGACCCCCCCATTTAAAAACATCTAGCATGATTCAATCTAATTGGGAACGCAATAAAGCTGTAATTTGTTAAAAAAAAAAAAAAAGGAAAAATCATATTTTTAATTTTGTGATTGATGGATTTAAATAAAATGTTAAGTTATCTTATTTTTTTTATCTGTCTCAATAAAAAAAAGAAAAGAAATTAATTATCCAATCATTAAAAAGAAAAAAGAAAAGATACTTGAGTTAAACTGAGGCAGTATTCAAATTAGGCACGTTGTGAGAAAAAAAGAACTTTTTTTTTCTCTCTCGTCTTACACAGAGAGGCAGAACATATTAAATTTTTTGTTTTAAAAAAAGTGTATTACTTAATTCTTTTGACACGTTAAAATATAATTTTAACGGAACGTTAAAATGAAAAAAGAAACCTTTGCTAGAGGATTTATGATAATAATGGGGTAATTTAGCGGCTTTATTCTCTCCACGCTATGCCATGCCTCACCATAAATGAAATAACCCGCCTTCTTTATGAATAAACTGGATTGTAAAACTGAAAGGTAATTATGTCATAAGAATATTAAAACATCTTTATCTTACGTTATAAAGTGAAGTTATGAAATAATTACATAGAATTTGTTTTATAAAATATTAAAACATCTTTATCATATGTTATAAAATGAAGTTATGAAATAACTACATAGAATTTGTTTTGTAAAATATTAGAACATGTTTATCATACGTTATAAAATGAAGTTATGAAATAATTACATAGAATTTGTTTTTTGTAAAATATGAAAACATCTTTATCATACGTTATAAAGTGACATTATGAAATAATTACATAGAATGTGTTTTATAAAATATTAAAACGTCTTTATCATACGTTATAAAGTGATATTATGAAATAATTACATAGAATTTGTTTTATAAAATGTTAAAACGTCTTTATCATACGTTATAAAATGAAGTTATGAAATAGCTACACGCAAATTTATTTATAAAAATATTTGAACGTATTTACTATATGAATTAGAAATGTTTTAATTGCATATTACTTCTATCTGGGTAATGTAACAGAGTTTATGTATAAGAATATACTTTTATATTTGGCTAAATTATAAATGCCTCAATTATCAAATGATAAATGCTCTACAAACCAAGAATTGCCGAGTTCAAATGTCTACCAATCGGTAATAATTAATAAAATGATGAAACGCTCTATAAATCATAAATACTTGATCGCTTCTAAGCTTCTTATAATGTAACAGAGTTTATGTATAAGAATATACTTTTATATTTGACTAAATTATAAATGCTCCACAAGCCAAACAGAGTTTATGTATATGAATATAGTTTTATATTTGGCTAAATTATAAATGCCTCAATTATCAAATGATAAATGCTCTACAAACCAAGAATTGCTGAGTTCAAATGTCTACCAATCGGTAATAATTAATAAAATAATGAAATGCTGTATAAACCATAAATACTTGACTGCTTCTAAGGTTCTTACCTTAAATGAATTCAAAATGAATTATTGTATAAACCATAAGTGCTTGACTGCTTCAAAATGAATTATTGTATAAACCATAAATGCTTGACTGCTTCTAAGGTTCTTCTCTTAAATGAACAAATGAATTATTGTATAAACCATAAATGCTTGACTACTAAAATAATGAAATGCTATATAAACCATAAATGCTTGACTGCTTCTAAGCTTCTTCTCATAAAGGAATATAAAAACAAACTATTTTTGAATTAGAATATTCACAAGCTTCTTCCTATAAATAAATTCAAAATGAACTATTATTGAATTAGAATTTTTCCAAGCTTCTTCTCATAAAGGAATTAATGAACTATTGTTGAATTAGAATATTCACAAGCTTGTTCCCATAAATGAATTCAAAATGAACTATTATTGAATTAGAATATTTCCAAGCTTCTTCTCATAAAGGAATAAATGAACTATTGTTGAATTAGAATATTCACAAGCTTCTTCTCATAAATGGATTCAAAATGAATTATTGTTAAATTAGAATATTTCCAAGCTTCTTCTCATAAATGGATTCAAAATGAATTATTGTTGAATTGGAATATTTTTAAGTTTCTTCTCATAAAGGAATACAAAAATGAACTATTGTTGAATTGGAATATTTCCAAGCTTCTTCTCATAAAGGAATACAAAAATGAATTATTGTTGAATTGGAATATTTCCAAGCTTCTTCTCATAAAGGAATACAAAAATGAACTATTGTTGAATTAGGATGTTTCCAAGTGTCTTCTCATAATGAACGTGTAAATGAACTATTGATAAAGAAAAAAGAACTGCTTCTAGCTCTTTCATAAGTAAAATGAAAAAGAATAATCATGTGGATAGAAATGAACTTCGTTAGAAATTGCTAATTAATTGTTATTTAATAAATTTTTTTGTTACTAAAAATCAAATTGGTTATCCAGTTGTCCAGTTTTGTTTGTTTTATCGCATCACTCACCAATTATAGCTCTGATTCATGAGAATCTCATGCATTCCTGAGCTATGTCTGACATAACTAGACCCTGGCCAGTCAGGTTGTAGTAAGACGGAACTCTAATGGTGCTGTTTGGAAAACCAAACATATAAATGTTTAGATGTTCACAGTCTCTATGGTACTACATCCTCTGATGAGCAGGAAATATTGTTGTAGGAGGCATTAACATCTGCATTAGGAATGTCAATTGATAGTTCCTTCCTACAGCATGCTCATCAGAAAATTGTTACAACTGATGTGATAAAAGGGTTGTACGTGGGTCCGGTTACAATATATATATATATGTGTGTGTGTGTGTGTGTGTGTGTGAGTTATTATTGAGAAAGTAAGTAAGTATACTAACCAACTTAATGGTTGGGTCATTAGACGTATGTGATTCACCATTAAATAATGGAAGTTATTTATTTTATTCGCCATAACCAGGATTCTGAAATTTTAGTTTAACATGAATTTGTTTCCATATTAAATTTATTCCATCAGCTATGTGCAGGATTGTTTTCATAAGAAATAAAAGTATATAAGAAAATGTTCCAAATAATTTTTGTTATTGTCCGCTACATGCAGGACTCATATTATGGAACTTTTAATATTCAAATATAGTTAACTCATGGCTGAATTGTTATTTTAATTTAAACAAAGCTATAAATTGTCATAAATGATAATGTGAGGGCCACTTTTTTTCTGAAACACGTGCATACCATAACCAATACACATTATATTTTCGCAACAGGGAATTTTTTTCAAATTTTAGTTTAAAATGTAAGCAAGGAAGAAGCTCAGTTCATTCCTTCCCATTTATGAAGCTATTTAAAAATTATATGAATTTTAATTAATATTTTTTGTGCATGTGTTTATTTTCTTCTTTGTTTTGTAAATATTTGTATTATCATAGAGGGCTTAATAAATTTAACATCTAAGAATAAAGTATAGCATTGTGTTGTGTATTTGGTTAATTGTATTATTGTTGAACCTTTCTTGTTAATGAAGCAACAAACCACCTCTCCGAGTTAAACAGTAGATGGAACTTGTCAGGGATTAAATTTATTAGGACCAAGAATAAATTATTTGGCATCCACTTTTCTGTTGATTATATATATAAAATTATAAAAAAAGTTTCTAAGTCTTTATTAGTTACATGATCATATCCCTTGGGGAAGAGAACAGTCTTTTTCTTGAGATGGTGCACAAAGGTTGCAGTCAATGAACCTTTTAAAGATATGATTATAGTAATGGTAGTTTTGGATGCCATTGAATATTTCTTAATTGCTGCTCGCTTTTATAATTCACATTTCATGTTCACTGCATTTCAAAAGTTCAAGGCATGTGACTGATACAATATATATAGACATTTATATTCTTAAATAAAAGATGACACAGTGACAAGAGAGACTAGACCAGATAGTACTTAAGCAAACAATATTTATTTAAATATACATATATAACAATATAATTAATATTTTACATAAATATCAATGATTAATTAGGTTAATTTTATATAGTCCTTCATTAGAGTTCATTTCATTTAAAAAGGTCTCTATAGACCATTATTATGGAAAGTATATTTACTGTGGCTTTCGTGAGATTAAGATAACATAGTTTTTTTGGTTTTGTCTTGCATCCATGTTACATTCCAACTAGTTGGATTTTTGGTCTCTGTTTATGGTTTCAAGTCTTGTCTTGGCAATTGAAGAGACATAGTTTGCTGCAGTGTCTATTTTAACATTTAGGTATTGGTTATGGACATTACTTCCAGATGTGGACAATTGATTTTTATTTATAGGTCTAATGACCTGAAACCTGGCTGAATACTTTTAAGATCATCTAGCAAGTCATGTTTCTAGTTCTATGGCTTCTTTATTTGTTTTGAGTATACAACTCAGGTGCCATCTCATTATATAAATTATATATGGTTGGCATGCTCAGACAACAGGCACCAAATGTAATGTTTGAAATAATTCAAGTTAGATCACATTCTGTATCAGGGTGTCCAACACATTAACTTAACATACAGATAGATATTTATATCTTTAATAAATAATGACTCAGTGACAAGAGAGAATAGACCAAGTAATACTTAAGCAGTCATAAATATTTATTCAAACACACATATATAATATAACATAACCATTTAATAAGTGGCATAAATAGAAATGATTAATTATGCTAAATTTTATATAGTCTTTTATTAGAGTTCATTTCATTTAAAACATATCAAGTGTCTAAAGACCACTATTATGGAAAACATTTACTTAGGCTATCATGAGATTGAGATAACATAGTTCCTTTGTTTTTGATTTGCATCCATGATACTTTACAGATGGTTGTATTTTTGGTCTCTGATGATGTTTTCAAATCTTGTTTTGATAATGGGAGAGAGAATATGTTGTGGTGTCTATTTTAGTATATAGGCATTGGTTCTTTATATTAGTGCAAGATGTATACAATTGATTTTTAGAGCATCTTTGGGGTCTGAAGTCCAGTCAAACACTTCCAAGATGAGCTAGCAATGCATGTTTCTAGATCTTTGGCTTCTGCAATAATATTTTCTACAGAAGTAATGGATGGTTTTATTTTGTCTTTAGATTTCTGAATCTTTGCAGCAATGAATAACATAATGAATTAATAATAACATGAACACTGGAATGATCTGACAGACTCAAGATCAGAATAATTCAATAACAAAATAAAGACCAGACTTAACCTGAACTGAACTTGAACTGGACTAGAACTGGGTTTGAATGGAAGTGAAGAATAATAGTGACTGCAGCATTTTATAATCTTACCCTCATGGTTTTAATTCCTTTTTAGTATTTTTAATTTTGATCATAATTTATGTCTGTTCTAATTATATTTTACATTGCATGCTATCTAATCCTTTTATTAGATTAATCTACAATATCATTGATAGTTTACATGGTTTTAATTGATTCAATTGTTACTTTTAATTCTTTTGTAATTACATTTTTGAAACATTTCCTTTTTACAAATTAATTTCTATTCTGTTTTTATATTTTCTTACTTTTTTAGATATTTTATTTTGTTGATTTATAAAAAAGAAAGACGTTTTCAATTTTTACTTTAAATTTCCTCCCTCCCCCTGCTGATTTAAAGTTTTATTCTACTTTAAATGGACAATTTTGCACAATATAACACTTTATTATTTTACAAAATTGCTTAATAAATCTATTTAACAAATTATTACTTTAACTACTCTACCTTTCTTAATAACTTTGATTATATATTTTTGGAATTATAAAATATGTAATGCAGATAAATGTGAGTTATATATATATATATATATATATATATATATAACTCACATTTATCTATGTATACGCTATATATATATATATATATATATATATATATATATATATTGTAACAAGGTGGGATTAAACCCTGTTTCAAAGAAGAAAATTTTGATATGTGTGCATATGCCTATTACTTTATTGTTAAGTGTCCTTATTTCATATTTAATTTTTTTTAATATTTTCCTCAAATCAGTGAATAAAGAGTTAAAAGGTATTTGTATTCATTTATTTTGTTAAAGCATACATGTATATATTATTATATAGACAAGTGAATGGAAGGAATCATTTAAAATAAACAAATAATATATACATTATTTCCATGATAAAATTAAATATATTTCATTTTTAATAAAATGAATAATTTAGTTATAATTAAAACAAAGAGACAAAACTACACAGAATGTTACTGTGGAATACCTTCTAATGAAGACATTTAAAAAAAAATAAGTTAAAAGTGTTTGACCAAATTTTTGGTTAAGACAAAGAAGAAAAGGTTCTAAAAGCTTTGCTTTTGCTTTAAAAATAAGCCTAACCTCAGATACTACATGCATAAATACTACAAAATTAATGTAAATTCTAGAAATTGGAAATTTCTAGAATATGAAAGAAAAAAACTATAATAAAAGGGGAGAGGTCAAGTTATTAATTTTTTATGTTGAAGACTTCAGAATGTTATTGGAATCAGCATATATATTCACCAGCTAGGAACACGCTGGTATAATAGCTTAAAACATATTGGGATTTTGATCTCAATCCCACAAAGATATGTAAGCTGCAATAATATTAAACAAAGGCTTGAACCTGAAGAAATCCACTCCTAATCATTTGTATTAGTGATTTAAATAAATCAAGCATGAGAACCTTTAGTGGCTATTGTGTCCAATAAAATTATTATCATTACCAATCTGAATCCCTTATTTCATCCTGGTGAATTCTAGTTAATAAGGGCACTTTATGCTATATATATATATATATATATATATATATATATATATATATATATATATATATATATATATATATATATATATATATATATATATATATATATATATATATTATATACATTAGGCTCCCTTTCTATTGATATTATGATCAGCTCTCTTCACTGCAAATATTATATTTTATATATGAATTGAATGAACATTATTTTCTCTCTTTTTATTTGATTTGCTTGGCTGTACAATGTGTGTGTATGCTTGTGTTTTTACAAAAAAATATTTAAGTGCAAATAATATTTTTTATTGTTATTCATTATGTTAAAAATTAAATTTTAATGAAATATTCATATTGTTTTTTATCTCAAATTCCATGTAGGTCGTTAACAAAAGAAATATGTGTATGGGTATTAATTCTTTAGTTAATTTAATTGAATACCTGATTAGTGCTGTTCCCTATATGTTTCTCATGTTTTAAGTAATCTACATTCTGAGTTAGCTAGCCAGTGACCAGGCTTCCTATGTATCCCTTATTCCTTCTCCCATCTCTTCCAGGATAATTCTTACATAATGGTGCTTGGAATTAGATATTGACATCCATAAATATGCTGGATGAGGCATATTAAGTATTTTAGAGAAATATTATTAACTATTATGTAGAATTTTAGGCAAGTGTTGAATTATTGTAATAAAGTGTTGTATTGCATCCTCACATACTTTTAAGTAGTATATAGATGAGTGAGTAAAAACCCAATTTCATTACAATCATATATATATATATATATATATATATATATATATATATATATATATATATATATATATATATATATATATATATATATATATATATATATATTGTAAGGTGATGCCCAATCCTTATTAAAAAATAATAAGAAGTAGTAACTGATGTTTTGGAATGACAAATATAAAGATTAGATAGGCAGCCAACTTTTAAAACATAATTATAGGAGATTATGGAGACACGCACATATATATATATATATATATATAATTATACATTAATAAATAAATGAATTTATATATGTTTTGTTAAAATAAATGTGAAGTAGAACATCTATACATACTCATTTATACATTGTGAATATAATAGATTTAATGATGATGTGACAGCCATAATAGTAATCGAATGTTAAGATATGCTAGCAACCAAGTTTCTTTTGTTTAAAGAGTAAAAAAAAAGAGTAAATATTTGTTCATTTTGGAACATGAAAAAAAGCTAAGCAATAGTTTATTTTTGTTGGTTAGTTTTTGTTCAAATGGAGTACTGTTAAAGTAAAATGTTAGAATAATATTATATTTATTATTATTATATTAATTATCATGATTGTAATTCATTTAAAAAACTGTTTAATATTTTGAATTGCATGATCTATTAGTAGTATAGAGGGTATATGAGCAAAGACATTCACACGACCCACCACAGTCCACACTATCTCATAACACTCATACACTTGAACACATATATGTTGAAAAGATAAATAATCACCAATATATGTGTTTCCTGCTAAACCAGCAATCATCAGTTGGTCCCGATTACCATCTCTACAGGTATTTGCTATAAGTGCTCAGATATATATTAAGATAGCAAATCCTCCTACTGTAATGGACAGGCTTCAATCTGCTCCACACTCCAACTCTTCAACCGCCCATCCAATTGAAAATCTGATGATAGAATGATCAAAAACCACCCTGAGGTCGAGATTCTTGTCACACCCATGTTGATCTAAGATCAATATGACCCTTCAAGTACAGTGTATCAGTGTATGAGATAGTGTGGAGAGTGATAGGTCATGTGAAAGTCTGTGCTCCTATACCTTATATATATATATATATATATATATATATATATATATATATATATATATATATATATATATATATATATATATATATATATATATATATATATATATATATATATAAACACAGGTATATTTTAGTTATTACATAATAGAGATGTCTTCCCATCCCTTGTATATGTATTAAATGGTTTAGGTCCTGTACATGAGGGGTCAGATTGACCTTATGTCAACATGGGTGTGACAAGAATCTTGGTGTCAGGGTGGCCTTTGAACAATCCATCATCAGATTTTCAATTGGATGGAGTTGAAGAGGTGGAGTGTGGAGTTGATTGAAGCCTGTCCATTGAAGTATGAGGATTGGCTATCTTAATATATATCTGAGCACTTATAGCATATATGTGTAGAGATGGTAATCTGGATCAAGTGGTGATTGCTGGTTTAGCATGAAATATGTATATTGGTGATTATTTATCGTTTCAACATATATGTGTTCAAGTATATCAGTGTTATGAGATAGTGTGTAGAGTGGTGGGTCATGTGAAAGTTTGTGCTCATTAACCCTATACATTACATATATAAACATAGGTATATAATAAGCCTGTATGTTTCAATTATTATCTATTAGTGGAAAATATTTTAAAAAGAAAAGAGACATTATTTAAGTGATGAACTTTCGTTTGTTTGAATAAATTCTGAGAGATTTATATTTGCTTATCAATCACAAAAATATAATTATTATAAAATGTTTTTTTTTTTTTTTTTTAAAGAAAAAAAAACAAACTAATAATGAAAAATAGAATTTTAAAAATACTAATTTGTATTTCCTTTAAAGCAAAATCTATTACCACGCGTCTTATATATATATATATATATAAATAAACTGCATAAAACAACGTTCGTATTTATATTATAACGCAAGCTTTGGAAAAAACAACAACTTATATTTAACTTTTTATACGTGTATATATAAAATCTAATGATGCAATCTTGCTAATTTAATTGTGCCAGGGTCTTTTTACTTTCTTCCTGTCATTAGATAAGTGATAAAGTATAAAAATCATTGGTATGCTGAGTGTCTAAATCAGCCTGGAATCATTTAGAGATGAAATTGAAAAGTCAATGACTACAAAGTCAGGAGCCCAAAAGTTTAATTTCATCGTGGAAACTGTTAAGTGGTTGGAATTTTTAATATCATTCAATATGCCTGAATAAAAGAAAGATACTATCTGTTAAGAATAAGGAAGCCACTCTTGAAAATATTAACCTGCTATTGTTTTTAAAGAAGTCCAAGATTTTTTTACATTTTGGCACTTTTAAATATTTTATATTTTATTTTAGTGTATACTAAGAGTTGAGCTCCGATTTTTCTCACCCTTTTACCCATTTGTAGAAAACCTTTTTTTTAAAGAATCCATTTGATTAAATTTATATAGGGGGAGGGAGATACAAATACACAACTTACTGTATACATAGATAAATTTTATATGTTTGTAAATAAAATATTAGCATAATGGAATGCATTAGATTGGACAATTACTTAAAAGACAAAAGGTAAGATTTTAACATATACACTTAATTGGACATTTAATATATAAAATTAAATATTAATTACATTTACTAATAAGTAATTATATATGATTATATTTTCCTGTTTGTATGATTAATATAGTCTTATGAATGAATTCTATCTATAAAACATAAATTAGCAATCCACAGACATAACTTTAATATACATTCAGAGTACAAAATTAAATTAAACATTGTACATCTAATAATATAGTTGGATCTTCGAAATAATAGATACTTTATTCTACATTGTAATTTTATAATTTTTATTTTTTATTGATATGTTTAAGATTTAAATCACAACTAGTCAAATTATAGTAAAGACAAATCAATATTTTATTACATTAATGCTTTTTTTTATTAAGTTATAAATATTATAAATTCAACCCATATTTTATTAATAAATATTTGTTGTTTGAAGTTAAAATCTGTGATTCTCTGATCTCTAGATTATCAAGCATCATTCACACTTCACTCAACAGAATATATATCATACATGTGTACACATTTTTATATATTCATTAGTAAATAGCCATTACAGACCTATATAGAGGTTACATTATTGTCATTCTATTTAAATCCATCCTTGACTAGAGTTAAAGGCAAATATCTTCACTAAGTTTGAACTCCGATACGTAATAGGACCCGTAAGTTGTGAAGACTCTGGATATACCATCTTATAGTCTGCGGACTGTTACTTATTTGGGCAAGAACAGTAGATAGAGCCAATACATTAAGTTATTCAGTCCATTATAATATATATTGTGCCAGTCACATTTTATGTGGCCAAGCACAAGATAATATTAGACAAATTAATGGCCAAAAATACATAAAAAGCCAATAAGTGGGGTAGGTGGGTATACTATATATTATAATCAAACTTATTATAAATTAAAAGATAACTGTGGCTATAACATAAACTCACACACATATATGATTAAAGCCAATATTTAAAGGCTTAGAAATATGTATTTGCATTTTTGATTTTTTTTTAAAAAAAAAGAAACACCAAAATGTATTTATAATTTTAAATATTTTTGTTTGTTAAAGTATATTTATATATTTTTTGAGTGTTTATAACCGTTGTAAAAAAAAATAATAATTAAATATTACTATTTAAATATAATTAGAAATAATTTCAAGATCGAGATTTTAATGGTTGTTTTTCTCTTCAATTGCATGTGAGCAAGAAGGTCATTGTCTTAAATTTAAGAAAAGCTTAAAAGCATTCTAAAATAATTTCAACTGGACAAAAAGGCCTTGATTAAATTTGTGATAATGCAGGGAGAAAAGAATGTCCAATCTATGTGAAATATTTTTGTTAAAACTTTGATTGTAATAATGTAATTACTAAAGAAAAAATGAAAAAGATGTTATCATTCATTAAAAGTTTCATTAGTGATATATTGATCTAAATGGAGATATAAAAAGATTTAATTAATTGATTTTTCTTTCTTGGAGGGGATACATGAATTGAGGGGGGTATTGAAGAGATATAAATCTGTTCTGAAGTTGTAAGAAGACAGTTCACTTTTTGTTTTTAAAAAGAAATCTTATTAGGAGCTGAAGTCTAAGTTTATTGTTAAGCTAACGCTGATCATGGAACCACACAAAGTCTTGCAACCTTTTTAGCAAGCATGCTGACTCTGATTCAACCTAAACCTGGAGAGTTACTCTAATTAAATATTATTTCAGTCATTCTGAACCAACGGACACTAATTCAGCAGTCATTCAAATAATGATTTGAACAGTTAAGTAGTTAGTAGCGAACAGTTTAAACATTGGACTACTAAGTAGTGTTGAGTAACTTCAGTTATCTAGCCAATGATTGGAAAGCTAAATGAACAGATGATCATTCCACCATATACTCAGTTGATGCTGATGGAAGTTTAATTGCAACATGCCATTAAACATGTAATTAACCCAGAATTCACAAAACAAGAAAAGACTTTATAGTGTGTAATATCCGTTGTCCAAGCTAAAGATGCAATTCAAGAACTTTCCTATTTATAGAATGATTGTGAGATAGAAGCCCTCTTCAGCACCTTCATACAGTTCCACTCCTGCCATCCCAACATAATATAAATGCTGAGATTCAAACACCAGAGTGATGGTGATCAATTCTATGAACTTGTACCAGAGTCAAGTCCAGCCCTTGCCACAGTAGATGTATAGCCCACTCAAGACCCATAGCAGGGTGAAGCTTAGAGACTTTATCTGTATACTATATTTTGTGTGTGTTTATTTTATTTAAATTTAGTACACATTTCATAAATATATGTCCTATATACATACGTACACAAACACAACTTTTATGTAACTTATTAATTTTTCCTTGTTTGCTTAATTCATGTGTGTGAGTTTATTTATAATCCACAGATCACTATAACATATTAGTTATTTAATACATTTTTCTTATTAAGAAATAAATTTTCTTTTATTTAATCTAATTATTGTTTTGTTAATTATTTCTTTATGATTATAGTTTGTTTGTTAAAATGATTTATATTGTGTGTAATATTTGTTTCGTATATTTAATCAATCTGGGAATATTAAATTTGTATTCATATTATAAATGGTATGGAACAATGGGTTAATAAAATATTTGTATTATAATTTTAAAGTGACTATGGGCCATATATTTTTTATTCTCTTTGTAATTTACTTTCTCTAACTATATTAGTAATTAATTGTGCGAGTTTTCTGATCCCCTTTTTTTTAACTGAGAATAGAGTACGCTGAGCTAGCAAATAAGAAATCATCTTACTGGGTCTTAAATCTTTATTTATAATGAGGATGCTTGTTTATTAGTTTTGTTTGAATAATTATTTATCTTCATATATGCTGAACAATAATTGAACTTGCATATCTTTTCAGGAGAAGAATTAATTTTTCTTTTTGGAGTGGAACGAGGGTTGGTTTAGAGTTATCCCCCAAAGATATGTAAGAATCAATCTTTTTATAAGTATCTTCTTTGTCTGTGATAATATTATGGTAAAGTATTTAAATTTCTTCTTATTCTGGCATGCTGCCATATTTCTTTTCATGCTCAATTTGTGCACATGCTCATATAAACAGAATAAGCAGTTGACTGGTACAGATGTAAAGTTTGGCACTTAACATGTAGGGCCTTACTTAACATGGCCAGTATAAGAAAAACATGGCCACTAAGTGTAACTAAAGAAAAGAGAAAATCTCGCAAAATCTTAAAAATATTGGGAATTATTTTTTTTTTATAGAGACAAGATGCGAAAAAAGAGGAGAGTTTATGATTACGAATCTTTATGAATAAGAACTTTAAAGTTTATTTTGTTTTTGAAGCGACCTTCGTCACTACAATATTATTGATTTAGATTGTTTTGCCATATATAAATGTTTATAGTAAAATAAATTAAGGGGTTAGATAATTAAAATGTTGTGGAAAGAAATAAACGATAGTATACAAGCATAAACTAGGTATAGTATAAAAACAAGTGTCGGACTTCGGAAATAAACATTTTTTTTTTGTAAAAATAGAAAGTGGGAAAGTAAATCTTTATTTAATAATGTAGAATTGTGAAATTGCGTGATAGGAAATTTTGTTTTTGACAGCATGTAACAGAATTGTAATGCTATTCATGATCAATTTCTTTTCCATTTTGTCTTGAAAACAATTCCTAATATGTGTACAATTTAATGTAAGCTCAGTTTTTATATATTTTTTTATTATAGTTATTTGAAGAGTGATCTCGGAATAAGTTTATTATTTATAGGTGCAGCACACATTAAATAATTTTATGAAAAGAAAATAAGTGAATAAAAGTAATGTTAAACCATAGTCTTAATAAGTAATTGAATAAAATATAGCTAAAGTGGTGTAATAAAGAAAATATTTATAAACAATTGAAAATAATAAAATGGAATAGAGGCACCAATGGAGTCACAAAGTGAAGGAAAACCCATGGGGGAAAAATATCTGGTGGCAATGATGGAAAGGTTTCTCAATACCGTGAGACTCGAACTTAGCCAGATGTCAAGGAAGATAAAAGATACAAAGAAGGAAATAGTATGAGACATAACTAAACAGCTCGATGATTTCTAGAAAGAAATGGCATTGGGGATCGAAACAACATTTCCAAGCTCAGTAAAACAATCAAATTACCTCCATCAAATTAGTAGCAATAGGATAGAGATAGGTTTGACTAAAGAAAGTCATAGAATAGAAAAGTTAGAGAGTACATATGCTGAAGTAATTGAAAATAAAGGTGTAAATATTCACAAGAATGTAAAAAACATAAAAATTAGAATATACATAAAGAACACGTTCATGATATTATAAAGTACAGCCAGAATCAGAATAACTGGGATAGAAATAATGGGCAGAGATCATCAAATAGCTCTAAATGAAAAGGAAGAATTAAATGTGATATTTGTAAATCAGAGAATAATTGTCTGTAACACCAACACATATAGAAGTGTGTTAAGATTTTCTGGTCCGAGCAAGCACGGTAGAAGTAATAAGGAACCATCTGAATGAAGTTAAAGTAATTAAATATATATATATATTGTACCAATCGGAATGAAAGTGAAGATCGAATCTAACCGCAAAAACAATATCTGCACTACAAGGGCGCCATCTAGGCATTTGAGCCTAGAAAAATTTATAAAGTAGGCAGATACGTGCTGTTAAGATTCCACTTTATTTAAATATTCCGATCGTTAGCCCAAGTCACTAGCTCAGTGGAGACGCAGAGATAATAATCTATATCTTAATTTATATCTTAAATATCAAAGAGTAAAAGCCACTGCCAGAAATTAACACATAAAAATATTTATTTACGCACATATAAAATAATATTTAAAATTTGAGGAATAAATTTAACGTTTATAATTTTATATTGATCTTTAATTCTAAATTTAAGTAGATTGCAAATAATGAGTTTACTATTTATTTAGAGGGTCGAGTATGAATGGACTACATAGGTCTGCATTTGAAAGGAAAATATTCTTCTCTGATTTAAGCTTAGGCAACAAATTTTGCAATCAACTGGGCCAATCCATCTGATACATTCATGTATTCAATGTAGCATGATACGACAACACAAAATACTATATTGTCAGGAATGTACATCTGAACAATAAGTAGAAATAGAGAAGACATTGACTCTCCACCAACAGGAATGTGACATCTGTGGGCAAGTAGATCAATAAACAAAAAACTCCATAGGAATGGACTGTGGTCTTCTGCCGACTTACAAACCCATCCATAGGCAAACAGAGGGTGTGTGGCATATATCTATAATCCTGCCCATAGCGGACCTCATACTACATCTACTAATTACACAAATATATCCAATCCATTGAACCAATTCAACTACGAAATGAATAACCTAAGATTACCCTCCCTTAATACAACTTTACAAAACTATATAGCCATTCACGCCCGACTTAATTTTAACATTTAAATACGTTCGCACAGATTTGTTTAAAAATGTTGGGTATAGATCAATTACATAGATTCCACGGTCAAAAACATTTCAAAATAAACATAAACGATCAAAATACAAAATTATTGATACCGACAATCGCAGAGGGAAACTTATAAGTAACCCAATAGTATTCACCATAAGATACTTGCGTTGTCACCAATAACTTAAAAGACATCCGAATAAATACATTTTAGATACTCACCATAAGGTATCATTATTTATCGAATGTCTATATATTTTGATCAAATATGAAAACCAAAATATAATTAACCGCAAATGAATCCATGCAAGTGTCTATAAACAACTTAAATTTCAGACATTTAAATAATCTTTACAATAAGTTAAAAAAAAATGGAAATGATGTTTATCAATCGGGAAACATATAAAATTAAACATTATTAATTTGATTTAAAAACTTAAAAGTCAGATAGAAGTTCATAAGCTTGAACGAAAGTTCTTAGTTATTTTTTTAAATTTAGAGTTCATGTCAATATAGCTTACAGTATAAGAGTCCAGGTTCCTGTTGGCAATTCCCACAGCATCTCCATTGGAAGAAAATGTTCTGGAGGTAGCATTAGCTGGTTCCATTCTGGTATCACAGTCTTTTCATTTTTTTTTTTTAAACAAACAAAAAAATGAGAGAGAACGGCAAGTGTGTCTTACCGTTGTCATCAAATCAAGTTGGAAAAACTGACTGGAACTCAATATTTTTTCTTTTTATAGTCCTCCTATGGATTCCATGAACAAAAACGTCACTGTTCTGTTTTTTCGTTATGGTCCGGGCCTTTATTTGCTTCCATTGGTCAAGCTAAAATCTCTTTCTTCTCTTATCTAACTTTTCATCTGACTTTTTAATTAAACAGCTTTTAGATAATTAATAAACAATCATTTCCATTTATAGATTACAGGAATTAATTAATACCTGTTTTTATTTTAACTTACTTTATTTTTTTATTAAAATATTTTTATATTTCAATCTTGTATTTTTTTATTAAAAAAAATACGTTCAAATACCTTTTTTTTTGTTGTTTATGAAAAAAATATTTTTAAAGTTTAGCATCTGTGCGAATATATACGTTTAACAATATTTTAATTTTAGCGTTTAGTTTTTTACTTTTATTTGCGAACTTTTATTAAGTTTTTATTTTAAATTAATGTAACGACATATTTATATATTGTTACAATATATATATATATATATATATATATATATATATATATATATATATATATATATATATATATATATATATATATATATATTCTAGGATGGACTGCCAAATAAAATAAGAAAATGCAAGGGATTTGTAAATGAAATATGAGCTTGAATATAATTATTTGATGTGGGTGATAAACCTGAATACAAGTAAAATAATAAATATTTAAAAAAAAATGAAATGTTTTGTTTCTTTGAAATAGAATGAGTGAAGTTGGTTGGTCATGCCATTTGAGGGTCGGATTTGTGGACTTCAGTTTTCTGAATGTTGTGTATGTAGATCAGTCTGTGATTTCTGTGCCCTGAGGTTAGAGATAGTGAGAGTGCAGAGGAGTGGTTGGAGATCTTTGTGTTGTTTGGAAGTTCTGTGAGGCTGTGGCAGAGTACACAGAGATAAAAATTCCTCTGGGATCTATTCCATTGCAAAAGACTCTGTAAGCCTCAATAAGGAACAAGAATGGGTGCAGTGGAGGGGCAGAGATGAAAATTTCTCTGGGACCAATTCTTCATAATGCAAAATACCCTATAAGTCTCCATAGAGAATGAGAAGAAGTGTATTTACTTTTTTATATTTCAGTAGGTCTCTTGGTTAAAATACCTGCCTTTTTGTTTTAAGATGTAGTCATTGGACTCTCACATTTTACTTTGCCTGGCTGTTGCAGAGTTCTAGATATGACAGAGATATTTATGCTGTGATTCTGTGGTTCTTAGTGTTTCTGGCCTAGGGATGTCATTGCAGTCTTAGCCTGTATGGGTCAATGCTTGGGAGATGGCATTCCATACCTCTGGGTTCTGGATATCATGTTGACTGTTTACTAAAAATATATGTTATAGAATTGTAAGTTTTCAGAAAATATTATTAAAGAGAAATACATTAAATGATAAACTCCATTTAAATGTCTGTCAGAGGAGGGTATTGTGCCAGGCACATTTGATGTGGCCAAGCACAAGATAATGTTAGACAAATTAATGGCTGAAAATATATAAAAATCCATTAAATGGGGTAAGTTAGTATACTATGTATTGTAATCAAACTTATTATAAATTAAAAGATAACTGTGGCTATAACATAAACTCACACACATATATGATTAAAGCCAATATTTAAAGGCTTAGAAATATGTATTTGCAATTTTGATTTTTTTTTTTTTAAAAAGAAAATAAAAGCCAAAATGTATTTATAATTTTAAATATTTTTGTTTGTTAAAGAAACAGCATTTATTTAACAAATTGTTATTCTGTATTTATATTTTTTTTGAGTGTTTACAACCGATGTAAAAAGAAAAATTTTACATATTACAAATTAAAAATAAGTTATAAATAATTTCAAGATCGAGATTTTAATGGTTGTTTTTCTCTTTAGTTGCAGTTGAGCAAGAATGTCATTGTCTTAAACTTAAAAAAGCCTAAAGGCATTCTAAAATAATTTCAACTGGACAAAAACAACTTGATTAAACTTGTGATAATGCTGGGATAAAAGAATGTCCAATCTAAGTGAAATATTTTTGTTAAAACTTAGATTGTAATAATGTAATTACTAAAGAAAAAAAATGAAAAAGATGTTAGCATTCATTAAAATTTTCATTAGTGATATATTGATCTGAATGGAGATATAAAAAAGATTTAATTAATTGATTTTTCTTTCTTGGAGGGGAAATGTGAATTGAGGGGAGTATTGAAGAGATAAAGATCTGTTCTGAAGTTGCGAGAAGGCAGTTCATTTTTTTGTTTTTAAAAAGAAATCTTATTAGGAGATGAAGTCTAATTTTATTGTTAAGGTAATGCTGGTCATGGAACCACACAAAGTCTTGCAACCTTTTTAGAAAGCATGCTGACTCTGATTTAACCTAATCCTGGAGAGTTACTCTAATTAAAAATTCCTTCAGTCATTCTGAACCAATGAACATTAATTCAGCAGTCATTCAAGTAACCATTCAAGCAGTTAACCAGTGAGTAGCCAATGGTTTAAACATCATACTACTAAGTGGTGTTGAGTAATGTCAGTTATCTAGCCAAATATTGGAAAGCTAAATGAACAGATGATCATTCCACCATATACTCAGTTGATGCCGATTGAAGTTTAATTGCAACATGCCATTAAAGTCTGTAATTAACCCAGAATTCGCAAAACAGGAAAAGACTTTATAGTGTGTAATATCCTTTGTCCAGCCTAAAATGCAAATCAAGCACTTTCCTGTTTATAGAATGATTATGGGGTAGAAGCCCACTTCAGCGCGCCCATCCAGCTCTGCTCCTGCCATCCCAACAGAATGTAAATGACGATATTCAAACACCAGAGTGATGGTAAAGATGATCAATTCTATGAACTTGTACAGCAGTCAAGTCCAGCTCTTGCCACCGTAGATGTATAGCCCACACAAGACCCATAGATCGGTAAAGCTTAGAGACTTTATCGGTACCCTATATTTTTTTGTGCGTGTGTTTATTTTATTTAAATTTAATACACATTTCGTAAATATATATCCTATGTACATACATACACAAACCCGACTTTTATGTAATTTATTAATTTTTCTTTGTTTGCTTAATTCAGATGTGTGAGTTTACTTATAATCCACAGATCACTATCACATATTAGTTATTTAATACATTTTTGTTATTAAGAAATAAATTTTTTTTATTTAATTTAATTATTGCTTTGTTAAGTATTTTTTATAATTATTGTTTTGTTTGTTAAAATGATTTATATAGTGTGTAATATTTGTTTTGTATATTTAAACAATCTGGGAATATTAATTTTGTATTCATATTATAAATGGTATGGGGTAATCGGTTAGTGAAATATTTTTATTATAATTTTAAAGTGACTACTGCCATATATTTTTTATTCTCTTTGTAATTTACTTTCTCTAACTATATTAGTAATTAATTGTGCAAGTTTTCTGATCCCCATTTTTTTAACTGAGAATAGAGTACACTGAGCTAGCAAATGGGACATCATCTTACAGGGTCTTAAATCTTTATTTATCATGAGGATACTTGTTTATTAGTTTTGTTTGAATAATTATTTATCTTCATATATGCCAAATAATAATTGAACTTGCATATTCTTTCAGGAGGAGAATTAATTTTTCTTCTGGGAGTGGTGCAAGGGGTTGGTTTAGATTCATCCCCCAAAGATATGTAAGAATATATCTTTTTATAAGTATCTTCTGTGTCTGTAATAATATTATGGTAAAGTATTTAAATTTCTTCTTATTCCAGCATGTTGCCATATTTTTTTTCATGTTTAATTTGTGCACATTCTCATATTAACAGAATAAGTGGTTGACTGGTACAATATATATATATATATATATTAACTAAAAAAATGTATAAGAGACCTTAATCCAATTCGCTTTTACTCTTTATAGTTTCCTTATGCACAGATCATCATCACACCCTTTCATTGCAGCAAATATAACTTTATGAATTGTCTTCCTTTATTCAGGCAACCACGTTGTAAGCCAATTGTAACAAAATGATTGTTGCACATCCTCATTATAAATCAATTGTAATATTTATATATTTAAGCTTGGGCAACCATGCTATTTATTACTTATAACCTATATTGAATCTATCTGACACTCAGACGCTTGCATCCAAATTGCATGCCAATTGTAATGTTTTAAGGATGGATGGATAGATGGATGCTTCACTGTTCCCAGCTAACCCTATATCTAAAGTCTACTGGGATGATGATGATGGAATAGAACATCCATAATCTTATTTGCCAGGGTGCCAAATTGCAACTTTAATGAGAATATTAAAGTTAAACCCCATTTTAATAACTTATCAATGAATTTAGACCACTGAGAATGCATTAAAAAAATAATATTGATATTCTTGAAAATTTGTGGTTATTCTCAGCACACTCCCCATTGATTATCATTAACGTCATAATTAAATTTTGTTCAATTACAATTAGTTCTATATCTACCTCCACCTTGCTGATCCACCCCCCCATTATCCTCACATTCATAGATCTATTGCACTATTATCTCTTTTATGATTAAAATTTCTATTGTACTAGCTCATTTCTCCCATTATAATCTCTTCTCAGGGTTTTTTAGAACAATAACATGTAGAGGTAGAACAAGCTGCTATGGGTTATTGATGATAAACATCTCTCTCATGATCATCCCCAAAGTTGATCTTGGCTGTCTTTAATGTAGTTTAATGTCTATTTACATTAAAGCTAGAAAATTTAAGCTTACTAAATCTTTTAGAAATAACATATTATAAACGCTTTTATAATTAAAGTTAAATCATAAGAAAGTGATTTTAGGAAGGTGTTTGAATACAACGGATGGGGAAACGATTTTATGCCCCCCCCCACTGCATCCATAATCACCCAATAACCATCCCTATTCATAACTTATATTTCAACTATATTGAATTATTTGGTACTCTTGAGTATTGCCGTGCTATATAAGCTCGGAAAATTAACTACTTTAAATAAATTTTGCCATATATTATTTACGAAACTGATGATTCAACTATTAATAATAATGTATTGATGTATAATTCGATATGAGATGTCTAGATTATAATATTCCATAAAACATTGAGACATACACACATTTTTATTTAAAACTAAATAACAAATTTGATTAACATACTACAACTCAATACATAATATATACATTCACTTGATAACTCACATGGCTTTTCTCTGTTCTAAAACGGTATTATATATATATATATATATATATATATATATTTATACCGTTTTATATTTATTTATATGTTTATATATATATATATATATATATATATATATAAACAAAAACAAATAAATAAATATTCCTAAATCAATAGACAATATCAAAAGGTTTTAAACTATAAATATTAACTTTGAATTATGAGGGAATCAGGATTACCATGGAGTAATATTAATATCAGACAGATAAAAACTATTTACCATCACATATATTATATTTTGTTCTCATTTGTATCCCAGACATGGCGAACATTAAATTTCTAACTCCAGTGTTTAATGCTTTTAGTTATTGATTTGTTTCCAAGGGCAATGCTTCAAATAATAAAATTTAATAATTTTATTCAAATATTTTAATCTAATATTCTCTGACCCCAGGCTTTACAATAGAGATATTTTATGTATGATGGGACTAAGTTAAGTTTAGTTACTTTCAAAAGTCAACAAATCGGTATCTAGCTCAATCATAATCACATGTGCATATACACTATATTCATGTTCTTATGACAATAATAATATTTTAGTAATATTACCTTTCCAGCAAAGTTCTCAGTTGTCTGTGGATATATTTATTAGATAATTTCATATATGCATTGCTTACACTTATAATATTCATAGATTTTATTTAACCCTTAAATTAAACATTTATTGACATTATCACTCTTGGCTCTTATTGATAAATTAAAATATATCAACAAAACAATGTTCAAGTATATCAATCGCACACACTCTATGCACTTTCATCCTGACATCAAATTGAGTTTGTGACCCTGTATCCAACATTTATAAGTAATGCTTAGTAATAGCTATATTTCATACACCCACAAGGAATATCAACATTAACTTGAGGTAGGCAGTGACCAAAATAAGAGAAAATCTTTTCACTAAGGTTGAGGTATGCTAAAAATTTTATCACTAGTCCTACAGAGACTATTGGGTTTACCTATTAACCTCTGGCCTTCAACACACAAAGAGACTTGGGTTTACCTATTAACCTCTGGCCATCAACAAGTAAATCATCTTACAGTTTAGAAAATAACTAAGTGGGTAAACTCTTCCACTGTGTTTAAATACTTTATAAATATGAAATAATTATCTTAGGGAGTGATCTAACCTACGACTTCACTAGCTTAGTGGAGATTCTTTGTACATCCACATTATATAAGAGTCTAACATCAATTTGTTCAAGTAAAATTTTCATATTTACATTACTCTTGTGAAATAGTACCCTAGAACATGAGCCAACAATTTTTCCAAGCCTTAATTAGCTTATATCTAGCTTTAACTCTATGATAATAAGAAAAAGAAATGTGCACTAAAATTTTAAAAGTACTTCTCTGCACTTTTATAAGACAATGATGATGTTTTAGTCCAATAGTCACACAACCTTCATAAAAAACATAGCAATAGTTCTAAGCACATGACAAGAATTTCTGATCTGATCTGAAAACATTTCCCACAACAATATCTTTCTCTCTTTTCATAAAAATAATGTACAGCATTTAAAGCAAGGCACATACACAATAACTTGATATTACTTTCATCCACCCCTTAATGATAATAATAATAAAAGCAATTAAAAGGCACATACAAAATGACTTGATACTAATTTCATCTACCCCTAAATGATAATAATAATAAAAGCATTTAACAGACACATACAAAATGACTTGATATTAATTTTATCTACCACTAAATGATAATAATTATAATTCTAACTTGGATTAATTTTAAATGGATATATATGATAAAAAAAATCTCTTTTTTTAGATTAAATGTTCTACATTAATAGCAATAATAATAAAAATATACTTAAATAGTTCTCTGGAATGTCCATCAGATTTTGGGTTTCCATTCTTCCTGTTTTTTTTTCTTTGGTTTGTTTGTGTGCACACATGGCTTTAGGTTGAAAGAGTCCTTGTGATAAGTTCGATTCCTATGCCAAAATGTGCAAAGTTTTCATGCTGCTGAGATTTTCTCATTTTGGTTTCTGGGGATTACAGCTGAATTAAACATGTTTTAATTTTTAATTATATAAGTCCACTTCTTGTTGTATTTTTCAATTCACTTAGTATTTAGATTTAACACATTATATGAAATTATAGCATTCAGATTTAAGGCTTTATATACAACATCAATCTCACAATTTAGATTTTTTTGTAGTTTAAATTTCACCATTTGCCATTTTCTGATAAATTAGTGTGAGACAATCATGACATTGATTAATTTCAGGAGAACAATGTGCGCTTAACTTAAACTTTACTCAAGAGTCTTTTTATATTACTAAATTTGGCTAAATTTGTTGTTCAAGAGAGAGACAAAATAATTTAACAAACGTTTTCCTTTATCTCTTTTCTTTCTTTTTAAAAAAATCTCTTTAAACTTTTACAGCAAGGCTTCTCTATAAACTGATGATGAGAGAACTTGCAAGGGAGATAACCAATAAGAAAGACCAGCCAAACAAGATTGAGACAGAGCTAGAGCTACCCCCTCAACCAAAGAGTGAGCTCTTATAGTGTATGGCTTCCTTCATTACCCATCCCCCCAACAGTTACCTTCCAATGACCCTTCCAATGTCTAGTCAGTCTGTTTTCCTGATTAATTGCCTATTGTTTCTTTTTCTTTCTTGTTATTTTAAACTTCTGCCCTTTTGAAAATCCATCTGTCAAATTCATTTCTGCATTCCAATAGATAATCTCCAATAAATATTAAACTTAAATTCCTGTGATTATAGATATCACTTAAATCACTCTAGTAATTTACTTTAGTAATTTTAGGCTCATGGAAATCACACCAAAGAACAAAATGACATAAAACTCTCCCCTCAGAATAAATGAGAGAAAGCTTTGCTTTGCCTCCTTTTTACTTTTTCTATATTAATAATAAAAAAAATGTATAGCAGTTTAACTTCAAACCCAGAATCTTGACTGAAACTTTGGCTGCTATGAATAAACTATTAAAAATAATTAGTTTGTTCATTAGAGGAGTTTCTCATGAAAGACACAAAATAATTATTATTTTAATTGTGAACTTTGTAATTAAAATCCACAACAATATCAAATGCACACACACACACATCTTTCACATATACAATTCTTAATTAAACCAATTGTTGAATATTCTAATCCTTAATTTTTTTTTTTACAATTTAATGTCATGAACTATTTAGTTATAACCTGTCAATGTATAACTATGACTATCTATTTCCACTCTCTAAAGTAGTTTTAAAAATCGCACATGCCTCTCTCTTCTTTTTCACTCAAACTATTAAATAATGTATAAATATTGCTTATCTAACAGATTATGTCTTTAATATTAAATTGTACCATAAATTAATATTAACTAAAAAAATAGTTTGCCTAGAAATCTTTTAATGACAAATGTTTAGATTGCCTACCAAATAAAATGTATGCAATCCCTAGAATACGGGTTCAAACCTAGCATTGGCTAGAAAGTTTGTCTATTGAAGAAAAAAATATATACAACCTATGAGGAAATTTTTTATTAAACATTATCTTATATAGTTAATTAAAAAAATGGAGTCTTTGGAATACTCAAAGGCTATTATATATATATATATATATATATATATATATATATATATATATATATATATATATATATATATATATATATATATATATATATATATTATCAACCATTATCAATCCACTGCAGGATGAAGGTCTCTCCAAGTTTAATCCATCTTCTCTGATCTTTAGCTTCTCTTTTCCACAACACCCCTGCACATTTTCTTATTTCATCCATCCATCTCACATGCGGTCTCTTTCTGGGTCTTTTACAATCTCTTGGAATCCAGTTTAAAATTAAAATCGTCCATCTATTATCATTTCTTCTAGCAATATGTCCAACCCAACTCAATTTCAATCTTTTAATTTTTTCAATAAGGTCAGTAACACCTGATTGTTGTCTTACCCATACATTGCGTTCTCAATCTCTTCTTGTTACTCCCAACATACATCTCTCCATACTCCTTTGAGTGGTCTGAAGTCTCTGTATTGCTCTTCTATTAAGTGTCCAAGTCTCAGATCCATAAGTAAGAACTGGTAAAACACATTTGTTAAAAACCATTCTTTTTAAACACATAGGCATATTTCCTTTTAATATCAAGTTATTTCTACCAAAGGCACTCGAACCAAGTTTAATTCTATGATTAATTTCCTACATTATGTTTCTATCTGTATTAATAATCTGACCAAGGTATTTGTAACTATTAACTTCTTCTAATTCTTCATAATCAATCTTTATTTTCATATTTTGAGCAAATCGATTAAACATTACTTTAGTCTTTTTTAATATTTATCTTCAGTCCTACTTTTCTACTTTCATCTGCTAACTTTTGCAACATTTCCTGCAGCTCTGAAGTATTATTTGCAAAAACAGCTACATCATCTGCAAAATCCAAACGACTTAAATACTCTCCATTTACTTTCATTCCTTTAGTTTCCCATTTTAATCCAGAAAATACTTCTTGCAGCACTGCTGGAAAAAGTTTTGGAGATATGGAGTCACCTTGTCTTACACCTTTCTAAATGTTGATTTTTCCAGTATCATTATGTAATCTAATTGTTGCTGTTGCATTTTTATAAATATTCTTTAAAATATGACAATATCCTGGATCTATACCTTGATGATCCAATGCTTTAATCACTGAAGAAATGTGTATAGAATCGAATGCCTTTTCATAATCTACAAATCCAAAACATAATGACAACTCATATTCATTTGTCCTTTCTATGACTTCTCTCAATACCTGGATATGATCTATTGTACTAAAACCACTATTAAATCCAGCTTGTTCTTTTGGTTGGTGGAATTCCAAAGTTCTCTGTAGACGAGTTGTAATTATTTTTAAATATTAATATTATTACAGTACTCTTCCAATCTTCCGGTACATCTTTATCATTTAGACATTTGGTATATAACTTTGCTAAAATTGTTTCTATTTTTTAACTGCTTCTTTTAATATATCAATTATAATTCCATCATTTCCTGGAGCCTTTCTATTCTTCATACATTTAATTGCATGTCTCATTTCTTCATTTAAAATTCTGGGCAATTCTGAAGATGTAATAGATATAGGAGGTACTTGTTCTTTATTACTATATAATTCTTGATAAAAATCTTCTACCAATTTCATGATGTCATCTCTCTTTTAGTAATAATTCCATCTTTTTTCTTATTGCAGATAAAAATTTCCTACCAATACCAAAATGTTGTTTAACATTCTTGAGACTTTTATTTTCTTTTACAGCTTTCCTTGCTATGTCACAGTTATACTTTCTTATATCATTTTCAACTCTTTTCCATACCATTTTATAAAATTCGAGATATTCAATTCTTTTTAATACATCATTTTTGTATATCTTCATATTCCTTCTTTTCTTCATAAATTGTCTAGTCTCAATAGAAATTTTATTAGTCAATTGCTGCTTTTTTCTACCAGCTATCTTTGTTGCAGTTTTTAAAAGTGTATCAGTTATTTTCATATTAATTTCATTCAAATCTGAA
Source organism: Epiperipatus broadwayi (assembly GCA_028023455.1). Classification (NCBI taxonomy): domain Eukaryota; kingdom Metazoa; phylum Onychophora; class Udeonychophora; order Euonychophora; family Peripatidae; genus Epiperipatus; species Epiperipatus broadwayi. The sequence goes on along the minus strand of JAQFVV010012442.1, from coordinate 1,334,996 downwards.
TCATGTTCAAAATCTCCTAACACTTGAAACCTATTTGTAAGTTCTAATTTAAATTCGTTAGAATGTTTCTGAAGATTAGGAATATCAACTCTAAATATTGATTTTCTTAATAATTTTTGTCTCTCTAGTTTTACATTAACACATAACTTACACCTTACTAATCGATGATCACTTCCTGTGTTAAATTTATTAAGAACATTACAATCTTGAAATATGTATTTCCTGTTAGTCAAAATATAATCCAATTCTTTTGTACCTTCATTTGGATGCTTCCATGTCCATTTCCTTTTAACATTTTTCACATAAAATGAATTCATAATATAAAGTTTTTCTTTTTCTGCAAACTCCACAAGTCTATGTCCTTTCTCATTTCTATTACCATAACCAAAATTACCTACAGCAATTTCATCTTTCATTTGTCTACCAATTCTAGCATTAAAGTCACCCATAACAATTTTAAAATGTTGTTTACTCTGATCAAAAGCCTTTTGTACATCCATATAAAAATCTTCTACTACTTCATCACTATGAGAACTTGTTGGGGCATAAACCTGAATTATCTGCATTTGGTATCTGCTATTAAGTTGTATAAATAATCTTGCAACTCTGTCCGATACACCATCAATTTCCACAATATTGTTCTTCCACTTTTTATTTATAATGAATCCTACTCCACTTGTATTTCCAATATTTGTGCCTTTATAATAGAGTATATGTCTACTTTTTAAATCAATTGTTTCTTCACCTTTTCTTCTAACTTCACAAAGTCCAATAATGTCCCATTTAATATAAGACAATTCTTCTTCTAATTCTTGCAATTTTCCTTCACTTGAAAGTGATCTGCAGTTGTAAGTACCTAAATAAAAAGTTGTCATCAAATGGCAGCCTGAGTCCACAATCAGGGGATTCTTAGCACCCTCTGCCTTCGGCCACCAACCGCTGGTTGGTTGGTGACTTTACAGCCTCCTGGGAATAAGGGCCATGCTTTATTTTTGTCTGTCATAATTGTATTTACGTATTGGAAAAATATCATTTACACAAACATTCATTCTGCCTTATGAGGCACTGAGAAGAAAGACCATGGTGTTTCTTGATCTTAAACTCAGAGGTAAAAAGCCAATAAACTCACCGCGCTGGCTAATGTGTGTTGGTGAGCAGCCCATCCATGTTTGTATACTATATGAATAATCACTTAGTAATAACAGCTGCAATGACAAGAACGTATGGAGTGGACATTAGGAATTTTCTTTGCTCGGTTCCTTTAAGGCCTCCAAGAGGAATCAAAGGGTCTCCTTTCAGTTAATTGCAAACTCCTTTATATATATATATATATATATATATATATATATATAAAGGATATATATATATATATATCTACTTTTATATATATAAATATATATATATATATATATATTTATATATATAAAAGTAGAGTTAAAAATAGATATCTTAGTTCTGCTTCGTATGTCCATGAAAAAAGATACAGGCCACACTATTGATTTTGATGAAGCTAAGGTTGTCTTCTTCGAGAGAAATGAAATCAAAAGAAGAATTAAAGAGTCTTTATTATTGAAAATTTATTATTCTGAAGCAATTAACTTATTTAAGAGTTCTTTTAATATTAAGGGTGGATGGAAAGTGAATGGATTTGTGGGTAGTTTTTAATATTATATATATTGTGTAGTTTTTGTAGTTCTTTACACTTGAGAAATCTGCTTGTAGCAGTGAAACCTTAGGTTGTGTTTTTATATTATTTTTATGCTGGACTGGTTTAATTTTGGATTTGGGGTAGTTTTGATTTTATATTGACTAGTTTAGCTTTATGCTTGTAATGTTTATATATATATATATATATATATAAACATATACAAATAATTAATTACCATGTATATATATATATATATATATATATGTATGTATATATATATATATATATAATGGTAATTAATTATTATATACAGTATTTCAATCAACAGAAATAGCTGCCATTAAATTCAAAAAAACATAGCGGAAGCAAATGTCATCAACTGAAAACCATGAATCACAAATTTCAATTAGCAGCTCATCTATTAATTACATTCATTTTATTCATATTTATTAAGATTGTCTCCTTAATTTTTCTTTTATTATTGTTTTTCTCTTTATGACATATCTTAAATCATTCAATATTAAACTTAAATTTATATTTACATTCTCTTTGATGATCCAAAAAAAATGGAAGCAGTCATTAAATCATTGTTTTTTTTTTACTTTTTACACACTTGCATCACAATTCATGCCCTCTTAATCTTTATTTCAATACTGCATGTCAATTTACCTATAAATGATATACAACATTACTTTTCTGCTTGACAGGTATGCCATATTTAGAATTATTTACTAATTCATTAACATTATTTGTAACACAATATGAAACATAAAACACATTCTTAAAAAATTCAATAGAGTATTTGCAATATATGGAATAGATATCCATATTTTATTACCAATCTTCAACTCTTTTACATCATGAGACAACTTTTTAAATTGAAATAAAGTATAGTTAATGTGTTCACTCTCCTAACCAAGATCAAGCAGATCAATGGCAAATATGTCAATATTATTTAAATTATCACACTGGTAACAACATAATTGTTAATTACAAAACAAAAAGATTTGCCCATGCAGAAGCGTGTGGTTTCGAAAAAATAGATGGCCATTCTATCTTTTCCAAAGATTCTATCATGTGTTTGAAGTGTTTGTATTCATTCATTTATAGTTAAAATCCAAAGCGCATGTGCAACAGTTTAATGCTGTTTAAATAATACAGTTTGTAAAAACATCACACTATATAAAATAATTGACTTATTTACATACATTTAATTTCAAATAAGAATGATATTGTAAATTCTAGTAAATTTCACCAGTGTCATTCATTCAAGCATGTAAAAGTAATTTAAAGTGATTATTTAATATCTTCACATTTTCACTTTCAAACACTTAAGATTCACCCATACAAAAGCGTTTGGGTTCGAAAAGATAGATGGCCATTCTATCTTTTCCAAAGACTTTATCATGTGTTTTAAGTGTTTGTATTCATTCATTTTATAGTTAAAATCGAAAGTGCATGTGCAACAGTTTAATGCTGTTTAAATATTACAGTTAGTAAAAATATCACGCTATATAAAATAATTGACTTATTTAAAACAAAAAGATCTACAACTTGCAATCTTATGCATAATTGGTACATTCGGTTTGGAATTTATATATTTTCTTTTTGCAATGATTTGCTTAATAAATTATAATTTAACAAATAATATGTCTTGTAATAATTAAATCCAAACAGCTAATACGTTTGTTATACCCCTTTTCAATAGTATGTTTTAAGCCATTCAAATGAATTAACTCCTCTACAAGCAATTTTTTAGTATTGATATTTCGACAAACAAAAATGTCATTTGCATACCATTTATACATCTTAAAATCTTTAAAATGACACACATTCAAAATACTACCCTCATATATGTAGACAAAACAAAATTGTAAGCTTGTGCAACAACAGGCAGTCCCATATGCCAAACTTTAGACATTTTATAATATTTACCTTCAGAAAAAGCAATAATATTATCATCAAAAATTTTTAAAGAATCAATAATTAATTGAATCGTATATTTGCAAACACCTTTAATTTTAATGCATGTTCAACTACTTTTAAGGAATCCACCCTATCAATAGAACCATACATTTCTGTTACATCTCATGAAGCAATAAGATCACTATCATTAATCACTAGAGTTTTAAGTCTATCTACAAAATCAAAAGATAAAGCAATAGTATTTCTTCCAAACCCTAAAAACTCTTATAGAGATATCCAATATATTTAAAAATTTGCAAAGGATTATCTTTTTATATAATTTTATATTTTCAGAAAATAATGATATATAGCATAGCTTATATATGTTATAGTACACATTATTATTTAAGTCTTTATACTTATTTTTTTTTATAAAATATTGTTAATAATTTTTATTCTCTGACCATCCAAATAATATTCTTCTATCAAAAAGAAACCAAGTTTATATATTTTCACTTTAACATTCTCAGTATACTGACATCAATTAAATGTAAACTATTAAATGTAATTAAAAGTAAAGGTGTTTGCAAATTCATGATGCAATTTATTATTGATTCATTAAAATTTGTGTTGAAAACATTGTTGCTTTTTTGAAGATGGATATTATAAAATGCCTAAAAGTTGGCCTATTGGCCTGCCTGTTATTGCACAAGTTAGTAATTTTGTTTTATCTACATATGACAGAGTATTTTAGATATGTGTATTTTTAAAATATTAAAATTTACAAAAGATATGTAGATAATGTTTATGTTTATAGAATTATCTATATTATAAATTTTCTTGTGAAACAATTAAGTAATTTGATTGGCTTGAAATGGACTATTGAAAAGGAAGAGGACTAAGGTATTAAATATTGAGATTTACTTATTACAAGGTATAATATTTTGTTAGCTATAAATTAATAATCAAACCATTGAAAAAAAGAGATATACAAATTTTAAATCAAAAGTACCAATTACACAGAAAATGACAGGTTTTACATTGTTTTCATTTCATAATGAAAAATTATGAGTCTGATAAGTTAAAAATATATTGAAAGATTTGCTCAGCAATTACTTGAAGTTGATTATAAGAGTAAACAAATTAACAAAACTTTATGTCATTTTAAAAAAAAAATATATAGTGAATTAATGGAGGTGAAAATTGACAATAAAAAATAGATATTTATTCCATATATTTCAAATGCCAAAGTGAAACTTTCTACAGATGTGTTTAATGTTTCATTTTGTGTTACAAATAATGTAATAAATTAGTGGATAATTCTAAAAATGTCATAGGTGTGAAACAGAAAACTAATGTTATATATTTTTTTCCTAGATGTATGTTATCATATATAAGTGAATTGAGGTGCAATATTAAAAAAAAAGATTAAACAAGCATGAATTAATATACAAGCATGTGAAAAATAAAAATAATAGTGATTTAATGACTGCTTCATATTTTGTGGAACATGAAAAGACATGTAAATATAAATTTAAGTTTGATATTAAAAATGTTAAGATTCTTTGTACCAAGAAGAACTATAATAAGAGAATAATTAAGGAGGCAAAATTAATTAATAGAAATAACAAGCATATAGTTAATGGACAAGTTGCAAATCTTAAAATTAATGAATCTTGTAATTTGAATTGATGACATTCCATTTTTTTTTTAAATTAAAGCAGTTGTGAATGGTTAAATAATTAACATCTGTTGAATATATATTAAATAAATACATAGAAATAACCAAGCTAATATATGTCAAAACATTAAAAATAATAATGGGAGGCATCTTATAACTTTTTTTTATTCACAATCTTGTTCACTACATGAAATTCTAAAAATAATCTGATACAATATACTACTACTATTAAACAACTTCTCTATGTGGAAATAGCTCTTCCCGTTAACTTTTTGCCGATTTCCCTTTCATTAGTTCCATTTAAAGAAAAGCCACATGTTTATAAAAAAAGTTGTTTCATATTTAGAATTTTTTAAAATAATTATATAAAATCCAAAATAACTTAAAGAGGCACACTCTCTTAAAACAAGATTTATTAATGGTTAATAACAATAACAACAACAATAGTTGTAGTAGTAGTAGTAGTAGTAGTAGCAGTAGTAGTATTAGTAGTAGCAGCTGCACTATCAGTAATAGCAGTAGTAGCAGTAGCAGGAGTAGTCGCAGCCATAGTAACAGCAGCAGTAATAGTAGTAGCAGTAGCCATAGCTATAGCAATAGCCATAGCAGTAGTAGTAGTAGCAGTAGAAGTAGCAGTAGTAGTAGTAATAGTAGTAGTATAAGCCATAAGTACAGGCCAATCTGATCTTAGATTGAATAGGAAAAGATTTTGATTCTTTCATATTTTTGTTTGTTATCTAATATTACCTAATATTAATTAAATCAATAATAATGCAAAAAGAACAAATTTCTAAGAATTTTAAACAACTTTATAACTTTCATTTTATATTACTAATTTAATATAATTATTTAATAATTATTATTATTATAATTAATGTATTGTACACTTTAAGGTTTGACTTGATTTTAAATGGACTTTATTTATTTAGAATAAAATAGTCATAGTATTGTCTAAAAGAAGAAATGATGTGTTCCCTTTTTTTTATGCATTAAATTGTTGTGTATTTGTAAAGTCATATAATTTATTTTTTAAATTTTTAAATAATTATTATTTACAAGTATTGGGTTTAGAAAATTGCATCTAAAAGACATTTTAGACTATCAAAAAGTATGGAAATTTATAGGTCACTAAATCTAATATTAAATTAAAAGATTGCATTCTAACATAATATTTTTATTGTTGTTATTTATGTTGACTTTCTGTAAATGGTGAGTAAAAACAAAAATTATATATTTACTTGAAATTCTTAACATCTAATAACCAAAAGAGAAATTGATAATCACCATTTTATTCCTCTCACTCTTAAATGTTGGAGAAAAAACTTCTAAACATGTCTTATTTAGCATAAGGTTTTAGTACTTCTTTACAGTTTGGTTGGATACCAGACAATTTCCCCACAAACTGGTAGGTGGTTTGTTAGATTAGTTTAAACATCTTTTTTTACATTAAGCTGTTCACTTAAATTTCCTTGAAGCACTAAATGACATGATAGCCACATTATTTTCTTCATCACTTTTAAAAAACTAGGAATAAAAGAAAAATATAAAACTAAATTTGAGGTGTTTTCTCTCTTTTTTCATTTCATTCCATAATTATTGCTAAGCTAATTACTTCAGCATAAGTTTAGATATACAGGATTTATACTATTCTATACTGATTTAAACACCAAAAAATTAAACACATCTAAGAATACATAATTGAACATAAATCATAATAAATATTTTTATGTGCGAACTATTTACAATTACTGTCATTGATTGGTAATCCAATAACTTCATTTCAGTCTAATATAACACACACAAATATATATATATATATATATATATATATATATATATATATATATATATATATATTGAAGCAATCAAGATCTAATCATCAACGAGCTTCATGCTTAACCATCTACACTAACCTCCTATGGGGCCTGCAATTCAGACCTCACTGTAAATATATGCCATTCACCCACACACTATATGCATAATGATCCAAAAACATTAATAAAATATTTAGCAAAGTAAAACAGTAGTGTGAGTGATGCGTATATATATATATATATATATATATATATATATATATATATATATATATGAACAAAGCAATAATTTTATTATTTATTGCTGAAAATTAGTTGTTTTCTTTATATAATTGTAAATATCTTTTTATATATGTGTATTTAATTAAACTAGTGGAATGTAGCAACAAAGAAAGATGGGGAGGGCTTGAAATACTGAAATTATCTTTATCTATAGTCAGACTGTTTTCATTAATTAAAAATATAAATCTTAATTAAAATTTTTTTTTAGTTGTTTTCAAATCTCTAAAAATAGCTAAAATGGTATTTCCAGCCTTATCTGTTTTATTTTGTTAATTAAATATTTTACTAATCAAACATGTTTTTTTTTTTAATTAAGAAATAACTGTGGGCAACTGAAATTGCATTCTTGGCAGGATTAAGGTGGATAAAAGGCCCATAGAACAAAATAGTTTAGTTTTAGTTGAGATTTTAGTCAGATGAGTTGAGTTCTTTTTCAGTCACTTACTTTCGAAGGGCTTCAAGACCGTAACATTTTATGAAGTCAAGAGAAGCTCGATGCTATGAATTGTGAGTAGAAAAGAAGCACTTTTCTCTTTTTCTGTTGGAAAACTGTCTGCCAGCAACTGCCATGTTCCATCCAGCTGGCCATACAAGATGATCACTGATCCAACTGCCGATTGCCATTAACACCACTATGCTGCCTTCCTTAGGTAACCTTTAATGTGGAGTTGCCATTAGTATAAAGTCCTTAAATAATTTGTTTATCTAAGATATAATGAAAATCTTACATTCTATTTATGTATTAATCCATAAATCTATTAATTATGCTCTGAAATTCTCTCTCTGTAATCCCTTATTAGTATAATGTAGTTCTCACTATGCCTTTCATGTTTAATTTATGTTATATAGCTTTGAGCGGCTCCATTAATATTTAACTTGTTTTGTTTAACATATATATCTATAATTATTTTTCTTTAATATGTCAACAACAAAACTTGCGAGTTTTAAAAAGGGGAGGAAATAATTGTTTAATCTGGAAAGAAGCGGGAGCTTCATTTGAAATCTATCGATAAAGTTTTGTTTATTTAAAACTGAAATCACTCGCTAGGTTGGTTTATATTTACATCTGTTATTCATGTTTTTTTTATTTAAAACATTTTATTTGGATGCATATTTTACTTTATTATTTGAATGTGTCTTTAAATTTTCATTTTAAAAGATCGTGAACCTTAATATAATTAATTCACCTTTTCTTGTTGATGCCTGGAGGCTAATTTTATCAGTTAATACATATCTGGAAATCGAAATTAAATATAAAATTTTTGTTAGAGTAATGTCTTAGTTAAAGAGTTATTTTCTAGTATAATTTTCAGAATGATCTTTATTCAAATATATCATTGCACAGAAGTCAAACCCTTTACAGGCTTTCGAATATAGAGTACATTAAGTTTATTGTACATGTATAACGCTGCTGGAAGACCTTTTCTTTCTCTTATGGTACTTCCACATATATATTTCTTCATTGCTTTAGTTCTCAAAATCGTTCGTAATCAGAGATATGAATCTCTGTGGTACGCGAGGTTTATAGGATTTTGATTGTGCTCTAGCCATTAAGCCAAACCTCTCCATCCGATACTGTCCCGTCAAAATGGTGGACGTATCAACCCCATTCATTCTCAAGAGTTCAAAGTACCATAAGATCCGTATTTCTTTATACATGCTAGCATCATTACTGTTTTAGTTAATGGATTTATGCCTGTTTGACCTTTCGTTAGGTGCTAGAAATAATGACTCATTCATGAAATGCACCAATATGCTAATTAGTCAGTATGTCAATTTTAAAATTGCTTTCATTTAAAACCGTTATCGATTGCCATAGACATAAATCTGATTTGTATCAATGATTGTATAATTGAGTCTCGTAAACATAGCACATTGTTTGTTTCTTATGCATAAGCTCCAAAGATGTCTTTTACAAACAATGCCAATAAAAGTATATGTATAATGATTTTCATAATGCAGATAAGTGATTGAGATCGTATATTTTGCCTGTTTATCAAATAAATCATTTACTACTAAACCTTTCATGATCTGTTATATTTATTTTAGGCATCCACAACATACTGTTAATAAAAGTTTATTAAATAAGCATATTAAATTCCACACAAGTTATAATCCACTCTATAAAATTGTAGTCATTCAATAATTAATAAAGGGGATTTTATAAAACAATTCCCAAGTTTTGTAAATAAACAATGTCATCCCATAGCGTGAAACATTTTGTAACATATATATGCGTTTTCTCAATATTTTATTAAATATATAAATTCATGTATATCCTGGTTTGTTGTTGAATTATTATTTTTGCATTAGTATTTAGAATTATTTTCTTTAGCTAATAGCTTAGCATTAATAAATAACTATAATAAATGTAATAACTGGGGTAGTCAGACCTCGATCATCATCATCAGTTTGATCTTATGCTCTTCCGCTTTGCTTCTGGGCACGGATTTAAAATAATTTTACTGTGTCATCAGAATTGTTGTTCATTGGGTCAGAGATTCGAACAATAGGCAAATAGGTTAGAATTCAGGATTCCTCCAGACCTGTGTATCTCGAGCATGATCGGATTTGAGGTACTTTTGCTTAGGATTTGAATCTCGTTAAGTGAGCATACTATTTTGAACGGTGCAATATATATATATATATCTGTGTGTTTATTTTTTTCTAAACATAACACATAGATTACATGGAATTAACTTCTCATTTTTGTACACACTAAATGATCTCTTTCTTTAGTTAAATGACTTATAAGTTAAATATTTTATTTTTTACTTACAATTACTGTATTGTTCTCACTCACGTAACTCTAACAATATTTTAAGCACATTAGAGATACAATTTTATTTTTAACCTACATATTTCTAAATTTATACATTTGAAATTTGAAGTACACTGTTTTGGAAAAAAAATGTTGTCCCTGACATTGTACACATTGTTTTATTGTTGTTGATAAGATTAATTCTATTGAATTGTTTCATTTCATCACATTCAAGATATGATCCATTATTCATAACAAAATAAAAAAAAAATGTCAACTAACAATCTTATACATAAAATTAAACCATAAAAAATCACTATTAATATGCTCATTAATCAAAATTCATCAAATATAACCAAATATCTAGATAAAACATTCTAGATCATTAATAAAAATGTAGCTATATTTAAAATGACAATATAAAATATATTCATAAATCTATATATAATAGGCAGCATTACCTGCCTATAAAAAACGAAACATTTAACCAATAATAAAATAATTATAATTTACATTTTCATCAAGTTAAACATCTAAGAAAAGCCCATGATACAGGGCTACATTAGTTGTACATGAAAGCAATTAACAAACTTTTTTCTTAAATTAAATGAATATACACTGGATAGCAATAAATATATTCACAGACAAAGATACATGGTAATCAGTATTATTCCATAATATAACACCATATACAAATTTACATATAATTCTTTGAATCATTCTGCTAGAATTCGACTAGGTTTAATTCAAATTATCTACCATATTGATAATAAATTATAAACCTTTATTATTGATATAATAATAAATTACTCAACCTTTTCTTTTTTTTAACTCATTTTTATTTAAATAAAAATAATCATGAATAATTTGAGATATGGTTGTCTTTTGATAGCTGGTCTTGATCACTTGATGGCACTGTTTATGTGTTAAAGCACATAAAAATGCCATTTCTGTGGCCTACATTTACGCTAAGAATACAATTGTGTTAATTTTAGCCATGAGCAGACCACTTTATGGCATTTCATGAAACATTACAGCCTGTTTTGTGCTTCACAACATTTTATGTAAATTTGCACAATTCACTGGTCACTACTGTATCATCTGATGGTGTTGGATTATAAGTGGCCACAAGTTTTGATATCTCCATAGCAGAGCAATTTCATTTGTACTAAAGTCAAACAATCTGACTCACTAAGAAATGTCACAGAATCCCCACCCTTCCCTACACAAGTTTGAATTTGCAAAACATTGGGAAAGAGTAGGGACAAACATGATTCACATGAGCACACATGAAAACTCATGCTTTCATGATAAATTATACAAGACAAATTAAATGGTGCATAAATTGTACTACTTACCAATGTCAGTCAGGCTCCTGCAACCAAAGGTATTCACTTCCTAATAATAAAATATTAAAGACATAGTAGGAAAACAATAAAAAGATCCAAAAATGTAATTAATAATAAGGGCAAAATTAAATTGTGTAATACCAATCATCATACCCCAAAAAGTTGCCATATTTTAAATCTAAAAAAGATATACAAAATGTATGTACATCTGAATTTTTGATGTTATTGTAATTTTATTGTGGTGGTGTGTTTTTAAAGGATCATAAAATCTAATTAATAGGACATGGATTTTTTTTGTTCAAAATTGCAAAATAGACATTGCATAATAGAAATAAAGGCAAAAAAAAAAAAAAAAAGAAATCCCCATACAGTCATTGTTAAAAAAAGAACCGAAAGTTGAAAAAGGTCAAAAGTTTTTATCTTATTCTTAAAGTTTGTTGGGGGAGAGGGTTGATAAATACTTTGACTTCACTGAGAAAAAAGTTAGAGACAGAAGTTATTTTTGGTTTGTTATGATTTGTGAAAAAAAGGTAATAAAATTGGTGTTAAAATAAAAGTTGTAGTATACAAATACCCCCCCCCAAAAAAAAAAAAATCCTTATAGGCAAAAATCAAGTGGCCATGTTTTTAGACAAAAAAAAAGTTAAAAAAGTTAAAAGTTTTGATGTTATTTTAATTTTTGAAAAGGTGAGGGTGGGATGTGGATTGATAAATAGTTTGTAAAAGTTAGAGACTAAAGTTATTTTTTGTTTGTGTTTATTTGTAAAAAAAACAGTAATAAAAATTGAAAAAAGAAGCAATTGACCAATAAAATTTTTAGTGAGACTAAAGAATTTATGAAGAAAAATAGGTATATAAAGATATACAAAAATGATGCATTAAAAATGTTTGAATAACTCAAATTTTGTAAAATTGTGTGGAAAAGAGTTGAAAATAATATAAGAAAGTATAACTGTGAACTAGCTGTACAAAAAAAATAAAAGTCTCAAGAATGTAAAAGAACATTTTGGTATTGATAGGGAATTTATATCTTCAATAAAAAAAAGTTAGAATTAATACTAAAAAGAGAGATGACATTATGAAATGGGTAACAGTCTTTTATCAAGAATTATATAGTAATAAAAAACAAGTACCTCCTACATCTATTACATCTTCCAAATTGCCCATAATTTTAAATGAAAAAGTGAAACGTAATTAAATGCGAGAAGAAAGAAAAGGTTCCAGGTGATGATGGAATTATAATTGATATATTAAAAGAAGCAGGTGAAGAAATAGAAAAAGTCAACAAAGTTATATACCAAATGACTAAATGATAAAGATGTACCATATGATTGGAAAAATGCAGTAATAATATTTGAAAAGGTGATAAACAAGTTATTAAAAATTACAGACCTATCACTCTTTTATCAATTTTATACAAAATTTTTACCAAGGTAATTACAACTCATCTACAGAGAACATTGAATTTCCACAAACAAAGAAAACAAGCTGGATTTACAAGTATTTTAATACAATAGATCATATCCAAGTATTGAGAGAAATTATAGAAAAGTCAAATGAATATGAGTTGCCATTATGTTTTGGATTTGTAGATTATGAAAAGGCATTTGACTATATAAACATTTCTTCAGTGATTAAAGCATTGGATCATCAAGCTGGATCCGGATATTGTCATATTTTAAAGAATATTTATAAAAATGCAACAGCAACAATTAGATTACATAATGATACTGAGAAAGTCAACATTGAGAAGGGTGTTAGACAATGTACTCTATATTTCCAAATGTTTAGAGCAGTGCTGCAAGAAGTATTTTTTGGATTAAAGCAGAAAAATAATGGAGTGAAAGTAAATGGAGATTATTTAAGTCATTTAGACATTGCGGATGATATAGTTGTTTTTGCAAATAATGTTTCAGTGCTGAAGGAACTGTTGCAGAAGTTATCAGATGAAAGTAGGAAAGTAGTACCAAAGATAAATGTTAAAAAGACTAAAGTAATGCTTATTCAACTTGCTCAAAGTATGAAAATAAAGATTGATTATGATGAATTAGAAGAAGTTAATAGTTACAAATACCTTGGTCAAAATATTAATACAGATGGAAACACAATGGAGGAAATTAGTCTGCCTATATGTTTGAAAAGGAAGGATTTAAACAAATGGGTTTTATCAGTTCTTACTTATTGATTTGAAACTTGGACACTTAATAGATGAGCAATACAGAGAACTTAAGATGACTCAAACAAGTATGGAGAGATGCATGTTGGGAGTAACAAGAAGAGATGGAAAATACAATGTATGGGTAAGAGAATAAACAGGTGTTACTGACATTATTAAAACATTAAAAGATTGAAGTGGAGTTGAGGTGGACATATTGGTGGTAGAAATGATAATAGATTGACAATTGAAATCTTAAACTGGATTCCATGAGATTGTAAAAGACCCAGAAAGAGACCACATGTGAGAGATATGGATGAAATAAGAAAGTGTGCAGTGGTAGTGTAGAAAAAATAAGCTAAAGATTGGAGATGGATTGAACTTAGAGAGACCTTTATTCTGCAGGGGATTTATAATGGTTGATGATGATGAAATACATGAAAATAAAGTTACTGTTAACACTAATTGAAATAATCATACAAATATCTAAATGATTATACAATCACAAATATCCAGTAACACCCTCTGTTTAAAAGTCTATATTTCAATAATAGCTAACTTCAAAATTATACCAATTTGAAGTTGTATGCTAAATGATGTTAAAAATTGAAATACAAACTAACTCAAACACAGAACATGAAATTTTAAATAAGCAGGTGATCTGAAATTTTGCTAATAAACTTCAAATTGGTTTCATTTTAAAGTTCGCTATCATTGAAACATAGACTTTTAAACAAAGGGCATTAATGGATATTTGGATTGTACAAAACATACTTGAGGAAGGTAGTATAGACTGTAATAAATGTATTTTTATGTTATTCATAAATTTCTTTTTTTTAAGAAAAATCTTTTGTTTGGTCTTTTATAAACACATATACATATTGAATAAAATAGAAAATCATTACCTTCATTTTCATCCAGTTGTTTCCTTCATATCCATGATGTGACTGCATTAAAAAGGGGGCACTGATTTCTGCTGAAAGACATTATTTACTTTCTGTGATCTTTATCCAAGCAAATCTTGGAGAAACATAGCTTCGAATGAAGAGAGGAAGCTGTTGTCATTTAGACTTTCATTGTTATAATTTCCTTAATAATGTTTTATTTTTCCATTATTAACAATGGCTGTAAAGGTTATATTCCAAGGTGACTAAAATCAGGGTTAAGTAACACTTAAATAAGAATTTTAACTTTTTAATTCTTCACTTTTTTTACTATTTTTTCAAAAAATCTTTCAAAAAAATATTCTTTAAACATAAACTTTAAAAATATATTTTTAATTCCCTTCTGTACTTCCAACTTAACTATTTATATTCTGACCTATGGATTGATTAACCAGCTCAGCCCACTATATTTTATTTGTCCCACAGCTCTTATTTAAGCCCGAGTGCTTTTTTCTTCTTAAGGATTGGACAATATTTTTCATGGGACAGATAATAAAATAGGAGGATTAATTCATGTTTTCCAATTTAAGATTGCCTCAAGCTATTATCACACTTTATACAACAACATCATTCCAAAAATTAAAAATGTAATATTTTTAATAAATACCAGCTTTAAATAAATACAAGTGATATATTTAAATCATGATCTAAAATTACAAAATCATTAATGAAGGTTTCACTTTATTTTTTTTCTCAGTTATAGAAAATAATGATTTTCTTGTAAAGTCATAAACTAAACTTTTTGCTACATTTTTCTAGAAAAAATATAAGATCAACTTTTTTATACATTTGCCGTTTTTTAAGGTGGGAGGGTAAATAGTCTTAGAATAAATACACATGTGAAACAGCGTTCTTGTTTCAATATATATATGTATATATATATATATAGAAAGAGAGAGAGAGAATTCCAGATGTCACATAATATCTATATCTATCTATCTATCTATCTATCTATCTATATATATATATATATATATATATTAGATTAAATCCAAAATTTACCAAAATCCCTACATGACCATGGTTTCATCTACTACAAATAGACCTTCTCAAGTAAAAATCAAACTAAAGGAAGTAGATGAAACCATAGTCATGTAAGGATTTTGGTAAATTTTGGATTTAATCTAGTATTGTATTGTTTTATGGTTTTGCATATTTATTTTTGCTAGTATAGTGTTAGGCAAGTTTGATATATATATATATATATATATATATATATATATATATATATATATATATATATATATATATATATATATATATATATATATATATATATATATATATATATATATATATATATATATATATATATATATCTGTCATTTATAAATATATAAAATTAAGAGCATGCTAATAAGCCCTAAACAGGCTTTTTATGATAAATGTTACTACAAGAGAAGGCATTCAAATCATCTTTATCTAGAATTGTTCTCATTTACAGACTGGTTTCGAGCTATGACTCTTTTCAGTGACACACCAGATTCAAAAAACCAAGTCAAGCTGATATATTTTTTTCAGTTAGAGAGCTGTCTTTGAAAACATGTAGATGTCTAAAAGTTTTAGATCTTCTTGACAGTTAACTATTAAATAAACTTGAGTTTGTTTTTTTTAATCTGGTGTCCTAGCTTTTCACTGAAGACAGCCATAGCTCAAAACAGGTCTGGAGATTATGCCAATTCTAGATAAAGATAATTGGAATGTCTTCTTTGGTAGTAGCATTTATCATAAAAAATATTATTTAGATCTTATTAGTATGCTCTTAATTTATATATGTATATGTTAATATGAAGATTTTAATGGGTTGCATCAGTGTTACAAAATGTTTAAATATTAATGTACTGGTGCTTTGATTGTTTACACAAGTCACCAACTGGGTGGTAAATGATAAAAAGATGGTTGTAGAGGTGCTACAATCACTGATTTAAAAAAAAACATTAAAACTCCACCACTAGCTTTTCAAATCAGTGAATGAAGCACCTCTACAACCATCTTTATACCATTTATCACCCAGTAGATGACTTTTTTGATCAAGGTGAAATGTCTGTAAATTAATATTTAAAATTTTTAACATGGATGAACCAGCAAACTATGTGCCTGTAAGATTTGTATGTTCATGTAACAATTTTTAGCATCTAGGCAAAAGTACCTTGAATCCAATCATGCACAAGATACACAGGTCAGGAACACTCATGAACTCTGCCCTGTTTGACTATTTTCCAGATCTATAACATTATGAACAGCAATCCTGATGACATCGATTTAATTTACTTCTCACTGCCGGCATCGCTCATCAAAGATACAAAAAAGACTCTAGGCTAAATTTATATGATAGACTAACTTAATAACTAACTATATTTTATGAGCAATGAAGGCTCGTGACCTAGCATATTAATTATGTATTTAGCAGAGATCATCTAGTCATATTGAGCATCTTTAATAACTTAAGATATCAACTTAACTAAAAAAAAGCAATAGTTCGAGAGTTGATATATATATTTAAGATTTATTAAATTAATAACAAAAATCATGTCGGTTATTTATCCAACATTGCCTCATAAGTATTATATATATATTTAATTCATATTTAATGATAACATGATATTTGTGGCTATGCCAATAATATATAAGTGTGACTTAAGGAATTGGCGCTATTGGAATGCATTATGAAATACTATTACACCCCCAGAGAGATGAGAACAGCATTTACTTGATTTAAAAAGAAAATAATTTTACAAGCAAATATTACATTTTGTTATATTTAATATTATTATTAATTTGAGTTATAAATAAATAATGTGCAAGGTGGATAATATATAATTATATAAACAATACTAAATCTATCACATTAATACACATAATGAACTAATGGAAATATATCTGTTTAAAGAAATCATCTCATTATGACTTATGGCTATTTCTGGGTGACTAATAATACACTGAGAGGTGGTGCATGCATGGCAGCAGATTGGGGTGGTCCAATTGTGGAACCTGGAGCATGATTCATGAATTTTAATATCAAAGTTGACCGATCTCTTCTGCAAACGTAGGCAGGGTTGGTATTGAGATGACGGGTGGTTTTCTATGTCTTTATCAGGCTGGATTTTCCAGAGCAATTCCCATATAAAGCATGCACATAAGATCAAGTATTTCCCCAGGGTGGTTTTACAGCCTGGTTCAAGGACATTGAGAACGACGATGGGGCTCGACTTAGTGAATACCTCCATGTGAGAAAGGAGCAATGAATGTATATAATCGAAGTGGCCTTTATGCACATAATGCTTATTAATACAATATAAATATAACTCTAAAGATTATCTAAACATATTTATTGCCCATAAATTATGAAATACTTGGTGTAGTGACATGGTTTCTTTATTAAACAAACATGGATAATAATTCCAATTAAATATAAACTAAGATCTTAAGATTCCCCCCTTACATTATGTTACTTAAGATTAGTCATTACTTCCCACACATTTAATAAATCTCAATCTTGGTTAATAAATTCCATTATGAAAATATATAAATTATTACAAAATAAGTGGGTGGTGGTAATAGCTGAGATGGGTTTTACATATATAATATAAATCAATAATAAGAGATAGCGCATTACTTAGAAAGGAAAATATAAAAAAAAAAAAAAAAACAGATGTCAATCTGTTTTTCTACAGTAAACATAAAAATATAATTAATTTGTTTATCTAAAATCACGAGCACCTGGGCAAGTTGAATAAGACTTGTTTTGGTTAAGTTATAAATTATTTATCCGATATATGATGGGTGGGGAAAACGAGAATGAATTATATGCTTGCAATTTTAGAATATCATTGCCATTTATTTTAAAATATAAATACATAAATCTAAATGAAAATTATTTGCCACTTGGAAATAAAAGAAAAGAAAAACATTTTATAGGAGGCTTAATATTGTTTAGTTATATAGAGTTATAAGAATTACATATTTTGAAGACATTAATATAGATGATTAGAAAATATAAATATTACAGAGAAGGCAGGATTTAAGAATTATGAGCAGTCAAAGTCCTCTTTACCTTGCTATTTGGAAGAGTGATTTTACTACAAGTCAATTCATCGGTATTGTTTCACTAGATCTAGGGTAGCATTATTATTTGATAGTCAGCATTTCACTTTCATTGGAAAAATATATAAAGTTCATCAGTACTGGATGCAGAGCTTCATTTATGGGAACAGCACATTAGAACGGAGGGAAAAGGTGAAATTTCCAATACTCATGACACATTGAGTGAGAATCAAAACTGGCATGGAATATGTATAGAAACATCATTATTTAGTGGTCTCCTCTTTTGTGGATCCAAATCCAGCAGTATATATACTTTTTTTTGAAGATGTAACTTAGCAACTACTGCTGGACCTGAGGCAGTTTAAGCCCTTAAGGTTCATCTGGAATAGTTTGACCGGATACTCTTATCTAGTAAGACGTTTGAAATAATGCAATTTTGTTATCAGTTTTTTGAACGATTGTTTTAAAATAAATCTTATGATTTTAAAACAAGCTAGCATGGACAATTTCCACTAATGGGTTTATTTTATTATTACAAGATCGTAATCTTTTACTTTTATCTAAGGGATCTTCCAGGTAATTGTTTTCCGAGAGACTTTTTAACAAGATTGCATCATTTCTGGCTACAAAATTACATAGGAAAAAATAATAAGTTTCATATATGATACTTTATATATAATATAACTTTACTAATTTATTCGCAATCTCCTACACTGAAATACATATATATATATATATATATATATATATATATATATATATATATATTATTTATGCCCGTATACACATGAGAATATTATTAAATGAAATATTTTTAAATTAAAATACACATGTTTACATGATTTATGTTAAAATACTAGGCAAAAGAAATATATGTATTATTAGCTATGTGTATACATGCTTGAAGGTGGGTTTGAATATAGTTAGATGGTAGGAGATTGGATGTGGGCTGTGAAGCAGGATCTGAGCATCAGATCATCTGCTTCAATATATATATATATATATATATATATATATATATAGTTGATATAGTTATATATATATATATATATATATATATATATATATAACTACTAAACTCTTACAAGAGCCACATTATCTATTATTATTAACAGCATCATTTATATTTTTAATATGATTTATATTCTGAATAATTTAAAATAAGGTATTAATAATGAAAAAAATTTTTTTATAAAGTATTAAAATTTCATTTTAGCAACATATTTTTAACAATATGTAGTATATGTGTTGCTCACTGTATTACATCATATATATATATATATATATATATATATATATATCAACTTCAACAAATTGTATATATATATATATATATATATATATATACAATTTGTTGAAGTTGATATTATATTTGTAAACAGGTTTCTAAAAAAAAAACCTGTTCTTTTTGTTTATGTTATTGGTTCAAGGAACGCTTTGATTATCTGTAAAATATACCTGTGTGCCTGTTTCTTTTTTATTAATATCTTTTTTTCGTATTTTGATTATTTGTAGTGAGCAAAGTTTCTTGATTATTTGTAGTGAACAAAGTTTCTTCATTTTAAACAATGTTTTATGCGTTTTTTGAGTTATGCAAATAAAAAATATCGGACTAATTAATACATATGTATATAATTGTTATTTAGCATAATTCACAATCTAATTGAACACTTTAGTTCATAGCCCAAGGTAATTATTTTATGTAGATAATTTTTTTATTATCAAAATACAATTATGTCGTAGGAAGATCATTAATCAAAAAAATGTATTTTCTTTATAAAATATACACTTGGGATATTGAAATGTAACCTAAATTTTATATTTTTTTTCATATGAATTGGGAAAATAGGAAACGTGACATTTTCCCCTACACCCTTCTAATTTTAATTATGTAAAAAAAAAAAAAAATACATGCATATTGCCTCTTGGTATTTCTTACTAATAACTCTAGAATAAACAAAAAAATACTTTTTTTACATAATCAAAATATTGCGATCTTCTCTCCAACATTTAACATATAATTAGTATATATATATATATATATATATGTATCTCCAACATTTAATATATATATATATATATATATATATATATATATTCAGGTGTTTACAGAAAGTTCAAGTACGAGTCATGATGGAAGTGGGATATAATCTAATAACATTAAGCTACACATTATGTCAATCTATCATTATCCTTAATAAAATAATGTACATTTATGATCTTTTTTCTGTATTTTGCTTTCTTAAAATAAGAACAACTGAATAGCCTGTTTAGCAAACAATATTTGGGTGACTAGCAGAATTATCAATATATTAATACATAAGCAAAAAGAGAAGAAATATATAAATTCGGTTGAAATCTGAAAGTGTTTCAACATCTAACAGCAAAATAAGCCTGTACAGAATTATTACCCAAATATATTATTATACTCCAAGTAATTTTAAACCAGTGCTCTGTGAAGTTTAATAAAATAGTTGAGTGGTGATTCTAGAACATGGACCTTGCAGACTCCAATTCTTGCTCCTCCACATCTGGTTCTGTTTGCAGCATTTTCATTTCTGATACTCAATTTTTTATGAGCTTCCATTATCTTCATCATCATCATAATCATTATCATCATCATCATAATCATCATTATCATCATCATCATCATTATTATTATCATTATTATTATTATTATTATTATTATTATTATTATTATTATTATTATTATTATTATTATTATTATTATTATTATTATTGCTGCTATTATTATGATGATGATGATGTTTCAAAGGCAAACTTTATTAAGACTCAATAAGAGTTATGTGAGTTACATATAAAAATATAAGATCTTAGATACAAGTCAATTCATGATATTAGACATGCAATAAGGTTTACAATCTTGCATGTGATAGGGGAAAAACATGACATACAATAATTGGAAGAATAATGATCATTTATAACAAATTACATATATCAAATTATGTTTTCATATAAGTTTTAAATGGGATTTTGGGAAAAATACATGGAAGCACATGTTACTATGAGGAAAAACATATATAGGATGTGAGTTTGAAGTTGGTGATCTTATTATAAATGTGTTACATAAGTTGTATTTGAAAAATATGAGTTTTAAGAAAAAAAATTAGATACATGAGATTACATATGCAATAAGATTTTACAATTTTGTTTATGATATAAAAAAGTGATTTGCATTAGTTGCAAGAATAATAATTTTGCATAACAAGATACATATTAGATTTACATAAATTTTACAAAAGTATTTTGAGATAAATACATGAAAGCTCATGGTGATATTTATTAATATATTTAGGGCAATATGGCTTCACATAAATTGTGCTTAATAGTTGGTGAGCATTATAGGTGTCAAGGCTAAGTCATATTGTTCATTTCCTGGTCATTTGAAGTTAACATGAGCTAAGTTGGTGAAGTGATCTTGTAAACTTATTTAGACTAGTAGGTTTATAAGATGGGTGTACTATGTTACTCTCAAGTGATGCAGTATTTATTCCACATTTTACACCGATGCGATGTTGAAGCTATGACTTTATATGTGGTAGATACTTGAGCTGGTTGATGTTTCTTAGATTGGGGTAGAATATTATAGAAAACAGAAATTGTGGTGATATAATGGTAGACTTCAATGGGGGGATGTCTTAAATAATACAAAATATTGATGTGGCATAGTAATAAAAAATTTGACAAATTGTTGTCAACAAATCAGGTATCCACATCACAAATGGGGGAGGGGTTTACCATCTTATGTTTTTAAATCTACATTTCAAATGTTGTTTGCAGTGGTTGTTCAGAAACTTCAAATTGTCTTATTTATTAATGGACATGACATATATTTGCTATTGCTAACATAGAAAATGTTATTGAGGATACTGACATACATTTCTTTCATGAGATAATGCTGGAAATTTAGTAGAATAGGGTTTGGTGCTAGCATGGAATTCAAAATGTGCTACATAAGTTATAAGTAAAAATATGAGGTTTTAAATGCAAGTTGATACACTATATTACATATGCAATAAGGTTTAAAATTTTATTTGTGAGAGAAACAAACATGATCTACAGTAATTGAAATAATAAAGGCTATTATGTAACAAGATACATGTGTCAAATTATGTTTACATAAAAAAATTTAATGTGATATTGAGAAAAATACGTGAAAATATGTGATAGTATGAATAAGCATTTATTTTTATATGACGCTATGCATACAATTGAATACATTCAAAGATCAGCCTTTCAAGCTAATTGTGCATGCATCTTCTGTGAGTGTTGAATGGATAGTATGAAGGAAAATGCATACATAAGGGGGGGGGCGAGTTGGTTTTAAATTGGAATATAGAAGTATATATGTTAGGATTATTTGGTCAAGAGTACGAACAATAAGTGGTAGCCATGAAAACTATTATTAGTAGTAATAGCATTAGTTGTACTACTACTGATATTAATACTACTACTATTGAATGTTGTGTTAGTAACAGCAATGAAATTAAATGTTGATAAATGTGTTTTCTCATATATAAGAAACACTATAATATTTAACTAAATTATTATATAAGTAATAAACAAAATTATAAATAAAAGAATCTCACAAAGATCTTAGAGTAAATTTTTACAGTAATAATTCCTACAATATACTCTATAAAGATATACAAAAATGAATTATAAATGTATAGGGATAATATTGAGAAATAGTAAAAACTTCTCCATAGAAACAAAAATTATATTATTTAAATCTTTATGACTGCCTGTGATACACTCTGGATCGGAAATATAAAGTAGAAACAATATAACCATATATAAACATGCTATAAAATATTTAATAATTTTAATAACTGTAAGATAATGTATGAATAGTATTCGAAGCTAATTTATTTATTAAAGATGTTGTATCTTAATTATTTTGGAAAATAAAGAGAAAAACATTAGTGCTTACTGTTTGAATCTGTACATAATAGCATATAGTAAAGTCTTTTGAACATGGTCATGAAATCTATACTATGCACAGTAACAGTTAAATTTTTAAAACTAATAATAATAATAATTATAATATGATAGTTTTGGTAAAATAATGTTGCCATATATAAGTCAATCACTTTTGGGAAGATGCAATTGTGGAATTTATATAAGTAAAGAGTTCCGATACATGATTCTAAATATGTATGAAGTTAAAATGTGCATTAGTAGAAATTTAATATTAAGTTGTAGGATTCAGCATATAAAGTATAATAAAGACAATGTGTTATTCATTTCATTTGATCTGAGATATTAAATTGCAGAGTAAAGTCATGTTTTTTCCTTTCTAAAATAGTAATTAGAAATAAAACTAAATTATGAAAAATGAAAAAGAGTTAGATAACAGGGGCCCAAGGGTGATCAAAATAAAAGTATGATGGCAATGTTAAGAAGTTTAATGAGAGAAATGATACAAAACTAACAAGTAGTGAAATAAAATTAAGAAAAATGTGAACAAAGTCAGGGAAAGTTAAGAGATTTAATATTTAAGCTCAATGAAAGTCAGGAAGCCCTTCAACTAGAAATAACACAAAATCAAAAAAAAATGTGACAATAATCATGAAATACTTAAACAAGAATTTAAACAAGAAATGGAATTAAAGCCAAAATGGCCTTAAAAGCAAAATAAAGCAAGTTCAAGCAATGTTAGTAATGGAAATTGATGATGGTCATTATGAGTTAAAGAATAGGTGGAAACAAGAAATCAATCATATGTATAATGAATTATTTCATAAAACAAAATGGGGCAGGCATAAATGCATCATTTATAATTTGAATTTAATGATCAAGAAAGTAAAATGAAAGAAACTCAAGTGTCAGGTGCATCTATAAATCAGCAAGCTAGAAGTTAATAAAGAAGGGGGAAAACTGGAGCCATGAGTTGAACGTTAAATTAAATGAATGTTGATCGACTAATAATAGAGGGGTAGAAAAATTACAGGATAAATAGAAGCAGGAAAGCAAGTGTATAATTATAATCTAAGAGTGAGAACAGTCATTAAAAGTATGACATTATTTTAGGTAGTTTACAATCCGAGATAAATATTTTGAGAATCCACTTACCATCTTTCATTGCTTTGTTAAAGTTTAATAAAGTCATTAAATATATAACTTCCATAAATTAGATTACAGAAGGATTAATACAGGATATAGAAAAAGGTATTGAAATGATTAAAATGGGTTTAGAAGAAGCTCATCAGGCCAAGATTAAGAATTTTATTGCATACATGAAAACTTATTTTCAAAACGGGGCATCAAACCTGGAGATGGTTTAACTAAATATTTATGATGAGAGCACAGGTAGTGAGCATATAATACTGTTGCATCTCCATTTAAATAGGACATTGTAACAACACCCAGTATAACTGCTCTCTCTAATGAAGAAAGGATGTCAAATGATGAGTGCAGAGTGACTGAGGGTTTAAACCCTATAGAGAATTTGATGATGTTAAGGTGTTATTTTTCTTTAATATGTTAAGTGAATAAAAGAATCTTGCTATATCAAGCAATCACTTGTTTGCACCTGCTAATAATTGATTGGAGTTCTTGTTTATATGGCCAGCCAATTTTGGAGAGTGCCACCAATATACTTTTGGAGTGAACAGAGACAACATAACACTCATGATCAAGTTTTTCAGGTAAGATTTAGCATAATTTGGGGAAAATGTAACCCAATTTTTTGATAGCCAAGTGGTCAAAAATCTGAACTCCAATGACATTCATACTTGCTATCCAAGAGTCAAATTTTGAGGACCATCAGATATAATTTACTTTGATGGGTTCTATAAATCTTTCTCACTGCCAATATAATCACTATCAAAGATGAAACAGATTTACTAAATAATATTGATATGGAAGGATTACAGCAATAACTCAAATAAAGGAACACAGGTGATGTAGACCTCTTAAAAAATACATCCAGATCTCCAGTTTCAAATATATATGTGGAATTTTAAGGACATAGTCACCATGGCAAAGACTTAGGAGATGCAACAATAACTGTCATTATCAAGAACATAGACATTTTTACAATGGGAATCACCCAAGTAATCAATAGTGCGCTAATACACTGTCTCCATGGAATACAGCCAATGAAATGATATTGAAGCATGTTCCATAACCAGCACCAAATTTGGAAAACTAACAAGGCCTTAAAGAGATGTTCCTTACTACATAAGTACACAAGTATAATAAAAGAAAATGAAATCAATATGAATTATGTTACAAGTGCTATGAACACTATTATAATTGTTGAGAAAGATTTATATGTGATTAATGATTGTATGAAAAACTGTCCTTTTATTATGATCATTTTAAAATGGGTTCATACTAAAGTTTTGGTAGAAATGGAAAGCCAGATTTTTAACATAAATGAAAAATTTCTTCAAAATATTTTAGATAATAATTCTGATATTTCTACAGAAACACACACATGTTGTTTTATCTAACAGAAAGAACACTAAGCTTGACTTTAACTAGATATGGATGATTTTCATATTGACCACCAACATAAAATAACCATGCACTTTTAGAAATGCACAATTATTGCAAAAGGTAATTTTAAGTTCTGTTTTTGTTCTGCTATAGCTATATCATACATTATGAGAGGAATGTTGTCACTTGTAACAAAGAGGAGATTGATATTGTCAATATTGAGCCATTTTCCTCCCTGAGGGTTACATGTATTGAGGAAATAGTGTAGATTCAGGAAATTGAGACTAAATTTAATAACATGGAAAGTTATTCATATAATGTTCTTTGATCTTTAGAATAAATTATGATTAAAAATATTGAAAGGTATTTTAACCTTTTTTTTACATTTTGTGTTAGACCCTCAATTACACAATAAAATGCATGAGTTAATCAAGCTATCATGAAGAAAAATATTTTGTTCATATTTCTAAAACCATAGCTATATTTCCTGATTAACTGGCTTACTAATTTATTACGATTTGTATGGCCAGCAGAATCAGTTTTTTTTATTTATTTTAAGAAAGCTACCAGGATTTATACAAGAATCTCCTGAAATCCATTGCATCACACATTGCAAATTAAGAAGCAAAGTATTAAAAATATGATTTCCCATAACTTAATTTATTTTCAGAGAATATTTCTCCTGGGGTTTGATGAATAAACATTGGCAAAGTACATTATACATTTAAATTTTAATAAACTAACATTAATAATGCACAATTAAAAGCTGATATTAGAAATATTTTATTCTAATAAATTAAAATATTTAAAATATAAATTGTAAAATAGAATTGGAAAACACATTCACACAAATCCAGATAGTTAGGTAAAAAAATTAAAACAATTTAACAATTTAAGTTCACTTCTTAAATATCTTCAAGAAGGTTCATTGAATGATAAATTTGAAAAGGTCTCTATTAGTAGAATATTATAAGCTTATAATAAGGATTGTTTGCAATCACTTAATTTAGTCATAATCAGGATATGAATAATCTTACCAGATAAACTTAGCAAGTTTACATAGATTGTTGATTACCATGCATGTTTTTTCATGAGAAAAAAAATGAGTTCATGGCCATTGGTTTTAGACTGTTCTTGGTCCATCCTAAGACTCATCACAAAAGCTTTTTTGGGTTGACTTCTTCATGATGAACAATATCAGAAAAAGCTTTGATCTACTATTGCATGATGAATAACTTTTAGCATAGAGTGGTCTCCAGGACCAGCCAAAAGAGAAACAGACAAGACCCTAATCAGAATTCCTTTTTTTATACTCGAGATCTAGTTTTCAGACTTCTATGCATATATTTTTATCTTGGTTTTATCATAAAATACAAGTTTATTATCTTGTATATTTATTTTGTATTTTCATCTACAGAGTTCTTTTTTTTATAAATTTTTCCACCATCTTTAATTAGAGTTAGAAAGATTTTTCTGGTTGTAATCTTTTATTTTGGAATTTTTTATTTTTATTTATTTGAATTAGTAATATGCATATTTTTATTCATTCCATTTTCAACTTTAGTTAAATTACATAGATAAATAATTTGAAGCAAAAAAATCAGTTCTCATTGTACATTTAAAAAAAACTTACACTAAGCAAAAAAATGGAAAATTGTGTCATTTATCTTTAAATTTTACTTATTTTTTAGCTTTTAAGTATTATCAAATTCCAATATATTTGAACCATTTATATGTAGATGGTACAATATTTTATGATGAGTCCAGTATCATATCTTGATATGTTCATCACAAGTAGGGTAAAGATGAAATTCGTTATCAAAATAGATAATATTCAATGCCATATCAATAAAAAGAGAAGGTAAAGAAGCATATTATAGAAAAAGGTTCTCATTCATACAACAAACTGTTAGCAATCATTATGAAAAAGTATGGGTTCTCATGATTATACTTGGTTGCTAGGCAACTAAATAATATCACTCTAAATGAAAAAAAATATGCCTCCATCAATACATGAATAATTGATCAAGTTTAAAAATGAACCCATATTCACAATTTGTTCAGTTAATATCCAGTTATTGGCAAATATTCATTCACCTTGACAACAGGAAATATATAGCATGCAAGTATAAACAATATCTGTATGTTTTTTAAAGAAATGCCATTTAATTTGATTAATAATATATCAGGGCTGATAAGATGTTTGATCAGTTCTTATCAGATTATATTAAAATTATTATAATAATGTAGTATATGGTGTTATTATTATATCCTGCAATACAGAACAACATTTTTATCATTAAAATGTTCTCTACAGGAGAGTTATGACAAAAATATCAAAATTAACTGAAAGAAGAGCATATTGGCAGCTAAGGAGGTAACATTTTGGGGCATGCAATAGATAAGACAGAATTTACCATATCTGAATAAATTATAGGCAATTAAAATTAAGGTCCTTGTTGGGACTATGTCATTTTTATAACAAATTTTATGAGATTTTGCTAAAGGTCCTGAACTCTTAGTTAAGTAGTTGTGAATGACCAGTGGTGGAAATGTAAAAATAAACAGTGAAATAATTTTTGATGCTGAAAGAATTTTTTTTGCATATTGTGGTGTTAGCATATTCAAATTAAAGCCTACCTGCTATATCCAATCAGATAGTAGTGAATGTGGTTTAGGAGTTGTGCTTTTCTAAACTAATGATATTTAACAATACAAAGCATTGGATTTTATTAGTAAGACATTGAGAGGTACCAATCATAATTACAGCATAACAGCAAAAGAAGCTCTGACTGTTATGTGGGGTTTTAGCAAGTTAAGTAATATTTATTGGGCTCTGAAGTTGTTTTTAGCACTGATCTTAATAGTGTGCAATTTTTGAATAAAAGTTAACTGAACAATAATGAGATCATTCCTTGGAGTCTTTTCCTATAAAAGTTTAAATACAGTATTATTTATTGTCCAGGTTCAGAAAATATATTTGCCAATATTTTCAGTTTTAATCTTGTTAAGTTTACTGTACAACATCTTTTGGTAGAAGATGATCTAGTTACAGCTTTATCTTTGATAGTAGATAGTTCAATGGAAAATGACCTAAAATTTTAAAGGTTATATAAAGGGATAATGTATATTATATGAATATTATTTTACATTTAGAGAAGAAGCTTTCAATTGATCATCCAACATAATATAACAAAATTCATGATGTGCATGAAAGATACCAGTTGATTATTGATATTTTATGTTATATGTTCCAAACCAGTGAGAATAATTGTTCCCCAGTCTTTACTCCAAAATATTATCTTATATATGCACTGTTTACATGGTCATTATGGTACATGAAATATTGAGTACATTCATTGATAAATATTTAAAAGTCAATGGTTGTATTCTAATATTTTAACAAAGACTTGTCCAATGTCTTTCATCATGGTATTTTACAGTCTTATATAACATAAGAGCTAAGCAACATAATAACTATTCACTTTAAGGACTCTTACAATCATATAAGCAATCCCAATATCATTTTATTACTTATGATATATTTTCCAACTATGTTAGTGCATAATTATCTTGAGAATGGATATTAAATATACTATGGACAAGTTACAAAATCACCATTACTCCTTTATAGTAAACCCAAACCCATATTATCAGATTGTGGCACCCCATTTATCTCTCAAGAGTGGAATCAGAGTATTGATAAGCCAGTACTTAAACACATTTTAACTTCCAACTATAATCCACAATCAATCGCATGTGAAAGAATCATGAGAGAGTTGAATATACTTTTTCATGTGTATGTCAATGATAATGATAGCAGTTAGGTCAATCATGTGCTGCATTAGGTAAATTATATTAACTGGGCTTATTCAGTTACAATTTCATGTTCCCAGTAATTAGTTTACTTGCTCATAACCAAGATAACAAGCTTGGGCTCTTTATGCTTAAAAAATAGTTAAGACCTTTGGGTAGCAGAAATATATATATATATATATATATATATATATATATATATATTATAGATATATATATATATATATATCAACTGATTGGATATATATATATATATATATATATATATATATATCCAATCAGTTGATAACTGATTTAGAAATGTTGTGTTAATTTTTTTATTTCAATCTTTTTAACTATCATCAAATTAATAGATATTTTCCAAAAATGTAAGATATTTCCAATAGCAATATAAAGCCAAACACTTATCCAGATTTTACCCCTGTCTCTCTATATCTTGAGAGTCTAGCCATAAATATCACACTTAAATCACATTAACAGCCTCATTTCATCGTTAGCTTTAACACAGTCGGACTGAGAGTTTGAATATCAGGACACATTACATATAGATCTCACCTTTAAACCTCATTAAAAGACTTACTCAGCCTCCAAATCTAACACACAATTAGACCCAGGGTGTATCTAACCTACCATAAACTCTGCCTTAATGATTGCAACTAATTATAACATAGCTATATGACTATCCTTTTGGAATACTCTTCTACTCAAATGCAGCAGAAAACAAGTGTGAAAGTCCTATCATGACTTCCTTTCCCTTCCCAAACCACATTTCCAATAAAGCCAAGAGAAAACCTGGTCATTCAAAAAAAGATTCAGAACCCTAAAAAATCAAAAATAACTGACATTGATCTAATACCAGGGTATACCTCAAAGATAACTGTCATACTACTATGTAAATTTCTAATCCTTCACCTATGTTACCCAGACAGCCCAATCGCAGGTAAGACTAAACTTTATTTGCATCTGTAGATACAACAGTCCAGAGTATGCAAAATGTATATAATCTCGTGTAAATCAATAAAACAACTTTTACATATGCAAATTCACAACTACAGATTGTCCATGTAACCACATATGTCCAAGCAATGTAGAACCTGTATAACTAATTCAAAGTATGTATAAATTTCTGAAATCCTGTATAAATCCATAAATCAACTTTTATATATCTAAACCTATAACTACGGATTTCCCATGTAAACACAGCAGTTCAAACAATGTAAAACCCTTGTAACTCTCTTTGACAAATAAAGCTTATCATTGTCAGATGATGATGAGGAGGATAATAATAATAATAACAACAACAACATTTAAAGATCATAAACATTGGCATTGGAATGGGATTGTTTATCAAAGTTATTTTTACTTTTATTATTCATTTAATATTTTAATGTTAATAGTTTCGTTTATATTTTAAAGAGTTAAAAGAATGAATATTAATAAAGATAAATTTATCTTTACTCCATTTTATTAATAATAATAATTTTAAAAAATCAATACAGCAATAGTTACGAAATGAATTATTTTTAAAATATTAAAATCCTTATTTTTTTTCATATCATAATAAAAATGTTCAAATCTATTTTATTTATTTTTCAAAATAATCTTTATTTGCACAAAAAGTAAAATATTCGTTGTAATATAGAGTTCATGTTTACAATCATGTCTTACACATTAAAGACTACATAGTCATTAAATTAGATGATGAATACAATATTAAAAATAAAATATTATGTTATGTTACTTATCAGGGGTTATCTAATTTGGCATATAAATCCCATGGCGTGTAAAGTTTGAGTGTCATGAAACGTGATATAAATGGTGTCATTAAAAAATAAACGGATTTCTAACGTGTTATTTTTGATAAAGTAAAAGTGGTTAACTTAATAATAAAAATTATATGTCTAAATTAAAAACAACTTTCACCTGATACAATAATATAAACTTAAGTATTACAAAGTAAAAATAAAAAGACGAAATGTATAAATTTGTTATCAGGGAGGAAATATGTGAATTGTTTTTACTATATTTTTATAAACAAGTATTTATTGTAAGTATTTTTATACATAATTAATATATAAATACATTTAACGTCATTCAAATATTTATTAACATATTATAATAGATAAAGCAACTTCGTCAGCCGTCGGTGAAATATGTTTAACACAGAAGTGGTATTTGTCTGAACAAGGAAATATTTAATTTTTTAGTCACTATAATTATTTTTCTAATATGTAAATTAAAATTGTTTTTCTTTTCATTAATTTTTATATTCGATGTATTTATTTCGTGCGACCTAAAAGTAGAAAAATTAAAGTTAAAAAATACAATAATTTTTCATTATTTTAATTATATGATTTTATTTTACTGACATTATTAATTATAGCAATGAACAACCTTCTTCTGTAAAAATATTTTCTTTAATTCTTCCTCATATTAAACTAATAAAATAGCACATAAAAAAATCTAATATTTTATATATTATTTATTAAGTACACACATATTAATTTTGGCACATCCAACAACAATAATATCCTTTATTCTTATTTATTTTTTTACAAATATACAAAATATATTTTATTTTGCATAAAAAATAGTAAAGGTAATTTAAAAAAAAAAACAACCCAAAATTTATTGTCTTCAACCTAACACATAATTACATTGATTATGAACAAGTACAAAATGTAGATATTTTATAATAGTGCTAACAAAATCAATGACATTTTTTTTCTGTTCTTGTATTATTTTTTATAACAATATATTATTAAAAAGAGCAAATGATTCTCTCTCTCTCTCTCTCTCTCTCTCTCTCTCTCTCTCTCTCTCTCTCTCTCTCTCTCTCTCTCTCTCTCTCTCTCTCTCTCTCTCTCTCTCTCTCTCTCTCTCTCTCTCTCTCTCTCTCTCTCTCTCTCTCTCTCTCTCTCTCTCTCTCTCTCTCTCTCTCTCTCTCTCTCTCTCTCTCTCTCTCTCTCTCTCTCTCTCTCTCTCTCTCTCTCTCTCTCTCTCTCTCTCTCTCTCTCTCTCTCTCTCTCTCTCTCTCTCTCTCTCTCTCTCTCTCTCTCTCTCTCTCTCTCTCTCTCTCTCTCTCTCTCTCTCTCTCTCTCTCTCTCTCTCTCTCTCTCTCTCTCTCTCTCTCTCTCTCTCTCTCTCTCTCTCTCTCTCTCTCTCTCTCTCTCTCTCTCTCTCTCTCTCTCTCTCTCTCTCTCTCTCTCTCTCTCTCTCTCTCTCTCTCTCTCTCTCTCTCTCTCTCTCTCTCTCTCTCTCTCTCTCTCTCTCTCTCTCTCTCTCTCTCTCTCTCTCTCTCTCTCTCTCTCTCTCTCTCTCTCTCTCTCTCTCTCTCTCTCTCTCTCTCTCTCTCTCTCTCTCTCTCTCTCTCTCTCTCTCTCTCTCTCTCTCTCTCTCTCTCTCTCTCTCTCTCTCTCTCTCTCTCTCTCTCTCTCTCTCTCTCTCTCTCTCTCTCTCTCTCTCTCTCTCTCTCTCTCTCTCTCTCTCTCTCTCTCTCTCTCTCTCTCTCTCTCTCTCTCTCTCTCTCTCTCTCTCTCTCTCTCTCTCTCTCTCTCTCTCTCTCTCTGGCTGAAAATAAATAACAATGATAAGTTGAGTAAGATAGAGCTATGAGCTGGATCATCCATTTTTTAATCTTCATTCTTTGATCTTTTATTGTTTATATGCTAATTATTTTTAAAATAGTATAAATTTTAATAATAATAATAATAAAAATGATGATGATGATGATAACGACTATGATGATGTTGATGAAGCCATCATATTATATATAAATATTTGTCTTGAAATATTATATGTATATATTGTAATAAGATTTAATAATGGAAAAAATATTATTTAATGAACTGTCTGAAGTTATAATTATAAAAAAAATAAGACATTACTTTTAAAAAGCCTTCTTAAAACAATATAAAATATGTCTTACAAAAACCAGATTTATAGATAATTGCAACAATATATATATATATGAAAAATAAAAACACAAGTTAAAACTTGCTAACGCTTGTATTTATGACAATAGATGGCGTTCTACCAAAAACACCGTCAAGCGTGTTTGTTTACATAAATGTCAGAGCAAGCATTCACTATCTCTAACTTAATTTCCACCTTCAGATCATGATTTAAAGATATTTGCTATCATCAGTGAAGGACAGGAATGAGAAACTAGATCTAAACACAAACTCTGAGCGTTTATGAAACAGTTTCTATTCAGCTTGCAAGCGTGAATCTTTTAGACACGTAATGTATTCAAACTCAGCATAGCAAGCCAGATAGCTATATGGGTCTGATATCAGTTCAGCATTACCACATAATAGAAGCCTCTGCAATATATATCATTGCAAAAAAAACCTCAAAGGTACATTTATGAAAAACAAAAACACAAGTTAAAACTTGCTAGCACTTGCATTTATGACAATAGATGGTGTTCTACCAAAAACACCATCAAGCTTGTTTGTTTACATAAACATCAGAGCAAGAATTCACTATCTCTAACTTAATTTCCACCTTCAGATCAAGATTTCAAGCTATTTGCTATCGTCAGTGAAGGACAGGAATGAGAAACTAGATCTAAACACAAACTCTGAGTGTTTATGAAACAGTTTCTATTCAGCTTGCAAGCGTGAATCTTTTAGACACATAATGCTGAGTTTGTGTTTAGATCTAGTTTCTCATTCCTGTCCTTCACTGATGATAGCAAATAGCTTGAAATCATGATCTTAAGGTGAAAATTAAGTTAGAGATAGTGAATGCTTGCTTTGATGTTTATGTAAACAAACATGATTGATGGTGTTTTTGGTAGAATGCCATCTATTGTCATAAATACGAGCGTTAGCAAGTTTTAACTTGTGTTTTTGTTTTTCATAAATGTACCTTTGAGGTCTTTCTTGCAATGATATATATTGCAGAGGCTTCTACTATGTTGTGATGGTGAACTGATATCAGACCCATATAGCTATCTGGCTTGCTATGCTGAGTTTGAAGACATTACATGTCTAAAAGATTCACGCTTGCAAGCTGAATAGAAACTGTTTTATAAACGCTCAGAGTTTGTGTTTAGATCTAGTTTCTCATTCCTGTCCTTCACTGATGATAGCAAATAGCTTGAAATCATGATCTGAAGGTGGAAATTAAGTTAGAGATAGTGAATGCTTGCTCTGACATT
Organism: Epiperipatus broadwayi; assembly: GCA_028023455.1. NCBI lineage: Eukaryota > Metazoa > Onychophora > Udeonychophora > Euonychophora > Peripatidae > Epiperipatus > Epiperipatus broadwayi. The sequence continues at coordinate 1,299,963 of JAQFVV010012442.1, read as the reverse complement.
TATGTAAACAAACCCTCTTGATGGTGTTTTTGGTAGAATGCCATCTATTGTCATATATATATATATATATATATATATATATATATATATTTATGAAGCTTGAAGCTTGAATGACAAATCAATGTTTATAAATTATTTAACAATTTACCTATTGAAATAAAAACATGCCATATTAAAGTGAAATAAATTGGCAAAAAAGATAGCCTTGACAACAGGATTAGAGATTTTTGACTATTATTGATATTGAAATTGTCTTAACTATTGACTGATTTTGATTATAGATATTGAAATCTAACAATAATGTCATGGCTAGTTTGCAATCTGAGGTTAGACTTACAGGCACCATATGACATGGATTTTAAAATCAAATTTAAGAGTATAAGTTCTCTTGTAAGCAATATTATGACTATTATAATTACTAAAGTACAAGATTTTATTTTATAATTCATTATTTCACCTTAGTTCTTAAGATGTTTTGACCTCAAATATAGGTTGTATTCCATCTTAAATATTTTTTTTTTTTAGAAATAATGTATTTATCTTAAATATAAGTTTTTGGAAAGTTTAAAATATCTGATCTCAGGTTAAAAAAAAACATAGGTTCTTATACATTTAGGATATCTTGATCTAGGTTGAAATTCCGAATAAAATGCTCTGGGAACAAAATCTTAATGAGGATACTTGAACTTCTTCATTAAATTATGATGATTATTATTTAATCTAGACAAGGAATATTTGATATTCTTTTTAGTTTATTTTGGATTCTTAGTATTTTAAGAAAGTAGAAATGAAATTACATAATAGCAGAATACTCAAATACCTAATTACCATAATTTTAATTTGGAAAACATGTCTAGATTATTTACAATTATTTAAATGGCATGATTTTGCTTCTACAGACAATAACATGCAGGACTCATATTTTCTGAAGTAATTTTGAATAAAAATACCAAAATAACATAGAAGGCAGTAATGATATCTTTTATATTGGCCACTACACAACAAATGCATTTGAAATGAGGTAAATAACATAATATTCACCATATATAAATGCAGGCAACATAATTAAATAATTGTTTAGCAAAAAAGAATCTATAAACAGTATGTTACCATTGAAATGTACTCTTAAAATAATTATTAATGCAAATTGTATTAACTTGTTTAATGGCCAGATGGCCATACTGAATTTTTAAAAAAAAAAACTGGTTTAAGACACAATTTTCACAAGAACTTCAGTTTAATAATGTTAGAGCATGATTATTTACATTGATAAAAACAAGAAAAACTAAGAAAAACAATAAGACTAAAATAAGTAATGACAAACATTTAAAAAATAAGAAAAAAATAATTTTCAACATTCAACACAAATATTATTTTATTGTTTGTTCGTAATTTCTAATTTATCATTAACTAAGTTTAAATTATATCTTCATTGATAATTTCTTTGTATTCCTCTCAAAATTATATTTCAAATCATATATAATATTTCTTACAGGAGATAATCCATAGCTTAATCTCAAAATAAGTCGCATATAAATTCTTCATTTTTACCTTATACCCCAAAAGTTACCAAATCTCAAAGGCATCTGTGAAAAAAAGATTCAGCCTAATAAAATACAAAACAAATCATTTCCAGAAGATGGATATACATTTATAATCATAGAAATTGACTTCTTATCTATCTAAAACTAGTAATTGTAAGTTACTGTCTGTATCACTGATAAAATGAGTTTCTTCTTTTCATTTTATATTTTTTGTGTACATCAGTAATGTTTATGTTCTTTATGCACACCAGTGATGCTATCTTATTATATTTATTGTCACATGGAGATGTAATTTATTTGCATATATCTCATTTGTTAGCTATAGAATTGAAAATAATGTGATGCAAGATGTAGCAAAACTACAAAATCCACAGCATGAATACCAAGGCATAGGCAAGAATCAGAATTTGATTCTTTGCCTGCATACAATTTAAAATCTCTCTTTGTTGGTTTTAAGTATTTATATTTTCACATGGTACTATGTCCAGTAAATTTTGTGATTGATTTGTCAACTGCAAAATTTCTATATATTTGATAATCAGTCCTAACATTTACATTGTACTGCTCTATCATATTTTAATTATATATATATATATATATATATATAATTAAAATATATATATATATATATATATATATATATATATATTCCGATCTATACACACACACACACATTACTTCTTATATAAAAACAAAGCTGTAATTGCAAACCTAAAGACAGTAATATATAAACATATAATAAATATAGTAAAATAAAACATTGTATAAATTATTAAACTTTTTGAAAATCATTATGTCTAGCAAATAAGATTGCCTACATGTAAAACAGAGCCCCAAAATTACATAAACTACTTTTGTTGTATTTGAATACAAATGTTTAAATTTATATACTTATAATAAAGAGAATAAATGATATATAATTTATATACTACATAGATACCAATACAAATGCAAACATACCATTTATCAAATAATTTTTAAAAATTTACTATTCAAATAATTAAAAAATATTTTTTTTTAATACTTACAACCTCATATTCCGATTACATTTTGAAGTCCTTGAAATAATTGATCATTTAAAATTTTCTGCCTTTATCTTCTCCGTAAAAATTAGTAAACTGAAAAAAAAATAAAAAAGTAAATGAATCCTATTAAAAATATTCATAAAAATACATTTTGTTCAGATTTTAATGTAATGGACATCATTAAAAAGAAAATTGAAAAATACAACAAATTCTGAGATTTCTATTGACATCATGCTTGTAGTTTTCATGTAATTAAAAAAAAAAAAACACAAAATTTCAATGAAGCACCACCATAATGTTTCATTGCCACTGTAAATGATCAAAATGTTAAAGTAGATTTTCTAATAAATAGAAGTCTTTCTGCAATAATATTATAATAGCAGTAAAAAAAAAAAAAAAACATATTTAATTAATAATAAAGTATTTATTTACAACATATAATAATTCATATAATAAAAATATTTATTTACAGTAATTATTATTATTTCTTTCAATCTACTATCTTTAATTTAGAGAAATTATTAACTCATACATAAGTGTAACTTTCTTAAAAACATTTCTATTATTGTATCATATAAATTATACTTGTTATCCAAAAGATTTCTTATTCATCAAATAAATGTTCATTTTCAAACCCATTACCTATAAAATAAAACAATATGCTTTATGCCTTTGTCTAGGCTATAACAAGATATTATACACTTGAGCTAATCAAAAATAGTATAAAAATAATCAGTGTGGAGATGTTTAATAAATATTAATACAATAGCAACATATATTATTCACTGTAAAACACTTATAACATTAACTATATATATATATGATGGGGTAAAAATATCTCTGCTTGACACTGATAATGCACTTTAAATAAAAAAAAACATATTGGAGCTAGTAATAAATTTTAGAGCAGAATATGTTGGTGGATATACACCAAAATATATTCTAATATTGAAATTATCGGCGTAGTGAAAAAAAAAATAGAACCTTGCAACTTCATGATTGATAACACAGTACTATATCAGGTAGTATCAATGAATAACTGAGCTGTGCTCTCTCTCACAGAGGAGTTATTATTCATAAAATTAATATAATAACCACTTAAAATTGTTCAAAATACTACTACTAATAAAATGCACAGAGTTAATAATAATAATAATAATAATAATAATAATAATAATAATAATAATAATAATAATAATAATAATAATAATAATAATAATAATAATAATAATAATAATAATAATAATAATAATAATAATAATAATAATAATAATAATAATAAACATATGATTAATTATTCAATTTGCACGCCTATCAAAACACAGATTTTATTCACTCAATTTAAGATTATATGTATACTGACAATATGTAATTTGCATAATGATAACAACACATTATGTATAAAGTATTTAAATTTTTCATACACATACTAATATCTATAATAGTTTCATTCATAAAATAATTTTCATAATACACAAGCCATACTGTTATACCTCTGGCTACAATCATTTATAATTTTAAATATTTATTCTAAAAAACTTGGGAATAATAATAAAACCAACACAATTAATAAAAGTTTTTTCCTGTATGTCTTCATGAAGTGATATATAGAGACATTGACCTTTACTAAAATAGGACAGACACATACATACATAAAAATATTTTGGCGAATAAGTTTGCAATAATTTCACAAGTGTAAAATAATATGGGCTGATGGCAAAATATTTTAATCTCAAACAGTTTCTTTCAGGACACATTTTAATAGCAATAAAAATGAGAGGAGCATTGGACAGAGTGATAAATCTTTATCTAAAGGTCCTCTTTATGAAGTAAATTATATTTATTCTCTTTCTAAAATAATGGTATGTTTGAAGTAATCAGCTAATTAAAAACAAAATATTCAAATAAATACATTAATAAGTGAACATGAGAAGAATAGCTATTTTATTTGTTTTAACAGGTATCAATCTGGGTATAGTCCTTACATTACCATAATTAAAAAAATAGTTTTTATAAATTTATTTTTTATGATAATCTTATAAGATAATTTTAAAAAAATTATCAATGCTTTTTTAATAAGATTGATAATTTTATAGAAATTCATCATTCTGTATATGAACGTGACAGAAGTAAATTGATTATTTTAGTAGCAAATTAATTAGTAATAATAACTTATTAAAAATTAGTTAAAACATATCAGGGATAGATTTATAGCAATTCAAAATTTATCTAATGTTATATTACAATAAAACAATATATTTTTTATTATGTGACTTTTCCTTTGTTTTTTTGAAAAAAAAAATTAGTATATTTTAGAATTATTTTTGATAAATCAATTGAATCTGTGCTTTTAGAAGAAACATTGTTGATAACTGACAAATTCTTTGCTCTATCATGAGGATGATAAAAAATAAAGCTTTAAACTTTAACATTGAATTAAAAATAAATAGTCAAATAAAACAAACAATTTACTTAAAATTTGAAGTGAAGATTAGATAGAATGTGAAGAAGTAGTAAAGCATTTTTCAAGTAGGTCTATTTTTATTTTAATGTGTGTGTGTTCTTTTATTTCCATTCATGCATTGATCAACAGTGTATTTACTTTCTATTAAACCAATGATTTACAGGTCTGCATTGTAATATTTAAATTAATAGAGACTTTGAACTGATTTGATTTAGACCTTACACATTAAATCTAAACAAGATAATCATGTGTCTGTATAAAAAATAAATGAACTTGTTAATTAATGATTTTTATCAATTCTAAATAATTATCAAATCAATTATTTAGTAAAATTTCAACTGATTTTCAAATTAAACATTCTTTTATTAAATATACAATTCTCAATTTATTTAACCTCTTCTTTTATTTTATTCTAAATAAAAAAAATTAGCATTATAATACATGGACCCAATTTTAAAATATATTGATTTTAAATAGATATTTTTTGAATTTTCAATCTTTCACGTACATGCTTTAATTGTTGCACATACATTCATATTAATATAAGAAATTTTAATGCAAGAAAAATAAATTAGTTATTGACTGAAATTCAATTAAAATATCAATAATCTCAGACAGATATACTTAATATTTTAATTCTAATTTTAAATAATTTCATATAAATTGATATTTAATAAATCATAAATATACTCTTTACAATTATTTATTTTAAAAATCAATATTTAGAAATCTTAATAAAGTTAACTAATCATTTCAGATAGCATAAAACACCTATAACTATTGAATTTATTAGAAATATTAAGCTCTAGATCAACTCTTCTTTAGTTCAGACATTAATTTTATTCTTTCAAGTAAATAGTAAACAGCCTAAGATAACCTGTTAAATAGCTGCTGACTAATCAGACTAACTGAATTATTTTAACTCATACTATTGAAACATAAAGTTTAATTTTTTTATTATAAAAGTACAAATAAAGAAATTTATTTATTATTATCTTATAAAGAAATGTTAAAACTTTAAAAAATATATCTAGCCCAAATGGTTATCTATATGGTTTCAATCACAGGTTCACCACTGTTTCTGCCTAACATCTCTCTCTCTCTCTCTCTCTCTCTCTCTCTCTCTCTCTCTCTCTCTCTCTCTATATATATATATATATATATATATATATATATATATATATATATATATATATATATATATATATATATATATTATCCCAGATGATTTATCCAATTCAATGGTTTCATTGCCAAAAATAAAACAAACTTGAGTATGTGTAATAACACACATACTCACTTATGTTTTAAAATATATCATTTTTACTTTTTAATAAATTTTTATTCTAAAGTAGTTTTCTTTTATTGCTTGTTTTTTTTTTTTTTTATAATTTAAGAAAGTAATTAAAGACAACCAAACTTTTAATCTTATATATATATATATATATATATATATATATATATATATATATATATATATATATATATATATATATATATATATATATATATATATATATATATAAAGTTAATTCTTTCTGAACAAAACATTTTAGTTTTGAGAAGTTTATTTTTTAAATTGCATTTTTGTTTGATTGTAATCAATTTCTAATTTAGTTTAATTAAGCTGAGATTTGTTACATTTTTTTAGAATTTTAATCCCAAATAAGATTAACCTGGTTGGAATTTTTTAATTAAAATTCAGACTAAGATAAAGATTTGCCCTGGTTTAAAACTAATCAATAATTAAAGATGATGTAGGAGATAAGGAGAGTCATATAAATAGCCCAGGTTAGGAACTGAGATGGAATCTATTCTATTCTACTGATTAAACTTCATCTATTGACATCGGTTCAGTTAGTCTAGTTTGTTCCACTTTTAGTATGTCAGTCAATATAGCCATTTAATAAACAGAATTGTCTTTTCAGAATGCCTAAATAAGCCTCTATGAAAGTACTATTTATGTGATGCCATACTAAACCAACTCAAGATGATTCTCAGAGAAAAATTATCCTTGATAAACATGCCTTAAAACATATACAAGAAATGATTCAGTAATCCCTCCTGCCTTCTGAACAAAATGGAACCTGAAGTCTTCACTGGAGTTCTGCAATGAATGAACTATTTGTGACATGCTGGCAAATATCAGCAAGTTTTAAATTTATACATTGAGGTAATATATTTCCATATTTTAATCAGGGTTTAAATCTGTGTAGTCTCAGCTTAAACTTTAATGTTACCTACCTTATATGTATTCACTTATTGTTGTATTTTCATAATATGTCTTTTGAATCTTAGTTTTAAAATTCCAAATTTCTTTTCAATTTTATTTATAGGAGAGTGTATTGTCAGTTATATTTTTTTAAACTCACATGTTGTAAAATTGTGTTTATTATTAATCCTTGATAAATGCTCGCGCAGCTTGTTGTAATTTCAGTTTGCTCACCTACCTCTATTTTATTGTTCAATAATTAATTTTAAATACATTTAGTTTGCATTTCTTGCAAACTGCAAATCTTTTGTTTGATGGTTTATCATGTTTGTTATTCTAGTTTTTCTGTAGTTGGAGATTTCATTTCTTTTTTTTCTAGATTACATAAGACCATAACAATTCTTCAAATTTTCTTGTCTTGTATAAGAAATCAACCATGATTGCCTTAAACTTGGTACATCATGAGCTGTCCTATCTACAATATGACAATCTAGGCCTTGGCACATTATTCCAGGCCAAGAATATTTGTTGGCACTGTTTTATTGATTTCCTACAAGTCCATGTTGTTTTATTTAGATCTCTGAATTAGGAAGCTAGGATTAGTTTTTTTATAAATCACCAGCAGGAAGATACTTTTTATCTCCACTTAAATTGTAGGTGAGAGACTAAATGTTTCTGCTAGGGTATTTAATGTTTTAATATTTCAGAATTCATATACACTCTCTGATAAATACACTTTTAAAAATCTAAGTCAAACTTTTGTATTCTGTTTGCTAGATTTTCTTTACTTTATTTATTGAATTTAATAAAAATTTTCAAATTAGTTGAAATTATTTTGCTGACATTTGTCTTAGTGCTTTTATTTCTCAATTGTGTCAACAATATTCATTAGCTTTTGCAATATCCCTCCATCTAGTGGGTGCAGACCATCATCAACCATCCACTTTTGATCATGGTAAACAAATTTTCCAGATATGCAGTGATCTGGTGGTGCCCTCCATGATCAAGGGTAGATTGAACAACTGTTACAATATATATATATATATATATATATATATATATATATATATATATATATATAAATATATATATATATATATATATATATATATATATATATATATGAAGATTTTTACGGGTTGCATATATAAAAACATATTTTGCAGGTTCATTCATGTAATAAAATTTAAATATTAATATACCAACATTTTGACATGATCACACAAGTCATCTACTGGATTATAAAAGGTAGAAAGACAATTGTATGGATACTACAATCACTGATTTGAAAAAAAAGTTAAATTATGAATGTTTTTTTTAAATATTTCCAAATAAGAGGAAGTTTGCATTTATCATCTTGCTTATTGATACAATCTGGCATTTTAAGTATTTCAAAGGCTTCTCTGATTTTAAACTGATAGAGATTATCACATCTGGATATAATACTGGTACTAGAAAAATCAAATTTTATGACCTGAATCAATAGTATAGAGTAAGAGTCCTGATGATGATGAGTGTTGTTTAACTACATTATCATGTTCATTCCTCTTAATACTGACGTGATGATTACTCATACTTATGTAAAAAGCTTTACAATTTTCACACGAGATTTGATAAACACCATGAGTTTCAAAAGGGATTGAATCCTTAGGTTTTGTTATTATATTGCTGATCTTTTGATGAGTAAATGATGCTGTATTTATATTATAACATTTTAATATACATCCAATACTGTCTGTAGTTCCTTTTACATATGGAACACAAATTGTTATAACTGATTTATCATCTTTTTGTTTTATATTTTGTCCATTTTGGGCTTAAAATAAGGCTTTTTTAATAAATTTATAATTATAAGTATTTGCTAATAAAACATTATTAATATGATTTATTTCTTTTTTCAGATGTGATTCATCAGAAAACTTTATTGCTCTATTTAAAAGAGTTATGACTATGAACATTATCTGAATTTGGGTAATAATGAGAATGGAAATGTTTGTATTATTTCTGTAAAATGAAAATGACAAACTATTTGGAATCCTGGCGACTAGAACATCCAGAAAAGGAAGTTTCCATCAGACTATGTCTCCAATGTAAATTTAATATGAGGATGCATAATATTTAAATGTGAGAAAAAAATCATCTATTTTATTTTTTGCATGTTTCCATATGACAAAAGGGGTCATCTGTGTATCTGAGACAAATGAGATGTTTTAAGGATGATGATTCTGAAGCACAAGTTTCTACATTTTCCATGAATAAATCACCTATTACTCCTGAGATAGATGAGCCATAGGAGTAAAAAAATCTTGTATGCAATGTTGTCCATTGTACACAAAATATATGTTCATGAGACAATGTTTAATAAAAGAAATAATATGATTTTGGTAAATTGCAACATTGTGAAATACATTTAAAGCTTCATCAATTGGAATGTTAGTCCACAAAGACATGACATCAAAATTGACCAGAGTGTCATTAGCATTAACTTTAAAATTTTTTAAAACAGAAATAAAGTGAAAAGAGTTTTTAATATTTGACTTAATAGATGGGATTGTAGGTATCATAAAATCAGATAAATATCTAGCTAAAATATGAGTTCTTGATCCTATTGTGCTTCCTATTGGACGAAGGGGGTACCTGGTATGAAAATGTTTGGGAGTCCATAAAATTTTGGACCGACACACGATTTTTCAAAAGTGATTTTTTTTTTTTTTGCATTAACGCCTTCCTAGATATTTTTTGAGAAAATCATTTGTAATAATGCATAAGAGCTCCATAAAATTGATTCTTCATCAGCTGATTTAGCTAGAGCCTAGATTTGCAATATTTTAAAACAAGCTAAGCTTCCTAAAAATAATATTTCAAAGAAAGACAAGCATCAAATAATATAAAGTCAGACAAATCAATTGTTGTACTTCCAACTGATAACAGTAATACTACTGTTGTTATGGATCTTGATATGTACCCTAATAAAATTGTAGATTTGCTTAATGATAAAACTTATAAACCATCAAAAACAGATCATACTATTTATTTGGAAAAAAATACAAAAGCCATTATTAATAAATTGCCTATTGAAACACAGATAAAAAAAATAAAATAATCCCTCATGAAAAATCATGTCTGTCCAAACTTCTATAGACTCCCAAAGATTCACAAATCAGATACCCCCCTCCATCTAACAGTAAGTGCACTAGGATCTCCAACTCACATTTTAGCTAGTTATTTATATGATTTCATTAAACTTACAATCCCATCTATTAAATCATATATTAAAAACTTTTTTCCTTTACTTCCGTTTTAAATCTTCTTAAAATTAATGCCAATAACATCCTGGTCAGTTTTGACGTCTTGTCTTTGTTTACAAACATTCCAATTGATGAAGATTTAAATGTAATTTCACAAGGCTGCAATTTACCAAACCATATTATTGCTTTGATTAAACATTGTCTCTTTAACACATATTTTGTATACAATGGACATCATTACAGACAAGTCCTTGGTACTCCTATAGTCTCACCTATCTCAGTATTAATAACAAATTTATTCGTGGAAAATATAGAAACTCATGCATTAGAATTACCTTCTTTAAAACCTCTCATTTGTCTCAATACATAGACAACACTTTTGTCATATGGCAACATGAAAAGAATAAAGTAGATGATTTTTTATAACATTTAAATAATATGCATCATCATATTAAATTTACAATGGAGACAGAATCTGATGGCAAACTCCCTTTTCTTCATGTTCTAGTCACCAAAATAAACAAATAGACTAACTTCTTTGATTTACAGAAAAAATACACACACTGACAGATATTTACATTTACATTCTCATCACCCAACTCAGGTGGGTAATTTTCATAGCCAAAACTCTTTAAAATAGAGCAACTAACCTTTCAGATAAGTTGCATATGAAAGAAGAAATAAATCATATTAAAAGTGTTTTATTAACCAATAGTTATAATTATAAATTTATTAATAAAGCCTTATTTCAAGCCCAAAATGGACAAAATAATAAAAAAATGATAAATCAGCTATTAGTAAACGTGTTCCATATGTAAAAAGAACTACATATAATATATTAAAATGCTATATTATAAATATAACATTTTCTACTCATAAAAAGATCAGCAATATAATAACCAAGTCCAAGGATTCAATCCCTTTTGAATCTCATGGTGTTTATCAAAGCTTATTTGAAAATTTTAAAGCTTTTTACGTAGGGATGAGTAATTGTTGCATCAGGGTTAGGAGAAATTAATATACCAATGCAGTTAAACAACACTCATCATCCTCAGCACTTTCACTCCATACTATTAATTCAGGTCATAGAATTGATTTTTCTAGTATGCAGATGTGATAATCTCTACCAATATAAAATCAGAGAAGCCACTGAGATACTTAAAAGGCCAGATTGTATCAATAAGTGAGAGGATACGTGCAAACTTCCTCCTATTTGGAATGTTTTTTTTAAAAAAAAAAACGTTCATAATGTAACATTTTTGCTATTCGTGGAAATTTTATGTTTTTATTTTTTAAATCAGTGATTATAATGCCCATACACCGGCCTTTTTACCTTTTATCACCGAGTAGATGACTTGTGTGATCAAGTTAAAATGTCATTATATTAATATTTAATTTTTTTTAACACAGTTGAACCCACAATATACAAATCATTATACAATTACAAATATCCAGTAACGCTCTCTGTTTAAAGTTCTATATCTCAATAATAGCAAACCGTTTGCTATTATTGAGTTATAGAACTTTAAACAGAGGGCGTTACTGGATATTTGTAATTGTATAATGATTTGTATATTTTCTATAATTATTTCAGTTAGTGTTAACAGTGACTTATTATATATATATCGGAAGAAAATCATATGATATATTTGATATATGATATATATATATATATATATATATATATATCATCAATCATTATCAAATGACTGCTGGATGAAGGTCTCTCCAAGTGCAATCCATCTTCTCCAATTTTTAGCCTCTTTTCTCCACATCACCCTGCACACTTTCTTATTTTATCCATGTATCTCATATGTTGTCACATTCTGGGTTTTATACAATGTATTGGAATCCAATTCAAGATATCAACTATCCATAAATTATCATCTCTTCTGGAAATATGTTCATCCCACTCCACTTCAGTCTTATAATTTTTTCAATGAAGTCAGTAATACCTGTTTGGTTTTTTTGGCTGTATATGTTTTTAATCTCTTTTTGTTACTCCCAACATGCATTTCTCCTTACTTCTTTCAATGGCCTGAAGTCTTTGTATTGCTATTCTATTAATTGTACAAGTTTTAGATTCACACAAAAAAAACTACTAAACCTTCCTTTTCAATCATATAGGCATGTTTCCTTTTACTATCAAGTTATTTCTACCAAAATTCCTCCAACCAAATACAATTCTATGATTAATTTAATCCATTATTTTTCCATTTGTATTAATAATCTGACCAAAATGTTTGTAACTTTTAACTTTTTCTAACTCATCATAATCAATACTTATTTTCATATTTTGAGAACATCTATTAAACATTACTTTAGACTTTTTAACATTTGTCTTTAGTCCTTTTTTCTACTATCATCTGATATCTCCTGCAACATTTCCTCCAGCTTTAAACATTATTTGCAAAATGTACTACATCATCTGCAAAATCTAAATGACTTAATAATCTCCATTTATTTTTACTCCTTTAGTTCTCCATGTTAATACACAAAATACTTCTTGTAGCACTGCTGTAAAAGGTTTTGGAGATATGGAGTCATTCTGCCTTATACAATTTTCAATGTTGACTTTCCTAGTAGCATTATGTAATCTAATTGCTGCTGTTGCATTTTTGTAAATATTCTTTAAAATATGATAATTACCTGAATCTATACCTTGATGATTCATTGCTTTAATTACTGAAGAAATGTTGATAGCATTAAATGCATTTTCTTAGTCTAAAAATCCAAAACATAATGGCAAATCATAATAATTTGTGTTTCTATACCTTCTCTCAACACCTGAATATGATCTCCTGTACTAAAACTACTTTTCAATCCATTCTGTTCTCATGATTGGTGGAAATTTAATGTTCACTGTAGATGAGTTGTAATTTTGTGGGTGAAAAATTTAAATAAAATTGATAAAAGGCTGATAGGTCTGTAATTTTTAATATCTTCTTTATTACCTTTGTTAAATATTAATATTAACACTGCATTCTCCAATCATCTTGTATATCATTATCACTTAGATATTTGGTACATAACATTGGTAATAAATTTTTTTTATTTTTTCACATGCTTCTTTTAATATATGATAATTATAATTTCTTCATGACTTGGAGCCTTTCCTTTCTTGATAAATTTAATTGCATGTCTCACTTCTTCATTTAAAATTCTGGGAAATTCAGAAGGTATAATAGATATAGGAGTTACTTCTTCATTATTACTATATAATTCTTGATAGAAGTATACTACCCATTTCATGATATCATTTCTCTTTTTAGTAATAACCCCATCTTTTTTCTTATTGCAGATATAATTTTTTCTATCAATATCAATATGTTGTTTTGCACTCTTAAGACTTTTCTTTTCTTTTACAGAATTCCTTGCTAGCTCACAGTTATACTTTCTTATATCTTTTTCAATTCTTTTCCATACCATTTTACAAAATTTGAGATATTCATTTTTTAAATGTGTTTTGCACTCTTAAGACTTTTATTTTCTTCTACAGCATTCATTGCTAGCTCACAGTTATACTTTCTTATATTTTTTTAAAATTCTTTTCCATACCATTTTACAAAATTTGAGATATTCATTTTTTAATGCATCATTTTTGTATATCTTCATATTTTTTTCTTCATAGTCCCAGTAGAAATTTTGTTGGTAAATTGCTATTTTTTTTCTACCAGCTATTTTTGTTGCAATTTTTAAAAGTGTATCATTTATTTTTGTAATAATTTTATTCAAATCTGAATCATGTTCAAAATTTACTAAAACTAAATATTGATTTGCAAGTTCTAATTCAAATTAATTAGAATGTTTCTGAAGATTAAAAATATCAACTGTAAATATTGTTTTTCTTAATGATTTTTGTCTCTCTAGTTTTGAATTAACATGTATCTTACATCTTACTAATTGATGATCACATCCTGTGTTAAATTTATTAAGATCACTACAATCTTGAAGCATGTATTTTCTGTTAGGAAAAATATAATCCAATTCTCCTGTATTTTCATTTGCATGCTCCCATGTCATTTACTTTTACCATTTTTTTTCAAAAAAAATCATAATGTTCTTCTTTTTCTGCAAACTCCACATGTATATGTCCTCTCTCATTTCTATTACCATAACCAACATTATATACAACACATTCACCATTTATTTGTTCACCAACTCTAGCATTAAAATCTCACATAACCAATTTTAAAATTTTGTTTACTGTGATCAAACCTTTTGTACATCCATATAAAAATCTTCTACTACTTTATCACTATCAGAATTTGTTAGGACAAAAACCTGAATAATCTGCATTTGCTATAGGCTATTAAGTTGTATAACTAATCTTGCCCATGTTCGATACACCATCATTCTCAACAATGTTGTTCTTCCAAATTTTATTTATAATGAATCCTATTCCACTTGTATTTCCCACATTTCTGCCTTTATAGTAAAAAACATGTCAACTTTTTAAATCAATTGTCTCTTCACCTTTTCTTCTAACTTCCCAAATCCAATAATGTCCCATTTAATATAACACAATTTCTTCTAATTCTTGCAATCTTTCTTCAGTTGATCTCTTCTAATTCTTTCAATCTTCCTTCAGTTGAAAGTGATCTGTAGTTGTAAGTACCTAAACAAAAATGTCTCATCAAATGGCAACCTGGTTTCACAATTAGTAGACCCTTAGCACTCTCTACCTTTGGCCACCAATTGCAGCCTTGGTTGATGACTTTTTAGCCTTCTCGAAATAAGGGCTATGATTTATTTTTGTATGTTATGATTGTATATATCTATTGAAAAAATATTTATCATTTACACATACATACCTTCTGACTTATCAGGCAACTGAGAATAAATACCATGATGCTAGTTGATCTTAAATTCAGAAGTAAAAAGTCAATAAACTCACCAAATTGGTGAATGTGTGCAATGAACTCATTAAGCTGGCCAATGTGTGTTGGTGAACAGCCCATCAATATCTATATACTATAACAGCTGCAACCATAAGAATGAATGGAATGTAGATTAGGAATCTCATCTGCTCAGTTCATTTAGGGCCTCCAAAAGGAATCAAAGGGTTTTCTTTCAGTTAATTGCAAACTCCTTTCTGCATATATATATATATATATATATATATATATATATATATATATATATATATATATCAACCAGCAGACTGGTTTTCTTCAGAAAGCACAGCAAAATGGCTATTTCCAGAATTTAAATATCCATTTTGCTGTGCTTTCTGATGAAAACTAGACTACTGGCTGAAATATTAAAGCAGCTTTATAGAGAAGTAATTGTGTGTTTTTTATTTATGTTTTTCATTTTTTCTGTAGTTAGTTCATATATATATATATATATAATACATATTTTGCGGGTTCATCCATGTTAAAAACTTTTAATATTAATATACTGACGTTTCGACTTGGTCACACAGCCATCCAAGTCAAAATGTCAGTATATTAATATTAAAAGTTTTTAACATGGATGAACCCGCAAAATATGTATTTTATATATTTAACCCATGCAAATCTTCATTTTAATATATATATATATATATATTATAACACCCACCGATATACTTATAAAACCACCATTGTTAGCTTTAACCCGAAGCTTCGAATAAAGATATTTATGAGCATGGTTTGATTCCATCTCACGCGCCAATCTTACCCATAGATAAGAATTATCTCCTCGAAAACGTACTTAAGGGTTCTGGTATGTATATCTGATATGGTAGCGCATCGAGCCAGCTCAATCTCAGGGTTTGGGGATGGTAGTCTAACTAGAGAACAAAGCTACAACCAAACTAACGATGTCTGACATGTCTATTATTATATGCGATAGCCTATGGGATAAAATCCATTACTTTAACCCGGGTCTTATCAGAGTTTATTCTATTCAACCATACCCATTACTAATAAATCCAGTTATACCTGCATATAAATATTACTATTCACGTACACAGCCCATTTATTCTGATCCACACACATATATATATCATTCATACACGCATTAAAATTAGTGCAAATATATATATCAGAGCTGTTTATTTAATGTAGTCATATATTTAAATTTTAAAAGAGACTTAATATAGCAATTAACATTGAGGTAACACTAGTTTCTTTATTAAGATACATTCACTGAACCCATATTTTGCCACGTCACTTTACCTTAGTTCACGCGATCAAGGACAAGTATGCATTTATACCTTGCCAAGAAAACTGGTCTGATAGATACAACGGATGGTAAACAGTTCCAATCGGGATATTGATTAACATATCTCAGAGGTGGAGTAGTTGATTCACTCTCTTTGCAAAAAGGTCCAAATCTTCAAAGGTCTTTCGTCACCATTTCTTCGATGAAACAAAATTCCTTTATTTTATTAATGCTGTTTGTAAATCCGCTTCAGGTGAGTTTCATGACAAGTGTCCACTGGGCCGATTAACGAAACCCGCACAATAGAGTTACCCCGACATTTTGGGTAATAAAAAATATTAAAACTTCTTAAGAAATATTTTTACACGTCCTCCTAATCTGGAGTTCAAGCCGCGTCTCTCTCTTCTCTTTTTTTTTTTTTATATTCACTCGAGCACAACAAAAAGTTCTTTTGTTTTCACCTTTAACTTTTCAAAAATCTCTCTGCATATCCATACGCCACTGACCAGTTCTTCCATTGTTCTTCAAAAAAAAAATACCCACCTGACCAGTTTTCAGACTTCCCGACGCCAGTTATTAACTAAACTGCCTACAGCAATTAACTCATTTCTATTTTGGTCCTCATATGTTCAAGAGATTACTCAACAAAAGAAAACACGTGTTACCAACAATATCAATAAAACTAAAAAAAAAACTTACGGATAAAATATCTACGAATAATTAATTACGCTTTATACAGCTCTACATATATAATTGATTATAACCATCACCGAACCTACATGCGTATATTGTACACTCGCACACACTATATTTACATATACCTACACACCTAACTTTCGCACTCCTTGTAACAGGGTTCGAATGACCATTTACATATATATTTTTTTCTTTTTTTTTTGTTTATACATAGTCGCTCCACATTAACACTAGCAATTAGTAATCTATCACATACGCACATATTCGAACCCGTCTGTTACAATATATATATATATATATCAAAATACAGTACAATTTACATAAAATTATATTATTTTAGAAGTACTTTTGACTATACTTTTTGTAGTCTTTATCAACTATATAACATTGAATTTTTTTTATTTTTTTCAATATATAAATCAAGCAGATAATCCAGAGCATAATTAAAGGTGAGTCAGCAATGGATGAACCTTAGTAAAAATAATATGAACATTGATGAATGTATCTCCAGGATAGATCCAAATAGCAGTTGGTTAGAATAGATAATGTAGGCCTTTTGTCTTTTAGCATAGAGGCTGTAAGGGCCTTGTAAGGTTGAAGGGCATGATGGTGGCAGAGGAGATGTGCTCTCCACAAGTTTATTTCTTTCTGAATTATAGGGATCAAGTGGGATCAATGCCACAAAAACCTCAGTTATGTACAAGAAAATGTTTAGTAGGCAAGGCATTCAGGTTAATTTTCATCAGGAAATCAAAGAATTTGAGCTTAAAAACCATTGTTTAAATTTTTTGATTAGCAGATGATTGTTGAGCTGAAGAAGGGTTGATCCTTCCAAAACATCCAGGAATAAGATGTAGTAAGCTTCCCAGAAATAATTTTCTTGTAGTATGGCTTATTAGGAATTGCAGTATATTTCAAGATATGAGATATGAGTGTTATCAACCAGACAATGGCAACAGAGAGAGGTTTATCTGTGGGAGATATCTCCTTAAAGGACAGAGAGTTAGGGTATTTCAGGAACCCTATATACAAAGCAAAGCAAAACTTCATATAGTAGTGCCACATGTGCTAAACAGAGTAATCAATGGATGCCAGAAGGCTTGTGCATAAAATCCTTAGGGATTTTATGCACAAGCCTTCTGGCATCCATTGATTACTCTGTTTAGCACAGGTGGCACACTACTATATGGAGTTTTGCTTTGCTTTGTTTATAAACAATTATGTGCTAGTATTGGAGATGTGATCATGTGATGCTTGCTGGTTGAACCCTATATACATGGTGTTGTAGAAGCATTGAAATAGCAATGTATCTTTGGAGTGTAGGGATAGCCCATTGAGCTTTGTATGCTTCTGAAGGCCTCTCAAGCTAATAGGTACCCCATCTAATCAGATCACATCGTATTTACCTTCCTGATAAAGGCTTTGGTAAAGTTTATCACTGGGGTGAAATAGGATATTTAGGGAATATTAGTATATTGATGAGGGAGGACTTGGCAAACATGGACATATTTACTTTGGAAAGGGAGGATGTAATTTTCTGTGTAGATTGAAGTAACTTCTTTTGGATAGATCTCCTAATGGGCAAAGTGGATTCAGGAAGCCTATGAAATTTGGAGGCTTTGCTGCAAATGGAACAGGAATGTTCTCACCCAAATATAAAGGTCACACAGCTGACTTGCCAATTTTAAACTGGAGACTGGATCAATCAGAGGACTCATTAAACACAGATAGTTGGCTGGGAATTAGTTTTTTTGATGGCAGAAAAACAGCCAAATTCTCTATATAGGAGATATGGTGAATTTATGTATTTAAGGCTGGTATAAGAATACCAGGAAGACATCTCTCGATTTTAAAAAACAATGGATTGAGGTAGGTGATGAAAAACATGGCACTGAATAGGAGAACTCTTTATGGAGGAGGTGGTGGATAATGGCAAAGAAAGCTTCCTATTTAGTGAGATGCACTCTTCCGAATTGTACAGGAGGTTCTTAATAATATTAATGATTCTCAAGGAAATATTATGCATGTGAAGCAAGATTAAAAGGGTATTGACTTATATAAAATCAGAGGCATCATAGATGTCAAGCTGAACTATCACCAACCGAGATTGCCTGGAGAAGTTGATATAATCAATAATAATTTTAAGTAGATTTACAGCATCTGCAGTTGAATTGTTTTTTTTCACAAATTGGTATTGTGAAATATAGGGGGGGTATTTTGATCATTTTGTCTTTGTGACCCAATAACCTTGACCAATAGAGAGGTCATAGAAAGGGGCAACAGATTCTCCAACAGAGATGAAATTAAATTACACTTGAGAAATGGGACCATTATTATGAGTTAGATTCCTGTGATGTCTCAGATGTTAGAAGAAAGATAATTAAGATTATATATGATTGGTATAAAAAATTTGGATAAATATAAGAAAATGTATCAGGGGATTGCATAAAGCCCTGGATGGGTTATTTCAGGCATTGAGGTTAATTTGGACAGAATATATTCATCTCTAAATCATGGTCTCTAGTTGATGGATTCATTGTTGAAGGTTGTCTAGAATCAGGTATGACGGCAGAGAAATTTTCTCTGAAGTATAAAAACATCTTCAGCACATTTAATCCTGAATAAAGCTTACATCCCACAATAATTGATAATGGCATGGATTTCTTGTTTCTATGGCCAAAGGGCCACTTAATTTATCCCCTGGACCAATTGTGGAGATGACTCAAAAATATTTTTAATTTTTTGGTAAAAAAGATATTCTGCTAATATCAACTGTTAGCTCTTATATTGGAATTTTCAGATTTATGATGGATTCTATAGGGATTACATTAAGGGGAAGATTTTTGAGGGGGTATTGAGTGATTTGAATTTCATTAGAAATGATGATGGGCCTTTATTATGAGAAGTATAGTTTGAGATTAGGGACATTAAAATTTGAATGGAAAAATATCAGTCATCCACTAGTGACAGCAAAAGAATTTGAATCTTGTGATAAAAAAAAAAATATATATATATATATATATATATATATATATATATATATATATATATATATATATATATATATATTATATATATGCCTCAGAGAGGTAGTTTCAGGAGTTGAGGACTTGAGTAAGGATTCTGGTGATTGGGTTCAGTCTTAGAATTGTGTATGAGATAAAGTTTAGAGATAGTTTAAGAGATAAGACCAAGTGATCTGAGAAGGCTATATGTTGGAGTTAGGAATCAATTTGGAAATGTAGATCTGGTATGTAGTAAATGAGGTCAATCAGAGAGGCATGCCTCCTTGTATAAAAGGAAAAGGCATTTGGGGGGAAGAAACCCTCCCCAATCATGGACCTCATAATAAGGTGATGATTATATTTTGCAGTACATTCCTGGTAGGAGGTATTAAAGTCTCCCAGGGAAATAATAGGGTAAGGGGTTGAGGCAAGCATGATATTGATTTTTGGAATTATCTGCTGAATGAGCAATTTATTTTTGTAGAGGTATATTGTAAGACAAGCTTGTAAAGTTATGTCATGTGACATCTGCTTTGATTTTTTGTGGATTTTATTTTTTGCTATTAAGGCTTGGTAGTACATTTCTGGTAGGAAGTATTAAAGTCTCCCAGGGAAATAGCAGGGTAAGGGGTTGAGGCAAGCATGATATTGATCTTTTGAATTAGCTGCTGAATGAGCAATTCATTGTTGTAGAGATATATTGTAACACAAGCTTGTAAAGTTATGTCATGTGACATCTGCTTTGATTTTTTGTGGATTTTATTTTTTGCTATGAAGGCTTTGGCAATTTTTTATTGATAAATCTATTAATATATGATGTATCTAACCTTAGTTCAGTCCCATATGACTATTTAAGTTAGATAGCTGGATTGGAAAACATATGGATGTCTGAAAATTTCAGATTTTCTAGTTAATAGTTATCAATTAGAAAAAGTGCTCAATTTGTCCTGGCATTTTTAATCTAATACTTAAATATTCTAGCACCTCACTGAGGACACCAGTAGTAAAATCCATCTGGAGCTGGTAATATTCTGCAAAGCTTATTAATAACTTATTTGTGAGCTCTATATATAGCACTTCATATAATATAAAAATACTTTTTTATGCTAAAAAAATTAATAAATAAAAAAGCAACACATTAAAAAAACATAATTATATAAAAAAAAACAAAAAATAATAATATAATATTAATATAGTGAATAGTCATCAATATTGAAAAAAAAAACATTTTTAGTAATTGATGCATATTTTAACCTTTTCGAGAAAGAGAAAAAAGAATGAATAATTATAATAAAAAACTGTTTAGATTTATTTAGAAAAAAATGATATTACAATATGATTTCTTGTTATTTTTTCTCTGATGTTGCAACTTTCTCAATTAATGTAATGATTCTTTTTTCCGCTGGGTTTATTCATTATTAATAATGTGGATTTGGCCACATAGTACTGTTTGTTATTAGATATAGGTCACAGCATTTTAACTGAAAATTTTTTTCTAGCTCAGGCTTGTAATTTTTTCCAGTGATGATGATGATGATGACATGGGTCTTGGACAGCACTGATTAGTATATAATTCCCATTTTTTAAAGATAATTTGCTTCAGTATTGCATGGTGTCATGACTTTTTTTTTCTGTTGTGTTTGTAGGTATGACAATGAATAAATGTTTTTTGTCTTTCATACACTGCTTGGATTCTATTCTCTCTGATGCAATTTTAGATTTTTATTTTAGTCTATCAACAGGAGATATAAAGAAATAGTAGAGATGTATTCATTTCTTGCTCTCTTATATTCAACCAGAAGTACTTCTTGGTTTCATTCTGTATTTAAACTTTCAGATGTTCAGGAATTCCTGGATGACTGACAGCCACCATTCTGAAAACTATATCAAGATATTAACTCTGCATTTTTTTTAAAAATTTCCTATACTAAAAAAATTTCCCTGATAAGTTGGTTACAAGTTTATTAACTAAGAAGCAATAAACATTAATTCTTAATACTTAATCCAACCTTTTTTTTTTGCCTCAAATATATATGAACCAGATTTGGTGTCATCATAGCACTCTTATCTATTTGAATATCTACAACTGTGGATACCACCTGTTATTTGTAGAACATCTTTAGGTATAAATCTGAACAATAATTTTGTGGTACTTGATGTTTTCTTAAAACATATTCTCTGTTGATCTATAATAATTACCGATTTATTTTTTAACTGTAAACTGCTTATTAATGGATTTTGATTTCTCTGTCTTGGAGTTATCTTCAAAATTGATTTTAACTTTGAAGTTATCTTTATCTTTGAATTTGAACTATTCTTTCTTTCTCTTTTTACATAAAAAAAATCATATTGGTAAAAAAAAGCAAAACAAAAGCTTTTTACAAAGAAATTAAGAAATTGTTAAAACCTTTTGATTTTTATGTCAATGTTTAACTTCCTACTTGCATATACACATGTACACTTATACATACATACATAAAATAGCCACAACGAATAAAAACAAAGACAGAAAATAATATATTGAATTAATAGAAAATCGATGAAAGCAAATTAAATAAATAAATATTAAAGATTATGAATACTATCAAAAATAAAAGTCATAGATAGAATTAATAATGAAAAGTATTAATACTATTAAGCTTTGACAAAATTATAATTTATCAGGATAAAAAAAAATAAAAAAGGTAATAAGTGGATTTACAAAAAAAATTGTGTATGGAGTTTGCAGCTACAGATAACTATTTATATATGATTAAAACTAGAACTCTGAGATATAAATAAGTTCCAATGCATAAAAACACTGAATGAAGTGATAATTATGAATATATTGGAAATGTAAAACTGGAACAATAGACACTTTTATATTTCTTATTAAAATTTCATTTTACAGTAAACTGATAAAGTATTCATAATATATATATATATATATATATATATATATATTATGAATACTTTATCAGTTTATCTGATAATATATATATATATATATATATATATATTATCATCTTTAATACCAAACTTCTCAGCAATCTTTTCTATTTCTTTTTGTATGTTTAAAATTTTTATAACCATATTCCATCTTTAGTTTATTTATCTATTTCCTTTATAATCTTAGACACTTTATAGATAATGAATATATCAAACTAGCATTTGTGAGAAATAAAGTTCCCACTTCTTTCTGGAGTATTTGTAGTTAATGATCTAAGGAATTTTATCAGAGTTGGAATTGAACAGGATAGCTATTTTTTTCCTTTTTGATGAAAATATAATAAGTGAATTATTTTCATTGTTCTAATAGTATATGGTAAAAGAAAATGTAATAAAAGATATCGAATTGAAGTTGCATTTGTAACAGCATTTGAACTCAATACTCTACAATTTTCCCCCTCCCACAAGAAAAAACAAATATATATTTTTTTGCTTCTTCTTTCCTTTTTCCCTTCCTTTTTTATAATTCATAATAGCTTCAAAACTTTTATAAATAAGAGTCCAAAAAAATATAGAGAATACTCTTTTATAATCTTTCCCTTCACATTTCTGTGACCATTTTCTTGTTTTAGAACTGCAAAGAATTCCACTCATAATATTTTCACTTGAATATATTTTTAGATAATTCTATTTCTTTCTTACTATCCATAATTAATAGGGGGCTTCAGTGAGTCTATTTTCTATCAGGACTATCATCTTGCTATCTAAATGTGGTTTCTGATTCTTTATGTATTTTTTACTTTTTCTACTATAACCATCTTGTGACTGGATAAGCTTACACTAAGATACTTGTGATCTTTTCTACTGGGATCTATTTTTTTGAGGCTTTGGTTTATCTTTTCTATATATCTACTTAAACTAAGTCACTTGGTCTCTTACAACCCATTTGTCTTCTATCTCCTTTTGTAGATTTTTCATTTCATAATCTTCCATACCCTGTCTTTATTTATCTCTTTATATTCTACTCTTTATCTGTTTTTTCATATCTGCAACCACTATCTTGAGGGCATTCATTAGCACTTTTACAATTTCTTTAAATTAGTAATTCATCTGTTCCCCTTCATCTCATGTCTCTTTCACCATTAAATATTTTTCTTGTATACATTCTATCTTAACCCCTATTTCTGGGAACATACTATTTCATTTTTCTTGATACTTTTTTACTTTTTAGTTTCATCAAATGGGTATCAAACCTATCATCAAGTTCTTGAATCTTACTTTTCAAAACCTCTCCAAAATTTCTTAATTGGTCATTTAAGATTATAAATTTATCATCCGATTTCGTTCTAAATTGCTCAAACTGCCTTTGACTTATCATTCAGCCCTTGTTACTGAATTTCCATTTATTCATATATTTTTAGAATAATTGTTAATTTTACTAGATTGACTCTCAATTTTATTAGTTTCCTCTTCAAATCTTTTACTCCATTCCTTATTTAGTTTTATATATTAACTCTACAATTTATTAGATTGACAATATAATCTTTTATTCATTTTTACTTAGTTATTTGATTTGGCCTAACATGGTTTGAAACATGTTTTATTTTCTACCTTTCAACCCCACTGATCCTTTTTCTTTATCAGAATATATATTACTCTGATTTTACAAGAATAAATGCTTTCCTCTTATCGATTTAAATTAATAATGTCTGCTTTTCTTAGAGTTTACTTGGTTATTCTACTTTCAAGACTGTGATCAGCAAAAAACCACACATCTAACCCCTTCTCCAAGAACATATCTCTTACATTTTTACTTACACCCATAGCCTCTTGCCTCTTACATATTTAGATTTTACACCCATTATATGATGACTCATCTAACAATATTTTACATAATATACATCTATAATCAATACAATGTTCATACCTCAAATTCTCCTAGAGATATCACAATCATTGACAGCCAACAGAATCAATATTGATCTGCAATTTTTAAAATAAATAAAAAATCCAGCCACAGGACTGAAAGTAAGTACACAAGGCATCATAAAAATCAAGAGATATACCTCTACTTAGAAACTGTAGCCTACCACAACCCTTGATAAAGATAATGCAAAATCTTTACAAAGTGCTGCTTTTTTGACCCCTAGGGTTGGAAATATAGAGAACTATGCCATGTTCCCTTTCTTGGAAATTTAAAAGCTGGGATCATGGCAGGACTATCTTAACTGAATCATGATAAACAATAAGAAATGAGAAAATGGGTTGGAGCAATGACTAAGATAGAATATACCATAAATTTGCATAAAAATATTATATCCTCAAGGCAATGACAATATCATCCATCCATATTCAACTTTGAATGTATAGTTAAACAAATTCAAAGAATCAAATATCCAATTGAATTTTCAACTTAATTAATATTATATAACATGAAACATTTAATTATACATGAAAATTACTATTTTGTAATTTATAATCATTAATACTCATGTCACATATTTCACAGTAATACTTTATTAATAAAAACATTTAACTGAAGAAGAAATTTATTACTGGTTTAAAGATTGACATAAGCTGTGATTTGTATGATGTTATAGGACTGAGGTACTAAACTGTTTCATGTCTGTAGTTATTTCCCAGCAATCCTTGCAAGACAGTGGTTGTTTCTTTAATTTTAGGCAAAAATAATAGTAAATACTGCTATATAAAAAGTCTAAACAATAATACAAGACCAAAATAAGCCAACATCATAAAATATTTTTTCTCTCTCATATCTATTTTTTTTCACTTTTCTGTCTTTTACTATGATCACTCCACTCTCAGTAAATGATGCCTAACAAGCCCTCAGTTTTAAACACCAATTCTTTTATCACTGCTTTTGGTTTCCATGATGAATATTTGCCTACCCATTTTCTTTACTATATCTATTCTAATCTCAAGTATATGGTATATAATGGGCCCTTAGTTGGTTGTTTTATTTACAACAGTATGGAGGCTGAAACTGGGGTGATGGAAAAATCATCATCATCATCTCACAATTGTGCAGGAAAATACTTTTATTTTTTCAGTTAAGTTCGGATCAAACTGAGTGCAATTTTTAGTGATGGTAATGAGAACATGATCATCATCTTACTACAGTTGGGCTGCCAAATTTTTATACCAGATTAGGGTGTAAAATAGCTCCCCACTGGTATAAGTAATCTAGTGAAATGGGTGAGAAAATAAATAAATTTTTATACTGGAATAGCCTCTGACAAAAGGACTGATGTATATAAAATAAATACTAATTAATAACCAACCATAAGTGGTCTTTATGATTCACCACATGGTAATAAATCCTAGGTTAGCTCACAAACAACAAACAAACAAGAGAAAAAACAACAATTGTACAGACATTTAGTCTATTTATCCCTAAGTTAATTAATATAATGATGCTGATGATGGTTATGATCCTCCCATCCACAGATTTGTAAATAACTTTACAACTAACATAAATCATGTCTGCTAGTAATTTAGAATTGATAAATAATGCACTAATATGGACCAATATATAATTATTATAGCAATCTTCAATAGTCTAATAGAAACTCTGATAAGAATAGGTTAATATGCATGGCCTCCTAATACCTCTAGTTATTTGTGAAGTTATCATTACATCTCCAACCATTTCTCATGATTAGAATCTATTTTCTGATGTTTTTTTTGTCTCATAAATTAACATAAAATATATGATTAAATGATTCCTACTTATCAAAAAATAATAAACCTGACTTCATTTGAGAGATATTTTTGTTCACTATTGAAATAAATTTAAAATGTTCACATTTTGATTTGGTAACTATTAAAAAAATGATATTGCAATAAAAAAAAAGAATTTAGACATCATCATTTCTAGAAGAATTATTTTCCATTTACAAAATCAATGAAAAATTTGTTATTTCTTATTTTTAAACAGCCAAATGGATATTTATTTATTTCTCTTATATCTAACAAATTATGCTTTAAAAATTTAAAATATTTGAATGTTTATTGCAAAATTGTGATATTTTCATACTTGTAAGTATAAGTAGATTCCTTACATAGAAGCTAATCTTGTAAATTGCTTCAGGCAATATTTACATTCACTGCTAAAATAATGATATATTTTTGAAAATAAACTATTTCAAATCAAAATAAGTTATTAATAATTTATATTTCTTGATATTTAATAAATATAGAGTAAATTATTGTAAAAAATATCTAAAAGCATAATAAATTCACAAATAAACATGTGCACAGCCTTGACAACAAGCAATGTTTGCACATGTCAGGGTGTTGCTATGTCTACTGTAAGAGCACAAATTTTGAATTTTTCACCATCTAACATTATTTAACAAATTTTTTATATAATAAAATATATGGTAATATCCAAAATTTAACATATAATACTTACGAAACAATTCAAAGGGGAAAATTGGTCAAAATACAAAATAATTCATAAAAAGCAAACCGGGGTTAAATATAATGACAATAAAATAACAAATAATATAATGTTGATACAATCAATAATCATCATTTTTGACTACCACAATACCTATTTTAATAATTTGGAAAGACACAAAAGAAAATGAATAATAAAAATAATAAAAATGTTCAGATTTATTGAGAAAAAATTTGATATTATCATATGCTTTCTTGTTTTTTTTCATTCTGAGGTAGGAATTATCTCAATTAATATAATCATTTTTATTTTAACTGTGTTAAATCATGACCCTTATTTCCAGGAGGTGGTAAAATCACCAACCAAGACATTGGTCAGTGGCCAAAGGCAGAGGGTGCTAATAATTCCCTGATTGCAGACCCATGGTGTCATTTGATGATGACTTTTTATTTAGATACTTATAATTGCAGATCACTTTCAAGTGAAGATAGATTGCAAGAATTAGAAAAAGAACTGTCTTATATTAAATGGGAAATAATTGGACTTTGTGAAGTTAGAACGCGAAGAGACAATTGATTTAAAAAGTGACATGTAATCATTTATAAAGACACAAATATTGGAAATAAAGGGGAGTAAGATTCATTATAAATAAAAAGTGGAAGAACAACATTGTGGAGAAAGATGGTGTATCAGACAGGGAGGTAAAATTAGTTATACAACTTAATAGCAGATACCAAATGAAGATAATTCAGGTTTCTGCCCCAACAAGTTTTCATAGTGATGAAGTAGAGTAAACAACATTTTAAAATTGTTATGGGATATTTTAATGCTAGAATTGGTAAACAAATGAAAGATGAAAGTGCTGTTGGTAATTTTGGTTATGGTAATAGAAATGAGACTGACATAGACTTGTGGAGTTTGCAGAAAAATAAAAACATTATATTACAAATTCTTTTTTTGATAAAAAAGATAGAAGAAAAAGGACATGGAAGCATCCAAATGAAGATACAGCAGAATTGGATTATATTTTGACTAACAGAAAATGCATTGTTGAAGATTGTAATGTTCTTAATAAATTTAACACAGGAAATGTATTCGATTATTAAGATGTAAGATACATGTTAATGCAAAACTAGAAAGTCAAAATTTATTAAGGAAAACAATATTTACAGTTGACATTCCTAATCTTCAGAAACATTATAATGGATTTGAATTAGAACTTATAATGCAGTTTCAAGTAATAGTAAATTTTGAACATGATTCAAATTTGAATGAAATTAATATGATAATAACTGATACACTTTTAAAAACTGTAACAAAGATAGCTGGTAGAAGAAAGCAACAATTGTCTAATAAAATTTCTAAAGAGACTAGAGATTTTCAGAAGAAAAAAAGGAATATGAAGATATACAAAAATGATGCATTAAAAAGGATTGAATATCTTGAATTTTGTGGAAAAGAGTTGAAAATGATATAAGAAACTATAAATCTGAATGAGCAACAAAAGCTGTAGAAGAGAATAAACTCTCAAGAGTGTAAAACAACATTTTGGTATTTGGTTGAATATTTATATATGCAATAAAAAAGATGGAATTATTACTAAAAAGAGAGATGACATCATAAAATGGGTCAAAGGCTTTTATCAAGAATTATATAGTAATACAGAACAAGTTTCTTCTATATCTATTACATCTTCTGAATCACCCAGAATTTTAAATGAAGAAGTGAGATATGCAATTAAATGTATAAAGAAAGGAAAGGATCCAGGTAATGATGGAATTATAATTGATATATTAAAAGAAGCAGGTGAAGAAATACATTTTTTTAGCAAAGTTATATACCAAATGTCTAAATGATAAAGATGTACCAGATATTGGGAGGATGCAGTATTAATACTAATATTTAAAAAAGGTGATAGAGAAGATATTAGAAATTACAGACTTATCAGACTTTTGTCAGTTTTATTCAAAATTTTTACCAAGATAATTACAAGTCATTTACAGAGAACATTGAATTTTCACCAACCAACAGAACAATCTGGATTTAAAAGTGGTTTCAGTACAGTAGATCATACCCAGGTATTGAGAAAAGTTATAGAAGGGACAAATGCACATGATTTGCTGTTACACTTTGGATTTGTAGATTATGAAAAGACATTTGATTTTATAAGCTTTTCGTCAGTGATCAAAGCATTGGATCATCAAGGTATTGATCCAGGAAATTGTCATATTTTACAAAAATATATATAAAAATGTACCAGTAACAATTAAGTCAACAATGGGAAGGGTGTAAGACAGTGTGTTTCAAAATCTCCAAACCTTTTACAACAGTACTGCAAAAAGTATTTTGTGAATTAAAATGGAAAGCTAAAGGAGTGAAAGTAAATTGAGATTATTAAAGTCATTTTTATTTTGCAGATGATGTAGTTGTTTTTTGCAAACAATGTTTTAGAGCTACAGGAAATGTTACATGAGTTTTCAGATGAAAGTAGGAATGTTGGACTAGTGATAAATGTTTAAAAGCCTAAAGTAATGTTTAATAGATTTTCTCAAAATATGAAAATAAATATTGATTATGATGAATTACAAGAAGTTAACAGTTAAAAATACCTTGGTCAGATTATTAATACATATGGAAACATAATGGATGAAATTAATCATAGAATTAAACTTGGTTGGAGTGCTTTTGTTAGAAATAACTTAATACTAAAAGTTAATATGCCTATGCATTTGAAAAGGAAGCTTTTTAATAAACATGTTTTTCCAGTTCTTACTATGGATCTGAAACTTGGACACTTAATAGAAGAGCAATACAGAGACTTCAGACCACTCAAAAAGTATGAAGAAATACATGTTGAGAGTAACAACAAGAGATTGAAAACATAATATATGGGGAAGAGAAAAACAGGTGTTACTGACCTCACTGAAAAAATTAAAAGACTGAAGTCGAGTTGAGTTGGACCTATTGCAGAAGATATTACAATAGATGGACAATTGAAATCTTCAACCATATTTCAAGGGATTGTAAAAGACCCAGAAAAAGATCCTATTTGATGGATGAAATAAGAAAGTGTGCATAGGTTAGGTGGAGAAGAGAAGCTAAAGATCAGAGAAATGGATTGAACTAGGAGAAGCATTCATTCTGTAGTGGATTGATAATTGTTGATGATGATGATAATTTGAACTGAGTTTATTCATTATTAAGAATTTGGATTCAAACACTATTGTTTGATGTGCATACATATGAGTCACAGCAGTTTATCTGGAAAATTTCATTTTTTAAGATCAGGCTTGCAATTTTTTACACTGATGATGATGATGATGAAGATATGTAACATGAGCAACAATGATCAGGGTACACTTCAAATTTATTTAGAAACAATTTCCTTTAGTATTTTAATGGATTCCTCCCATACTTCCTTTTGTTTATTCTGTTTGTAGGCATTCCAATAGATACATGGGTGTTTTTTTTTTCAGACAGTGTTAGCATTCTACTCTTGGTGTAGCTATTTTTAGATGTACATTTGAAAGAACTAACATGAGACATGAGTAAATAGCAGAGATGCAGTCTTCTTTTGGTCTCTTATGATCAACCTGAGGTGCTTCTTAGTTTCATTCTCTATTTAAACATTCAGATGTGTGATAATTCTTTTGTGACCCATGACAATCTTTTCAACAAAGTATTTTAAGTTTAGCACTGCATTTGTTTTTGTAAAATCTTCTCAAACATACCATCAAATATTTTCTGGTGAGTTGGTTCCATGTTTACTATCTAAGAAGCACTGCTACTTAATACTTAGTAGTTATTTCAATCTTATTTTCCCAAAATTATATGTGTTAGTTTGAAGATATCACTGCATTCTTACTTATTGGAATATATACAGCTGTGGATACAGCCTGTTATTTATAGAGTTGCTTTAGTTGTATAGCTAGGATAATTATATGGTTATTGTTTTTTTTTTACAATTTATTCTTTGTTGACCTATAGAAATTAGCAGTTTCTTTGACATATATAAAAAAATAGCAGTTTTTTTTTATAAACTCTAAACTGCTTATCAACGAGTTTTATTTTCTCTGACTAGCATTATTAGGGAAGTGGTGATTAAAAATGTATAAAAGAGCATATAAAACAAAAGAAGTCAGTCGGTAAATACATTTTTTAAAGAAAATGTTTCAAAAAAGTGGTATTAAATTTTAAGAAGTTAACACAAGTTTAGCGCTATGGACTTCGAGTAGAAGAAATCCAGTGCCTTTTTCTCCTTTTCTCAGAGATTGTCTGCATGTTGCCTGTTTGGAAGACTAGACATACTACATGGTTATCTGAGTGCCATTGCTGACTGCCACCTGCTATGCTGTGATTTTCTGAGGTAACCTCACTTAATGAAGAGTTGCTTTAAATTTATATAATATGTAACGAAACTATGACTTCCTTAATGTATTACTATATAAGTCCTGCTAATTTTGCTCTTGATCTTTCTCAATAATCTCTACTATTTTAGTGCAATTTTAAATTTCCTTTCATGCTTAAATTCTTGTATATGACTTTGTATGGCTCCAATAGAGATTAGAGATTTTAACTTATTCATTTTATGTAAGTAGACAATTTATTCTATTTAATAAAATGTCAATGTCATTCAACCTTGTGAGTCTAATAAGGGGTTATTTTATTTGTTTAAAGAGGAAAGAAGCAAGGGCCTCATGTAAAATTTATTAGTAAAATTTTATTCATTTTAACAGAAATTTCTCACTAGTTTGTTTTTATATTTAAGTCTTTTATTCGCATTTTCTTATCTAAAATTGACATTTACCCAGAAGATTAGTTCTGTTACAAAAACGTTGATGGGAGTCGAATTTAAAAATAATTGTATTAGTTTACCTTGAATAGATAAAAGAGCTACTATCTATTATAATTTGATTAATGATTCTTTGTTTAAACATATCAAGAGATCAAACCATTTTCAGGTGCTAGAATATAACATATTAATTTTATCACATAGGCATAATGCTGCTGTTAAATCTTTTCTTTCTTTTATAGTACTTATATATATATATATATATATATAAGTACTATAAAAGTAAATAAAAAAATTATATATATATATATATATATATATATATATATATAATTTTTTTATTGCTTTGCCATTGGGGACTCTGGAAGTCTGAAGCTATTCGTCTTACTTTCTCTAAATCATTTGTAATCAGAAGTATACACTACTGTCTGTGGAATGCAAGATATGGGTTTTGATTGTGCTGTGGAATTCCATACAGATGGCTCCGGGCTTTGGAACCCAATCTCTCCATTCACTATTGTTCTGCCAAAATGCTCAGACATACCAACTCTAATTCATTCTCAAATATGTTAAAATGAAGTATTCAAACAACCATGAGATCTGTATTTCTCTAATGACATGTTAGTATCGTTATTGGTTTATTAAATTGATTTATGCCTGTTTGACATTCAGTTAGTCACAATGAGATGTTGGAAATGATGACTCATTCATGAAATACATCAACATGCTAATTAGTCAGTATGCTGTTTTTAAACTACCTTCTTTTAAAATACTAATCGATTCTCATAGACATAAATCAATATATTCTTTTTAAAACGTTAATGATTACATACCTTACCTCTCCCTGTCAATGTAACTCACTGTTTGTTTACTGTATACTTATTCTAAAGACACTATTTCCAGACAATGCCTATCAACCATATATAATGATTTTAAGATTTAAATAAACGATTAAGACCATATATTTGCATTTATTTGTCAAAATGATTAATGTTAAAATATCAAGCATCTTTCTGTAATCAAAATCTGTTCTGATCTTGTAGAGTTTGTTTTATGCATTCACAGCATTATGTTTGTAAATAATTGTAAATTGGCATGTTCAACTCTGCGCAAGTTACAACTCATTCAGTAAAAATTATGTCCATAGAATAAGTAACATAAAGGGGATTATTTAAAACAATTCCAAAATTTAAATAGTAAACATTATACTAAGCATGAAACTTCTTTGTGTAATATATATATATGTGTGTGTGTGTGTGTGTGTTCTAATATTTTATTAAATTTATATAATATATAAATCCTGGTTTCTGAATTATTATTTTCTTTTAGTTAATAACTATAATTAATAAAATAATTGTAATAAATGTAATTCCTGGGCTACTCTTGTCTCGATCATCATCATCAGTCTGATCTTATGCTCTACCATTATGTTTTCAGGCCTGGAATGACATAATTATGCTCTATCATTGGGATTGTTGTTCTTGGGGTCAGAGACTCAAACAATAGGCAATAGTATAGATTAGAATCCAGGATTGTTACTGACCTATTTATCTCGAGCATGATCAGATTTTAGGTACTTTTGTTTGGATTTTGAGTTTTGTTGAGTGAGAAGACTGTTTTGACTGGTACATTATAAACTTATCATCCAATTCCTTTCAAAATTCCTCCAACTGCCCCTTGACGTCATCATTCAACCCTTGGCACCACTGATTTTTCTTTCATTCACATATTTTTTAGAATTACTATATATTTTACTAGATTGACCTTCTAATCCTTCATTCAATTTCTTACTTAGTTTTTGAATATCTACTTCATAAGATTGACCATGCAATATTTCATTCGATTCCTTACTTATTTCTATATATTGACTCTCTAATTTACTAGATTGACTATCTAACTCTTTATTCATTTTCTTACTCATTTCTTTGATTTGGTCTAAGAGGGTGTGGATCATGGTTCATTTATTTACTTTTAACCATACGGATCCCTTTTTCCTTGTCAGAATAAATATGATGCTGATTTTTAAAAAGATGACTACTACTTGCTTATAATTTTAAATTAATAATATCTTCTTTTCCTAGAATTTATTTAGTTAGTCTGCTTCTGATCTTGGAATAACCAGGAATAGACATAATAAAACTACCCCTTTCCATGAATGTATCCCCTACTAACTGACTTACATCCATATTTCCTTGCCTCTTGTGTCTTCAGTTTTTATACCTATTATATGACCACTCATCTAACAATATTTCACATAATACACATGTATAATTAAAACAATGTTTATACCTCAAAATATGTAGTCCAATTCTAGAGATCTCACAGGCATTGAGATCTGCTATTTTGAGATAAAGAATTCACCCACTGGACTGTAAGTATACAATGCATCATAAAATCCAAGAGAGTTACCTCTATTTTGACACTGTAAGCTACCACAAACCTTGATAAAGATAATGTGAAAATGCTTACAACCTGCTGCTACTTTCACTCATAAATACTGGAAATATAGTGACCAAATGCCTTCCTCCCTTTCTTGGAGATTTAGAAGCTGGGATCATTGCAGGAATATCTTAACTGCATCATGATAAACCATAGTAAATCAGAAAATGGATTTCAGCAATGACTGAGATAGAACATTCGC
The DNA here is from genome assembly GCA_028023455.1 of Epiperipatus broadwayi. NCBI lineage: Eukaryota > Metazoa > Onychophora > Udeonychophora > Euonychophora > Peripatidae > Epiperipatus > Epiperipatus broadwayi. Next base: position 1,264,835 of record JAQFVV010012442.1, on the reverse strand, counting down.
TAGATTTCCTTAAAAATATTGTATCTTCAAGGCAAGACAAAACCCTCCATTGATCTTCAAAACTGAAACTAAAGCTTAAAAAACTCAAGAAATCAAATACCCAATCCAATTTCCAAGATCATTGATATTCTATAACATGAAACCTTTAACTATATGTGAAAATTATTATTTTATAATTTATAATAATGAATACATTGTCACATATTTCACAATAATATTTTATTAATAAAAATATTTAACTGAAGAAAAATATATTACTGGTTTAACGACTGACATAAGCTGTGATGTATATGATGTTTTATGTCTGAAGTACTAATTTGTTTCATGTACCTTGTCTGTTCCCAGAAATCCTTTCAAGAAGGTGATTGTTTCTTCAATTAAGAAACAAATATCAATAATTACTGCTACATAAAAAGTCTAAACAATAATACAACACTAAAATAACCCTACATTAAAAAAATATTTCTTTCTTTCTCGTATGTAAGATTTTTCCATCTTACTGTCTACTACTATGTCCACACCACTCCCAGTAAATTGTGTATATTGAGGCCTCAGTTGGAATACAAATCCTTTTATCACCCCCTTTGTTTTTCATGATGATGATTGTTTACTCATCTTCTCTATTATATCTACTCTAATATAAAGTAGATTGTATATATTGTGGTCTTAGTTGTTAGTGCCATTTAGAACAGTATGGAGCTGAACCTGGAATGATGACACATCATCATCATAATCATCCCATGATGTACAGAAAATTCCTTACATTGCATTAATTTAAAATTATTTTTCCAAAAAATGTATATTTTTTATTTTCTCAGATGATTTCAGATGAAATTCAATGGCATTTTTGTAATGAGGATCACCAGTACATGTTCATCACTGGACCACACTTGGGCAGCCAAATTCTTAATGCAGGTTTATGCGTAGGCTAGCTCCTTACTGGTATAAGTGATCTAGAGAACTAGATAAGAAAATAAACAAATTCTTGTACTGGAATAGCTTCAGACAAATAGATAGGTTTATATTAAATAAATCATATTTAATGACCCTCCATCATTGGGCTTTATGATTTACCATTGGGTGATATACCATAGGCTAGCTCACAAACAATAAATAAACAAAAAAGACCAGTATTGATACAGCCATTTAGTCTATTTATTCTTAATTTAATAATTAGTATAATGATGATGGTTATAATCCTCCCATTCATGGGTTTGTAATCAACCTAACAACTAACCCAAATCATGTCTGCAATTAATGTAGAATTGATGTATAAACACTGGTATGCTCCAATATATATATATATATATATATATATATATATATATATATATATATATATATATATATATATATATATATATATATATATTTATTAGAGTGATATTATAATAATTTAATGGATATTCTGATGACAATACGATAATATATATTGCCCCTTAAGTCATATTATGTAACTTCTATCTACGGTTAATTGTTAAATTATAATTACATATCTAACAATTGATCATGATTAGAATCTACAAGCAATGATGGTTACTAGGCTATTATCCATAAGAAAATTAATCATCCTTGGGATATTATTAACTTCCTTGGTTAGAGAATTTAATTTTATTATTAGTTTTTTATGAAGATATAGAGAAAAAAAATACATATTAATCAATAAAATGAGTTACATTTAATTAGAACAACAAATCCCCCCCCCCCGTTTGTAATATTTTAACTCAATCGTTAGATGAATATAGTACAGTATATAGATGAATATAGTATGTTGATAGATTTAGTAGGTGTATAGAAGTAACAAATCATAAAAAATTTAGATTTCATAAATACACATTCAAAGCGAACTCACGTGCGCATTGTATATAATACAAAATATATGTATAAAATGTTATAAAAAAATATAAAAAAAATTTAGAAAGGATAAAAAAAATTATCTCAATTATAAAAATAAAAAAGATCAATTTATTCTAAAATAACTTTATTAAAAGAAATAATATATGTTTACAAATGATACTATAGGCAGAATTAATAATTACCTGATAACATCATGGTAAAAAAGGACAAAACTTAATAAATTAATACATGATATTTTGGTCATCAATGACTTTATCTAGAAAGCTGGAAAAGTTTCCAAGTTTCCTCATATAAAAGTTTTGTAGATAATATTCTGTTTCTGTCTTTAAGTTTTTTAAGAATTTGTAGAAAATAAGAATCAACATCTGGAAAAGGCCGAGTAAATTGTTTCTTACATCTGGCCAACCATACAGAGAATGTCAAGAAAATCGACAGTCTGATGGTTAGGATGTCTCCAGAATGCTGGCAGTCCTTAATTGAGATAATCTTGTAGAAGTACACTTTAGAGTTCTGATAGATAAACATTTTAATATTCCCAAGTCCAGTACAGGAGTAGATTATGTGGTCAAACATTTCATCTTGTCTGCAGCAGTTAGAGCATAATGGATCAATCTCACTGATTTGTCTCCTACAGCTCAGGAAGCAGTTTGTAGACATAGCGTGAAGATTGACTTTAACTAGGTAGTCCAAAAACTTTGGCTCCAATACCCAAAATTTAAAAAGGACTACAAATTTGTGATTGGATAAGCCAAGTTTGAGTCTAATAATGGTGACCTGAGGGTTGATTAGTTGATATGCTTGCCAAAGTGTAACTTTAGCATGAAAGGTATTTTCTGAGATATTGTTAAATTTGTGAATGTCATGAAGCAAGATGTTGAGCCAGCAACTATCAGCATATGGAGGTCAATCTGTAGGTTGAACAATGTCTGCAATCCGTTCAACTTGTGGTGCTGTTGCATGTTGGCAATGCTGATGAAAACCACACAGCTTTTCCAAAATAGCTTTGCACATAAAGAGACTTGATCTTTTTTACAAAGGATTTAGTGACTGAAATTATCGGCAGATAATATGAAATTTTGGACATTACTTTCATATTAAGCAAGGCAACATTTGCTTGAAGGCAGAGATATACATTGGATAGGGTTTTAGTAAGCTGACTGATAGATTGGATAATTGACTGCTGAATTTCCTTGGGCATAGCAGATTGTGATTTGTGAATTGAAAACCCAAAGAATCTTTGTGGATCAGCTATGTAATCGGAATGAGATTTTCTTACCTGACAAATTATCCATATAGATGACTTGCTCAGATTAATCTTTAACTGGAGTGTATTAGTAAAATTATCCACTATTTGATATAGTTTTGTTAAGTATTTTTTGAAGGGAGGATGACTAGAACATTATCCATGTATACTATTGAACTAAAAGATCTTTTAAGACATGAAGAAATACTCCTGGAATCCTATCATTAATATCCATCAAAAGAGAGTTTATATAGGTAATAAATAGTAGGGCACTGAGAGGGGATCCTTGTGGAATAGATATGTTAGGGTTGAAATTACTTGTGTATGACCCATTCAAAGTATATATATATATATATATATATATATATATATATATATATATATATATATATATATATATATATATATATATATATATATATATATATCTGCCTATTATAAAAAAGATTATCCAATATTTGTATAATTTCTGTAGAGATGCCAAGGTCTGACAATTCATTCAAAAGAATGTTGATATTGACAAAATCGAAGGCTTTAGAAATGTCTAACTGGATAAACTGGCTCCATAAGTCTATTCTTACGGATGTAACTAAACAGCTTCTTATACCTCAACAATCACTGTCAATGCAGACAAACCTTTTTTGGCGTACTGTGTATGGGCAATTTTATCCAATATCTTACCTTGAATTTTTTTATAACTTCTTCAATTATTTTAATTAAAATAGGAAACATAGAAATTGGTCTAATGTTCTTATTATCCATAGGATCTCGGTTCTTCTTTAGAAAAGGAACCAATGCTATCTCAATTACCAATAAGCTCTGATACTGCTTACAGAATATTTATTTCCCATTAGAATAAAAAATACCTTATTCTATTTCTAGATTTGTACTTTCATATATAACACCCACACATGCCTACACATACTATAGCGGGTAAGTGCATTATTGTCCAAAATAAAAAAATCTTGTATTTGTTCTTTATATATATAATAAAGAGAATAAGAAGAAGAAAAAAAAAACTTTATTTATGATAATAAAAATAAGACAAATGTAAAAAGAAACCAACACTTTAAAAAATACATTCATACATAAATGGTACATATAATGATAATAATAAAACAACAGATAATATAATATTGATTTAGTCAATAGTCATCGTTTTCAACCCCTCCCCCCATGCTTATTTTAATAATTTGGACAGAGATAAAATGAAAATAATAATAATAATAAATGTTTAGATTTATTGAGAAAAATTCGATATTACCACATGCTTCCTTGTTTATTTTTTTTTCTGATATAAAAAAAAATATTTCAATTAATATAAACACTTTTATTTCAGCTGGGTTTATTAAAAATTAAGAAATTTTGATTTAGCCAAACAATATTGATCTGAAAAAAATTCTTTTTAAGCTCAGGCTTGTATTTTTTTATAGTGATGATGATGACATGATGCATGGACAACAATGGTCAGTGTACTGTTGACACTTATTTAGGGACAATCTGATTTAGTATTACATAGATTATTCACTTTCTTCTTTTTTCTGTTCTGTTCCCAGGCATGCCAATAGATAAATGGGTGTATTTTTTTTCTTTTCATACACTTCTTGAATACTAGTTTCTGTGTAGCTATTTCTAAATATTTATTTAAATGCATTAACAGGAGACATGAGACAATAGCAGAGTTGGAGTCTTCTTTTTGTCTTTTATAATCAATCTGGGGGGATTCTTGGTTTCATACTCTATTTAAACATTCAGGTGTGTATGAAGGATATCAGGTTTATAAGTGCATTTTTTTAAAATCGCAAATATACCCAAAATATTCTCTGGTGAGTTGGTTTGAAGTTTACTAACTAAGAAGCAGTAATACTTATTACTTAGCACTTGCTGCTCTTTTTTTTTTCAAATATATAATTGCTATCTTTGATATTATCACTGCACTGTTATTTATTGGATTGTCTACAGCTGTGGATACCATCCTTTATTTATAGAAAGACTTTAACAGTAAAGCTGAGAGATAATTATCAGGTAGTTGATTTTTTTCTTAAAATATACTCTTTCTTTATCTAAATTAGCAGTTTCTTTTTAAACTCTAAACTGGTTGGTTACTAATGTGTTTTGTGTTCTCAGTCTTTTTTAATATTGGAGTTATCTTCATTTTTGAAATTGAACTTATCTTTCTTTCTCTCTTTACTTAACAAAAATTAGTTTAAAAAAACCTTTTTACAAAGAAATTAAGAAATTATTATAACATGCCCCCTGTGAGTGTTGTGGATGCTCTTTGAACACTCATTGGATGACATGTTGTATTCTCTCTTTACTGATGTAAAAAGTATAAGTATAATGTCAACCATAATAGAAGTATTTTATAGCTCAATGACATGGCTTTCAGAAGATGTTTACCTCAAAAAAATCCGTTGAAAGTTGGATTTTTTGGCAGCTATTTTAATCAACCACAGTATTTATTTTTCTTCCTTTTTGATAACTTTTGTAATTACCATGAAGTGATAAAATAAAAAAAAATGGTTTACTGAAGGCAAGTTAACATTTTCTACATGTTATTTACAAACAAGGTCTACAATAGAGCTTCAACATAATGACTTGTAAGTATATTTTTTTTATTTTCTTAATAATATTTAATATTTTTTTTATTGTTTGAAAAAAATATCTTTTTTATTAATTTTAGTTTGTAATTAGTGTGTGTTAGTTTGTAGTTATATATTTATTTATGCTCATATAGAATTTACATCTATCATAATTTTCTAAAGTTCTACCTACACTAATCCACTTATTTTATAAAAATAATGATTTTCAAATAAGTATAATAATTTATTATTTATAATTATGTTTATACAATATGTTTGTGTTTACAAGTAATGAGTTGTAAAACTAATAATCAAATTATACAAAGATCGCATATGCAGGCATATAATCTAATTTTGATTCTTGTTTATGTTTTTGTTTATTCTTGTTCATGCTTTGGAGTCACTCTTATTTTGCTATATGTGTCATAACATTATTTTCAAGTCTATGGATAACAAATGGACTATATGCAAATAAATTATATGATATAACAAGTTAGCACCAGTTGTGTGCATAAAGAATATAAACATCACTGGTGTCCATAAAGAATATCAATATCACTGATGCATACAAAAATATAAAATGAAGAGATGAAATTCATTTTATCAGTGATATAGACAGTAGCCTACAGTTTCTAGTTTTAGATAGCCAAGAAGCCAATTGCTATGATGATTTCTTTTGTATAATTTATTAGGATGAATCTTTTTCTTTATAAATGCCTTTGGCATTTGGAACTGTTGGGGTACAAGATAAAAATGAAGAATTCATATCCAACATCTTTTGGAGATTGTGAAGCTATGTATTATATCAGGTAAGACATATTATACATGTTTAGAAAAATAATTTTGTGAGGAATACAAAGAAATTATCACTGAAGATGTAATTTGAATTTGAGTTAATGTTAATTTTCAAATTATGAACAAACAATAAAATAAATACGTTTCGAAAAAAAAAACCAATAAAATAATAATTATTTCAAATGTGAAAATTTCTTTTCTTTTTCTTATTTTTATATAGTTATCACTATTTATCATAAGCTTACTGTTTGCCTTAGTTTATCTAGTTTCTATTAATGTAATTGTTATTGCTCTAACATTATTAAAACTAAAGTTATTGTGAAAATTGTGTCTCATGTCAGTTTTTTTTAAAAAAATAATATGGTGCCGGAAAACTCAAGCAGTTAATATATATGTCAATATATGGATTTTTATTTGCATATAAACATGCAGATTTATGCATACATTCATATTATCTGATAATTAATAAAAGCAAAGACAGAAAATAATATATTGAATTAAAAAAAAATATTGGTGAAAGCAAATTAAACAATATAAACAGTAAAGATTATGAGTACTGTCAGAAATAAATGCCACAGACCAAATTAGTAATGAAAAGTATTAAAAAATAGTATTAAGAAAGGACACAATTATAATTTATTAGATATACTTAAATAAGGCTCCTTAATACATGCACCTTGAGTGCTTAACCCATTACAAGAGACCTCATATATATATGAAAAACAAAAATGCAAGTTAAAAAACTTGCTAACGCTTGTATTTATGTCCACATATGGTGTTCTACCAAAAACACTGATCAAGCATATGTTTTGTTTACATAAACATCAGAGTAGTATTCACTATCTCTAACTATAATTCCACTTTCAGATCATGATTTCAAGCTATTTGCTATCATCAGTGAAAGACAGGAATAAAGAAACTAGATCTAAACACAAACTCTGAGCGTTTATGAAACAATTTCTATTCAGTTTGCAAGCGTGAATTTTTTAGACACGTAATGTCTTCAAACTCAGCATAGCAAACCAGATAGCTATATGGGTCTGATCTCAGTTCAGCATCACCACATAGTAGAAGCCTCTGCAATCTATATCATTGCAAGAAAGACCTCAAAGGTACATTTATGAAAAACAAAAATGCAAGTTAAAAAACTTGCTAACGCTTGTATTTATGTCCACAGATGGCGTTCTACCAAAAACACCGATCAAGTGTATGTTTTGTTTACATAAACATCAGAGTAGTATTCACTATCTCTAACTATAATTCCACTTTCAGATCATGATTTCAAGCTATTTGCTATCATCAGTGAAAGACAGGAATAAAGAAACTAGATCTAAACACAAACTCTGAGCGTTTATGAAACAATTTCTATTCAGCTTGCAAGCGTGAATTTTTTAGACACGTAATGTCTTCAAACTCAGCATAGCAAACCAGATAGCTATATGGGTCTGATCTCAGTTCAGCATCACCACATAGTAGAAGCCTCTGCAATCTATATCATTGCAAGAAAGACCTCAAAGGTACATTTATGAAAAACAAAAATGCAAGTTAAAAAACTTGCTAACGCTTGTATTTATGTCCACAGATGGCGTTCTACCAAAAACACCGATCAAGTGTATGTTTTGTTTACATAAACGTCAGAGTAGTATTCACTATCTCTAACTATAATTCCACTTTCAGATCATGATTTCAAGCTATTTGCTATCATCAGTGAAAGACAGGAATAAAGAAACTAGATCTAAACACAAACTCTGAGCGTTTATGAAACAATTTCTATTCAGCTTGCAAGCGTGAATTTTTTAGACACGTAATGTCTTCAAACTCAGCATAGCAAACCAGATAGCTATATGGGTCTGATCTCAGTTCAGCATCACCACATAGTAGAAGCCTCTGCAATCTATATCATTGCAAGAAAGACCTCAAAGGTACATTTATGAAAAACAAAAATGCAAGTTAAAAAACTTGCTAACGCTTGTATTTATGTCCACAGATGGCGTTCTACCAAAAACACCGATCAAGTGTATGTTTTGTTTACATAAATGTCAGAGTAGTATTCACTATCTCTAACTATAATTCCACTTTCAGATCATGATTTCAAGCTATTTGCTATCATCAGTGAAAGACAGGAATAAAGAAACTAGATCTAAACACAAACTCTGAGCGTTTATGAAACAATTTCTATTCAGCTTGCAAGCGTGAATTTTTTAGACACATAATGTCTTCAAACTCAGCATAGCAAACCAGATAGCTATATGGGTCTGATCTCAGTTCAGCATCACCACATAGTAGAAGCCTCTGCAATCTATATCATTGCAAGAAAGACCTCAAAGGTACATTTATGAAAAACAAAAATGCAAGTTAAAAAACTTGCTAACGCTTGTATTTATGTCCACAGATGGCGTTCTACCAAAAACACCGATCAAGTGTATGTTTTGTTTACATAAACGTCAGAGTAGTATTCACTATCTCTAACTATAATTCCACTTTCAGATCATGATTTCAAGCTATTTGCTATCATCAGTGAAAGACAGGAATAAACAAACTAGATCTAAACACAAACTCTGAGCGTTTATGAAACAATTTCTATTCAGCTTGCAAGCGAGAATTTTTTAGACACATAATGTCTTCAAACTCAGCATAGCAAACCAGATAGCTATATGGGTCTGATCTCAGTTCAGCATCACCACATAGTAGAAGCCTCTGCAATCTATATCATTGCAAGAAAGACCTCAAAGGTACATTTATGAAAAACAAAAATGCAAGTTAAAAAACTTGCTAACACTTGTATTTATGTCCACAGATGGCGTTCTACCAAAACACCGATCAAGCGTATGTTTTGTTTACATAAATGTCAGAGTAGTATTCACTATCTCTAACTATAATTCCACTTTCAGATCATGATTTCAAGCTATTTGGTATCATCAGTGAAAGACAGGAATAAAGAAACTAGATCTAAACACAAACTCTGAGCGTTTATGAAACAATTTCTATTCATCTTGCAAGCGTGAATTTTTTAGACACATAATGTCTTCAAACTCAGCATAGCAAACCAGATAGCTATATGGGTCTGATCTCAGTTCAGCATCACCACATAGTAGAAGCCTCTGCAATCTATATCATTGCAAGAAAGACCTGAAAGGTACATTTATGAAAAACAAAAATGCAAGTTAAAAAACTTGCTAACGCTTGTATTTATGTCCACAGATGGCGTTCTACCAAAAACACCGATCAAGTGTATGTTTTGTTTACATAAACGTCAGAGTAGTATTCACTATCTCTAACTATAATTCCACTTTCAGATCATGATTTCAAGCTATTTGCTATCATCAGTGAAAGACAGGAATAAAGAAACTAGATCTAAACACAAACTCTGAGCGTTTATGAAACAATTTCTATTCAGCTTGCAAGCGAGAATTTTTTAGACACATAATGTCTTCAAACTCAGCATAGCAAACCAGATAGCTATATGGGTCTGATCTCAGTTCAGCATCACCACATAGTAGAAGCCTCTGCAATCTATATCATTGCAAGAAAGACCTCAAAGGTACATTTATGAAAAACAAAAATGCAAGTTAAAAAACTTGCTAACACTTGTATTTATGTCCACAGATGGCGTTCTACCAAAACACCGATCAAGCGTATGTTTTGTTTACATAAATGTCAGAGTAGTATTCACTATCTCTAACTATAATTCCACTTTCAGATCATGATTTCAAGCTATTTGGTATCATCAGTGAAAGACAGGAATAAAGAAACTAGATCTAAACACAAACTCTGAGCGTTTATGAAACAATTTCTATTCATCTTGCAAGCGTGAATTTTTTAGACACGTAATGTCTTCAAACTCAGCATAGCAAACCAGATAGCTATATGGGTCTGATCTCAGTTCACTATCACCACATAGTAGAAGCCTCTGCAATCTATATCATTGCAAGAAAGACCTGAAAGGTACATTTATGAAAAACAAAAATGCAAGTTAAAAAACTTGCTAACGCTTGTATTTATGTCCACAGATGGCGTTCTACCAAAAACACCGATCAAGTGTATGTTTTGTTTACATAAACGTCAGAGTAGTATTCACTATCTCTAACTATAATTCCACTTTCAGATCATGATTTCAAGCTATTTGCTATCATCAGTGAAAGACAGGAATAAACAAACTAGATCTAAACACAAACTCTGAGCGTTTATGAAACAATTTCTATTCAGCTTGCAAGCGAGAATTTTTTAGACACATAATGTCTTCAAACTCAGCATAGCAAACCAGATAGCTATATGGGTCTGATCTCAGTTCAGCATCACCACATAGTAGAAGCCTCTGCAATCTATATCATTGCAAGAAAGACCTCAAAGGTACATTTATAAAAAACAAAAATGCAAGTTAAAAAACTTGCTAATGCTTGTATTTATGTCCACAGATGGCATTCTACCAAAAACACTGATCAAGCATATGTTTTTGGTAGAACGCCATCTGTGGACATAAATACAAGCGTTAGCAAGTTTTTTAACTTGCATTTTTGTTTTTCATAATTGTACCTTTGAGGTCTTTCTTGCAATGATATAGATTGCAGAGGCTTTTACTATGTGGTGATGCTGAACTGAGATCAGACCCATATAGCTATCTGGTTTGCTATGCTGAGTTTGAAGACATTACGTGTCTAAAAAATTCACGCTTGCAAGCTGAATAGAAATTGTTTCATAAACGCTAAGAGTTTGTGTTTAGATCTAGTTTCTTTATTCCTGTCTTTCACTGATGATAGCAAATAGCTTGAAATCATGATCTGAAAGTGGAATTATAATTAGAGATAGTGAATACTACGCTGACGTTTATGTAAACAAAACATACGCTTGATCGGTGTTTTTGGTAGAATGCCATCTGTGGCCATATATATATATATATATATATGCTTGATATTTAGATATATATATATATATATATATATATATATATATATAGGTAAATATCAAGCATTATCATTTGGGAGTGTGAAGCAAATAAATTCTTCACTGATTAAGTCCACTATTTCTATTAAACATTAATGATGGCAAAATATTTCAATTTACAATGATTTACTAGTCAAATCTTAAATATATAAAGTTGAATCTTGTGTTTAGATTTGTAGAGGTCTCTCTTGTAATGGGTTAAGCACTCAAGGCACATGTCCTAAGAGTTTAGTCTTATTTAAGTATTACATGCTGACATTGCACTTAATAAGAATTAATCTTTACAACTTATTTAGAATTAAAAGAAATAGAAAAAGTTAATAAGCAGACTTAAAAAAACCATGTAAAGAGTTTGTATCTACAGACAACTATTTATTTATGATTAAAACTTAAACTCTGAGATATAAATAAGTTCAGATGCATAAAAACACTGAACTAAGTCATAATTATGTATATATTGAAAATTTAAAACTGGGATAATGGCTTTTTATATATTATTAAAATTTCATTTTATACTAGACAGATAAAATATTCATAATATACATGTTATCTTCATTACTAGCTACTGTTTCAGCAATATTCTATATTTTTTACTCTGTGCTTAACATTTTCATAACCATATTTCATTGTTAGTACATTTATCTTCATTTTTTATAATATGAGTCCTTTTATAGATAACTAATATATCAAACTAGCATTTGAGAGACCCCTCCTTCTTACTGGACTACCTGTAGCTAATGACTTAGGGAATTTTATCAGAGATGGAATTCAACACATAAGGTTAGTAACCTTCTTTTTGATGAAAAAATAATTAAGTGAATTATTTTCTTTGCTCTAATAAGAAATGGTAAAAGAAAATGTAATAAAAATATGGAGTCAAAGTTACACTCTTAACAGCATTTGAAGTCAATGCTCTTTATTATCCCACTCCCACAAGAAAAAACAAACTCATTTTTCTTTGCATCTTCTTTCCTTTTTCTCTTTATTTCCTTCCTTTTTCATAATTTATAATAGCATCAAAATTGTATAAATAAGGGTTGCAAACAAACATACAGAATGTTTTTTTATAATCTTCACCTTCACATTTCTGTGACCATTTTCTAGTTTTAGTATTGCAAAGATTTTCACTCCTAAATTCTTTCACATGAATATATTTTAGATACTACTATTTTGTTCCTTCCTCAGTAATATTGTCTTCATTGTCTACTTGTTTAACACTATCCATTATCAATAGGATTCTTGCTCCAAACTTTTTTTGATCTGATGGTTTTTTTATTAGACCCATCTTCTCATCACATATATGGGTGAACTTCTTTCCTCCAGATAAGTCTCCACAGCCTTAGCATATTTTCCTTCAGTCAGTTTATTTTCTATCAGGACCAACATCTTGCTATCTAAATTCTGCTCTTGTCTTTTTATGTAATTTTTACTTCTACTATAAGTATCTTGTAGCTGGATAATCTTGCAATAAGATATATGTGATCTCTTCTACTGTGTTCTGTATTTTGGGTGCTTTGTTCAATCATTTTTCTATCTCCTTTTGTTGATTTTTTATTTCATAATCTGCCTTGCTTGGTCTTTTACTTTTTTCTCTTTACATTCTCTCTTTACTCTATTTTGTTCATCTCCAACCAACATCTTAATGGCATTCATTTGTACTTGTACATCTTTTTAAATAGGTCATTCATCTGCTCTTCTTCATCACATCTCTCTTTCAGTTTTAAACATTCTTTTTGTACACTTTCTAGGAACTTACTATTTCATTTTTCTTAAGAAATTTCTAATTTACTTTTTAGTTTTATAAACTGGGTGTCACAACTATCACACAAATTATTGAATTTTATTTTTCAAAACCTCTTCAAAATGTCCCAATTGCTCATTTGAGATTATAAATTTATCATCCAATTCCTTTCTATATTCCTCCACCTCCTGTTTGATATTATCACTCAGCCTTGGGTATCACTGACTTTCCATTTGTTCACATATATTTTAGAATGACTATATATTTTACTACATTGACTATCTGTTTTACTATATTGACCTTCCAATCTTTTATTTCATTTTCTTACATAGTTCTATATAATAACTCTCTAGTTTACTAGATTGACTATCTACTCTTTCATTCATTTTTTATTTAGTTATTTTATTTGGTTTAACAGGGTTTAGAACACCTTTCATTTATTAGCTTTTAACCCCATTGATCTTTCTTCTTTGTTAAAATAAATATTACTCTGATTTTACAAAGATTAGTACTATCTGCTTAGCCTTTTAAATTAATAATATCTCTTTTTTCCAGAATTTATTTAGTTACTTTGCTTTGGAGTCTTTTGATCACCAAGTATACACACATCTAATACTTCTTTCCAAGAACATATTTTTAATGACTGACTTACACTGATATCACATTGCCTTTTATACCTCCAATTTTTTATACCCATTATTTGACCAACCATCTAACAATATTTCATATAATACACATGTATAATCAAGACAAATTTTATTCCTCAAACAATGTACTTCAATTCTTCTAGAAATCTCATAGGCATTGACAGATAATACAATAAAAAGTGATCTGAAATTGTGAGATAGATAAAAAAAACAGCCAATAGATTATTTGTACACAATGCATCATGGAAACCAGGAGAGCTAACTCTATTTTGACACTGTAAGCTATCACAATTTATGATAAAGATAATGAAAATATTTGGTAATACATCATCTATTGATCCACACTATGCGATAGTGCTGTTTCTATGCTAAAGTACATAAATATGCTGTTTACAATCTTACAGCCTATAAACTGTTCAAACACTAAGATGTTGAAGTGCATCCTTACACCAACATCTCTAGCATGTTGAACATTATTAGTGATGAAGTATGCGACACTCTCTATAGACATTACTCTTGACTATTGTACAGCAGATGATATGAAGGTTTGTGTAGTTTTAATGATGAAAAGTATATTAGAATGGATTTTTTTGGTTAAATGTATTGTAATTTATGTAAGATAGTAAAAATTGTAACAAATTCTCAAATGCCCCTACTTTTGTTGTCAGGGGTCACAATTCACTAAATGAGGAGTGTAAATCATGATTCGGTAAAGTTCTCGATCAAGTTGCACACTTTCCAATACTTTTTTGAGAATGGCAGACGACCATTCAGTGTTGTAGTTTTTAGATTTATATGCTACAGAAGCAGATGTGGTGGCCTTCCTTCAACCCAAAACATATTTTACCCACCCAGAAAAACTGTCTATGTGATGGTTTAATGAAATTAAGGCATTGTCAAACCTATCAAATGGAATATCACTCATGTCAAGGTCGACAAAGGTGTTCCATTCATTCATGGAACAGGGTTTTAGGGCTGGTAAATCTCTTTTTCACAAGCAGTATGGCTAATTTATTATTGAAGCCAGGATCAGTTTACGGTGAAGTGTATTAGAGCTGAGTTGGAAATGTATCAAAACGCCATAAGGAATATGATGACAGGTCTTACCGAGGTCTGTCGAGAAAGCCTTGTTTCTTGAAAAAAAAGTTTCCTCAACAACAGTAAAAAAGAATGGAACATAAAAAAAAAGTTTCTTATTAAAAAAGACCAGAAAAAGGAAATTTTTGTTTTTTAAAAAAAGACAGAATATTTTTAAAAGCCCCCAAAAAAACATTTTTTTTATTATATATAAAATCGGTTAAAAAAATACAACAACAACAACAATAAAAAAATATAAAACAAATTCAAAAATTAAAAACATAAATCAACAAAATAAAAACAGCTCGGTAACGTTATATTTATTTGTTTTTTTACTAGCAACAGCACCACTAAGCAGTATGGCTAATTAGATGATGTATTACCAAATATTTTTACTAATTGTATATTCATTTGACTTTTAGGGGCTGAACATATAGTGAAAAATAAATTGCTCACTTTCTTAAAGACTTGGAAATTAGGATCATGGCAGAACTATTTTAATTGGATCATTATAAATCATAGAAAATCAGAAAATGAAATTGAGCAATGACTGAGATAGAACATACCCAAAATTTGCATAAAAAATTGTATCATCAAGGAAATGACAAAACCTTCATCCAACTTCAAAACTGAAAGTATATCTAAACCAACTCAAAGAAGCAAATACACTCACATATTTCTAAAATCATTGATATTTTATAACATGAATATTTTAAAAATACATGAACATTATTATTTTATAATTTATAATCATTAATACACTTGTCACATATTTCACAGTAGTACTTTATTAATAAAAATATTTAACTGAAGAAAAAGAATATTGCTGATTTAAACATGGACATAAGCTGGGCTATGTATGATGTTTTAGCACTGAAGTACTAATCTGTTTTATGTCTGTAAGCATTTTCCAACAATCCTTGCAAGATGGCAGTTGTTTGTTAATTTGATCAAGAATTATGCCACTATAAAATTAATATTCCAATTGTCAAGAGTTGATTCAATACCTGGTTATATAATAGATTAAGTTAGACAAAAATATATATATATATATATATATATATATATATATATATATATATATATATGCATAGTTACATACATAGGAAAAGTGAAGTATTTTTTATTATTATATTTGTTTTATTAATCCTAGCAGGAGTTATGGAACAAAGCATAATTCTCACTCCTTTTATTATTAGCAAATACATTATAGACATGGTTTGTCTATACCACACAACATCACTCACAGGCATGATTAATAAACCTAATTACAGAAGACAGTTATATCTGGAATTGAATTCTGTGCTAACTACATTATTATAAGCATTAGCTGGACAGGCCAATCTCCATTATTGAGTAGTAATATATATATATATATATATATATATATATATTATAACGGGACAGCCTATTTGATAGCCTTAGTTGAGGCACCAAATATAACGGAACGGCATTTAATCATCCCAGTTGATGTATTAATTGTAATATAATCAATTATATTTAATGTTTGAAATCATTAACTTAATGCTTCATAGTTAGGTTCGCCAAATATAACAGAATGTATTATATTTAAAATCTATGTTGGTCTTGTTAAATATAAAGAGATGATTAAATTCCTTAGAAAGAGGATACGCATTTCACTACAATCGGACGTTGGGTCTTCAAGTAGAATGCTAGAAATGAATCGATGGAATACTAAATCCATGATTATATATATATATATCTTTATTATGCTAGCTCAATAATCTTTAAATAAGTTTAAATACAATTTAGACCAGGTCATCCATCTTTCATCCCTCTTTCAGTCACCATTATGCCACAATATTTAAACTCACAGAGAATTTGCAATTAGCTCTTTTCAGGAATAATTTCAAAACAAGTTATTTCATATGCCTTTATATAAGCATTAATTATAACTATTATTCATATGATATTTATAATACTAGCATATATATAATATAATTCAATAATGATTAGACAAAGAGATCACGTTAACAAATCAATATTTAATAAACAATAAAAAATATAATAGAATAGATAATAAAATATTAATAAATAAATACAGATGAATTTTATCATTTTAAAAGAATATTAATAAATGATATTTTTTATTTAATACCCTATGATAAAACTCAATACTATAATAAACTTTCAAAAATTAAAGAAAATAGCTTAAATTAACAGATATATAAAAACAATATCTGGGTTCAAAAATTAATAATTTATGTAACTTATTAATTTATTTAACGTTCTTATTTATATGCTTCACAATTACCCATATATAAGTATTATTTGCCATTGTATAACTTATATATTATATGTATTTTTAATAAATAAAAATACATTAAACGTTTACAATATTACGTAGTAAACACAATATAATGCTGTTTAAAATATCTGTCAAATAATAACTATTTTTTATATCCCTCATCTAATTTGATGAATTATGTTAAGCTTTCAATTAAGTATATTTAATAATAAATATAATTTTCCTTTTAAGATATATATGATGCGATGCCAAATTTGAAATAAAGATAATAATAATAATAATAAACATATTAAAATAATATAAGCATTATTATAATATATATAAATAAATAATAAAGGAAACTTATTTATAAGAGAGTTGAGAGTAGATATTGAAGTCTATAGTTCACCATCCCAATGAAGATCTCTTATGAAGCATATCACCAATCCATTGGTACAATGATGATTCCATTTATCCTTAAACGATAAACTGTTAATAACATCCAATGACCGGATTAATGTGAAATAAAATAAATATTCTTCGAATGTAGATGTTCTTAATCTTCATTTCTTTATTATCACTAGATGTTCTATATATTCAATATTTCAAAATAATTTAAAATAGCATGCAAGGTTGGTTTTGAAACCTTTACGATATAAAGCTGTTTTACTCAAAACACATTGTTTTATCCTATATATATCTAATTATCTTAAATTTATATATATCCGAAGAATCACGGAAGTATTAAAACAATGTAGTTTCCAAAAAACTTAAACAGACATTTTTTTTTCTTTTATATTGCTATTCCTTTAAGATTGAGTAGAAAATTAAATATATTTTTTTTGCAGACATTTAATCCACAAATTATTTTAATTTGGAAAAGTTAATATTTAAATTCCAATCGTTAAATAGTAGTATTGATAAAAGAAAAGTGCTATTTTTAAAGAGAAAAGATTTTCTTTTTCTTTCATTTTTTTATATCCAGTGAACGAACAAATCTGCTCGTGTTATATACAAGTTCATGCTTAACTCAACTATCAATTGTTCCACTGACATTAAGATTTAATAATAAAATAAAAAAAATATATAACTATTTATTCTTAACTTCAAATCTGGCATTTTACTCAAAAGCTTAAGGTATGTATTATTTAAAACTTAAATGTATATATAAATAGTACATATATGTTACATAATAAAATAGTCAAATAAAAATTTATATTTATAAATAATTTCACAAGAGATAAAACACGTTAGACCAATAATAATAACTGTAAGTTACTATTATATTTCCCCTTCCCTTCGGAAATTTAAAATTTTAATTTAAGTTAAAATTTTAAACACTTACAACTATTTTAGTATATTCTTATAGTTTAATTGCATTTATAGTTGGATTTTATGAAGGATTGAATTTTTTTTAACTGTTATATCTTCCTAATACTTGGGCTATTTTATTCTTGTGATAATGATCAAAAAAAAAAAATTAAGGACTTTGATGGGTTAATATTTTTTTTTTTTATAAAAAAAATAAAATAAAATAAAATAATGTGTTTCCTTCTTGGACCACAAATATATTAACTAGCCTTATTCCTGCTTCTTTAAGACTTATGGATTTGAAAAGGACTAAATAAATACTAGAGTATCCTTTTATAAATATGAATTGACTCTATGGTTTTAATTATTTTAAGGCATTAAAGAATACCCTCACCAAAGCTAATGTTTTTAACTATACTTCTCTTTACATTGATCACTATTATTATTATTTTTTATACAACCGTATGGTTTACACTGCCCAATTCTTATCTTGGTTTTCACCTCATTTCTTTATAAAACATTATAAGCAGTCAAAATATGGTTTTAAAATTCGTGAATTGTATGTACCACGAATCTCTCCTTCTTGGTTAATCCAAAATGCATTTGGACCTGCCCTTTTAATGATAGTATAAGGTCCTTCATATGTATTGAAGAATTTATGGTATTTATTCTAAAATGGTTTGCTGGGATGGAAAGTCTTTATCAAAACTTTATCTCCAACTTTAAATTCATAAATACATTTTTTTTATTCTGACTTCTATTATTTGCCATTTTAACAAGTTGTTTATGAGCTTGTAAAATATCATTTTCTCCATTTATTTTGGGTTCATTAATAATAGGTTTATATTTTTTAAATAATATATGTATAATTTGATGAAAGGGTAGTCGGATGGGTGAGAATCCTGTAGATTCATTTAAACTCCAATTGATATAGTCTACTACACATTTTGTCTGCTTTACCCAACCCTTGTGCTCCTCTTCTAAATAGGTCCTAAACAAACGTCCAAGCTCCCGCATAATACGTTCACATGGATTTGATTGTGGATTCCTAATAGAGATTAGCACATGTTTTATTTTTGATATATCTACCCATTTCTTCCATTGCTTAGATAGAAAAGGTGTACCATGATCAGTTAGTATGGTTTTTGGCTTTCCTATCATTGGAAATTGGAGAGTAGTCAATACTTTGATTGTATGTTTAGCATTGGCTTGGGGTATCGGGTAAGCAGCAACATATTTGGAAAAGAGATCATAAGTGACTAATAAATATTTTTGTTTGTTGAATGGAGGCAAAGGCCCATAATAATCAATTGCTAAGATCTCGTTTGGTCTTTCTGGAATGATAGAATTAATTGAATTAATATAATTTTGGTTTACTGACTTAGCTCTTAAGCAAATTAGACAATCCTGGAGTGATTTCAAGATGTCTTTATACATTTTTGGCCAGTAAAACCAATTCTTAAGGGTATGTTCTGTCTTATGAGCACCATAATGCCCATATAGACAGTGTACGTATTTTATGAGTGGGTCATGTAAAGACTTTGGTATTATTGTCCTCCACTCATCAACGTTATCATTCACTCTTTATAGTAAGACCTGTTGTTCTAATTTAAAATGGTTAAGATCTTTAGGTGCATCCAAAACTTCCTCCCCTAATAAAACTTTTATAATTGGGTTTAATTCTGGGTCATTAAATTGTATCTCTGGTAAGTTTTCCAACTCGTTCTCTACATTACTATCAGCCATCACATTGACATTTGTAACGTAGGCATTGTCTACCATCAAATGATTTTGTTCTGACCTACATGGATTTCGACTAAGCACATCAGCAACGATATTCTCGGATCCTTTGCAATAATGCACAGTGTAATTAAATTTCTGTAGTAGTAAACTCCATCTAACTAGACGACTATTAGTCAGATAACTGTGATTCAGGAATTCAAGGCTTTTGTGATCAGTGATCACTATCACCTCTGATCCGAGTAGCATTTGTCGAAATTTTTGGAAAGCCCAGACTATTGCTAGTGCTTCCTTCTCTGTAACTGTGTAATTTATTTCTGGACCTTTCAAGAGCCGGCTAATAATGTAGAGGACACTTGGTTGGCCATCCTCTTGGATTTGGGACAGTGTTACCCCTAATCCAAAACCACTACTATCTGTTTGAACAATGAATGGTTTATTAAAATCAGGGAAAGCTAACATAGTTAACTTTAAAAACCCTATTTTAATATTCTCAAATGCACGGTCTTGTTCTTCAGTCCATTTCCAACGTTCATCTTTTCTAATCAATTTTAGCAACGGTTCCATGTGGTCTGAGAACTTCTGATAGAAACGGTTGTAAAAATTACATAGGCCTAAAAATGATCTAATTTGTTTTCGAGTAGATGGTTTAGGAAAGTTTTGAATGGCAGAGATCTTCTCTGGATGAGGTCTTATCCCATTGCAACCAACAATATGACCTAAGAAGACTACTTGGTTGGAAACTAAAGTACTCTTCTTGAAGTTAATTTTTATACCTTTCAGAAAACACTCTTTAAAAAATATAGATAAATGTTGAAGGTGTTCTTCAACTGTGGTGGATGCAATAATTACATCAACCACATAAATAATTATGATTTGTTTTACCTCAGGAGATAAAGTCTTATCCAAACACCTGATTAGACCTGCACCACTATTTATCAATCCAAATGGCATCCTATTAAATTGGTATGTAAAACCCTCATAACGAAAAGCAGTATATTGGCGATCTTCTGGATGAAGTTCAATCTGCCAATAGCTGGAGGTTAAATCGAAAGTGGAAAATACCTTCTTGTTTCCAAATTTCATCAATAATTCATGTATGGGCGGTGGTATATTTCTGTCTGGGACAGTAATTTTATTTAGTTGTTTAGCATCTAAACAAAATCTCATTGACCCATCTTTCTTCTTCACAGTTACTACTGGATTACAGTAAGGCGAACAGCATTTGGAAATGATTTCCCAATCCAGCATTTTATTAATTTGCTTAGATATATCTTCCCGATATTGGTATGGAATAGGATATGATTTAGATTGAAATGGTTGATCATGAATTAATCTAATTCTCTGTTGGAAACCCTTTATCACGCCTGGTATGTCTGAGAAAATAGAATTAAATTCTCTTATAACAAATCGTAATTTTAATATATCATTACTTCCAAGCAAGTTGGATTCTGCAAGTTTACTCTCTAAAAGTGTTTCTGGAATGCTAGATGTTATAGAGTCAACTTCAATTTGATCATATCTTGGAAGCAATGTCATTTCTAAGACTTCATCATTAATTTTAACTGTTTTATTACAGAAATCAATTACACAAGTGTTCAAATGTAGGAAGTTTGCCCCTAAAACAACATTATGAATCAAACCATTCAAAATTAAAAATACATGATAGAGAGTTGTTTGGCCGATTTTAATCTCAACCCAAATTTGTTTTTGGATTAACTTAGCTTTTCTACTGTTAGCCATGGTAACCTGCATACATTTCAGTGGTAAAATTTTGATATTAGGATTTATTGCTAAAATCTTTTGGTAAAATGTCTCTGATATCACAGAAATTTGGCTACCAGAATCTAATAATGCCTTAACCAGCAAGCTCTCAAACAAAACTTCTACCATAGGGCAAGTTTGTAAAACAAAATTTGGTGTTTTATCTTCCCATGAACACATCATGTTAGTGATTTCTCATCTAAAAGATTGATTCAAGTTCCTCATTGGGTATTTGGTTTCTTGAGGTGAAGAAGATTTCCTCAAGTACCCTTTTAGTTTGTTTTATGTGAATCTATAGATATATCTTTACTACATCCCGGTTTTGGGGAACTTCTTGGATTATTATAAGAAGTTATTTTTACTTTATTTAAATTATTATGATTTATTTTGGGAGAGGGGTCATAAGGTATATTCCTTTGAGATGTTTTTCTTTTCCAATAATTGGTATTTCTATTATTTTTTCTTCTATTATAAAATATTGTATTGATTGAAGCTTCCTCCTTTTTTTAATCAGGTAATCTACTTGATAAATTGGTTTGATTCATATCAATACTATTTAAAACTTCTACTATTTGTTCTATTTTTGTTATATTGGTACACAATAATGATTGTTCTATTTTAAGTGGTAAATTTCTTTTTATTATTCTAATCATTTTGCCTTCACTTAAATGATAAGTATTAGGTGTTCTTAATTTTGTTATTTGACGGCGAAAGAATTTGGTCAAGGTTTCTCCAGGTGTCTGTTTATACTTATCTTGGAATATTTGGTACAATAAAGCCACTTGTTTATCTCTATTCCAAAAATTTTTAATTAATAACTCTTGATATTCCATATAAGTAGATGGAGTTTGTGATAAAGACTCCCACCACATCAATGCATCTCCTTGTAAGTGACTATATGCAATAATCACTTTTTCTCCTTCTGATAAACTATGGTTAACAGAAAAATAAAGATTAAGGCTTCTAATATGTTCTACTGGAGATTCATTATGAGATCCTTTGAATATTTTTAACCTAACAAATTGGTTAATTGTACTACTTGGTATTGAATGGTTGTATACCTTTTGTTTTTCTAAAACATTCAACTGAGAAATTGATGTTTGATTTTCATTATTAATCCTATAAGTATTTAAGTTTAACCTTTCTAATTCAAAATTACTAGGATAATTTTCAACTTCAGGCATTATATGATACTGAAAATTTGATCTATCACCAGAGTCAATTACTTATTGTGGATCTTTTTGAATGACCTCCAAATGATTTTCACCATGATTTTGTTCTTTATTATAACTATAAGTATTTACATTATTTTCAACCTGATGCATTTCTATAGTTGGTGTTCTTTTACATATCTGTGTTTCAATAACCAAAAATCTACTATCAGTTGATTCCTTTATTTTATTTACTCTATTCCAAGTTTCAGTAGTATCTTTCCTTAATTTTTCCAGTACATTTTTGTCTATATTTGTATTAATTTCTATTGAATTCATTTTATTTTCTAAAGTTTTAAGTTGATGATCAATAGTCTCCAATACATTATTCTGTGATTCTACCTCATATTATGTTTAGTAGATAGTTGATCTATTCTTGCTTGTGTTTGTTGTCTATCTACTTGGATTTCATTCCGTATTTTATTTTGTTCTTCTTTTACTTGATCCCTAAAAATTCCTTGATTTTTATACATTTCATCACATTTAACATAAAATTTATCTATTATGTCACCTTGGAACTCACTAAACCGTTGTTGACATTTTGAATTATTTTCATCAATTTCATTCTTTAAATCATTTAATGCTTGTTTAATTTCTATGTTATCTTTTTTAACATTATCCACATTTAAATTTAATTGTTGGATTTTTGTAGATAGTTTATTTTCAATTCCTGTTATTTCAACCTTCAAATCATTTTTTAAACTATCTAATTTTTTACTATTATTATCCAATTTTTGATTCAAATCACTTTTTAAACTATTACTATTATCATCCAATTTTTGATTCAAATCACTTTTTAAATCATCTAATTTATTCATAAACATTTTTAACATTTGCTGAATTGTTCCAACATTAGATGATTGACTAATCTCAATTGTAGATGATTGATTTAAACTTTCATCAACTATATTTTGTGTTTGAGATAACATTTGATCTAAACTCGGTGTTTGTTGAGGGTATTCAATTATGGTTGTAGAACCCCCAGGTGCTTGTACTAATGATGATTGTTCTATAATATTACTATCATCACTTAGTTTACTTTGCAAATCATCTTGCATTTGACTAGAGCATTTAATATCTTTGTTTGAAAACATTTTCCCACTTCGCAGCATAACAAATTTTAACTTAATTCAAATATTACTTAAATGTATATATATTTTTATAACCAAAATATTATATCGTAAAGTTCTCTACCACCCCAAGCTATTTATATATACTTATGAGGTTCTATTAATATATGTGTATATTTTTAAACGTCTATGTCTATATAAAACTTTATCCCACTCAACTCTTGTTTAAAACATAATTTAATAATTAGTTATTTAAATATTGATCTCTCTAAATCATATTATATATATTACCATTTTTTTATTTATATTAATCTTGCAATTATAAATATCATATATAATGAATCGAAATTATAGATTCAATGCCTAAAACGTTGCGCACCAGATAAAATGCAGTCTACAGGGTATGAGATTTAATTAATCAAGCCCCTAACGTTTGGGTCGCCAGATATAATGGGACAGCCTATTTGATAGCCTTAGTTGAGGCATCAAATATAATGGAATGGCATTTAATCATCCCAGTTGATGTATTAATTGTAATATAATCAATTATATTTATTGTTTAGAAATCATTAACTTAATGCTTCATAGTTAGGGTCGCCAAATATAACAGAATGGATTATATTTAAAATCTATGTTGGTCTTGTTAAATATAAAGAGATGATTACATTCCTTAGAAAGAGGATACTCATTTCACTACAATCGGACTTTGGGTCTTCAAGTAGAATGCTAGAAATGAATCGATGAAATACTAAATCCATGATTATATATATCTTTATTATGCTAGCTCAATAATCTTTAAATAAGTTTAAATACAATTTAGACCAGGTCATCCATCTTTCATCCCTCTTTCAGTCACCATTATGCCACAATATTTAAACTCACGGAGAATTTGCAATTAGCTCTTTTCAGGAATAATTTCAAAACAAGTTATTTCATATGCCTTTATATAAGCATTAATTATAACTATTATTCATATGATATTTATAATACTAGCATATATATAATATAATTCAATAATGATTAGACAAAGAGATCACGTTAACAAATCAATATTTAATAAACAATAAAAAATATAATAGAATAGATAATAAAATATTAATAAATAAATACGGATGAATTTTATCATTTTAAAAGAATATTAATAAATGATATTTTTTTATTTAATACCCTATGATAAAACTCAATACTATAATAAACTTTCAAAAATTAAAGAAAATAGCTTAAATTAACAGATATATAAAAAAATATCTGGGTTCAAATATTAATAATAATATATGTAACTTATTAATTTATTTATCATTCTTATTTATATGCTTCACCATTACCCATATATAAGTATTATTTGCCATTGTATAACTTATATATTATATGTATTTTTAATAAATAAAAATACATTAAACGTTTACAATATTACGTAGTAAACACAATATAATCCTGTTTAAGATATCTTTAAAATAATAACTATTTTTATATCCCTCATCTAATTTGATGAATTATGTTAAGCTTTCAATTAATTATATTTAATAATAAATATAATTTTCCTTTTAAGATATATATGATGCGATGCCAAATTTGAAATAAAGATAATAATAATAATAATAAACATATTAAAATAATATAAGCATTATTATAATATATATAAATAAATAATAAAGGAAACTTATTTATAAGAGAGTTGAGAGTAGATATTGAAGTCTATAGTTCACCATCCCAATGAAGATCTCTTACGAAGCATATCACCAATCCATTTGTACAATGATGATTCCATTTATCCTTAAACGATAAACTGTTAATAACATCCAATGACCGGATTAATGTGAAATAAAATAAATATTCTTCGAATGTAGATGTTCTTAATCTTCATTTCTTTATTATCACTAGACGTTCTATATATTCAATATTTCAAAATATTTTAAAATAGCATGCAAGGTTGGTTTCGAAACCTTTACGATATAAAGCTGTTTTACTCAAAACACATTGTTTTATCCTATATATATATATATATATATATATTGTAAATATCAATAGGTCGATATTTATATTTTAAAAATTTGTTATTTGTTATTAAAAAAAAAATCTCTTTAAGTTGAAGTTTACATATGAAATATTTAAATTTTTCTTTTATGTTTATTAAATATAGTTATTATTTGAAGTTATTATTTTATTTATATATATCGATAGTACATCATTATAAATATTTAATTATTGAAATAAATAAGGACATATAAATTGTTGATAAAAAAAAAAAAAAGTATTTTATTTGCAATGATTACTAAATGTAATAAATAATTATTTATGTATATTTTAAAAGATGTTAAATTTTCGATTTGATACTTTTTATATGTATACTTGATATTTTATTTTTATTTTGATGTTAATTGTTGTAAAAGAGAACATATATATATAACATGAGTTTTAAAATAGCATCTGCTGGCATGAAACCACGCGACAATAATAAGGAAGCCATTATTAGGATGATTGCTTATTAAAAATGGGATATAGAACAAACAACTGAAGGATAGAATTTTATTACATTTTATTTCTTTAAAGTTTACCATTTTTTTTAAAATACTGAAGTAACGTATATATTTTGTAATAAACATATAAATTATGACGGGGTAACAAGGATATATCGCAGCTAGGGCTGCATCATCATCATCGCTTTCATATATTCTAAAGCAATTTTTCAATGGAACAACTAAAATTTCAACGTATAAATTTCATCGCGTCTGGAATTAAAAGCTGGCATAGCTATCTTAAATGTATTATCGTCAATTTAATTCTAATCCGGAAGTAATTGTAATTGAAGTACTGGATTTAACATTTTAATAAAATATGCATATATTCAAGAATTAATAATCTTCTTTAATGAAATCGTTTCGTCGTTCTTTTAATAGAATGCATTCTAAAAATAAAATAATAAAATATACAGATGAAAAAAACTCATGGACTAAATTAATTCTTAAAAGGACAATTAACTAAGTGAACTTTTAAAAAGGTATTTAATAATTTTATATATATATGTGTGATGTGTGGATATACATTTTTGAGATTGATATATTTTTTTTTTTGTTTATTTTATTTTTCATTGTAAAATGTAACGTTTGTGAATGATCAATTTAAGCGTCTTATTCTATTATAACATTAAACGTATAACAGATGATGTTTAAGATAAATATTTAAATAATTTTAAAATCTGAAAATATAATTTATAAGTTGAGGTACTATATATTAATTATTATCTTTATATTATAACTATTAGGCAGAAATATGTCTTTATATATTTATTGTTTATATTAATATTGAAACATTAATATTATTTAAAGTCAAACGATAACATAAAATAAAGATGTGCTATTTATTTTTATAAATAATGCCTTTGTAATTATTTAAAGATCTCATTGATTAGTATGATTTTAGATTTGTTTTATATAAAGCTAGCTGGGAGGGCAATTTAAACAATTTATTAAAATATAATTGGAACAAGTTTATTTTTCTTCATTCTTTAATATAAATGGAATAACTCATATACATTCCATTATATTTAACTTGCTTAATTATGAGCTACCATATAGTTTCCATTACATTATTTATATAACCGGGATAATTTTGTCTTTCTTCAATTTAAATGGAATGTAGCAAGTACGATCCATTACATTTGGCTTACCCAAACATGGGCTACCTTAAGTTCCATTACATTTGGAGCATCCAAGTGAGGCTCTGAATTATAGGTTCCATTACATTTGGCTAGTCCAATCGTGGGGCTGCTACATATACGTTTCCATTACATTTGGCGCAACAACTAGGGCTAGAAATAAGCTAATTAGGGCTTGAAATACCCCACATACTTGAGATTAAGATGTCTAGTATATATATTAATATGAGATGTATAATTTAAAGAAAGAGAAGCATTTTTGTGTGTTTAATTTTTTTTTATATAAATGGAAATATTTTAGCCTTATGTTTAGATGGTGATGGTTAATATTATTGTATTTTTTTTTAGTGATGAAAGATAAATATAGTCATGAAGCAGTTTAATTTCAATTTAAAAAGTATATTGATGGTGTTGAATTATAGTATAATAATTTTGTACATATTTGGAAAGTTTGAGTTGTAGAAAATCTATAATTTTGAAGGTTGGATGGGATATTTGATTGTTGGAGTTTGGTTGGTTCTGTTGCAGGTATTGATGTTGAGTGGGGAGTTTTGTCATTGTCTTGAGGATGTGATGCATTCATGTCACTTGTGATTGATTAGTCTCATTCATTGCTCCAACCCAAATCTTGATGTTTATTATTATTTATCATGAAGCAGTTAACAGTAGTCCTGCCATGATTTTATCTTTAAAACTCCAGAGAGAGTAAGATATAATTATTTTAATATAAGTATAATATTTGCCTCTAAGTCTCCCAAAGATGAGCAAGGAAATATTTATAAATAATAGCCCCTAAGACTTAAATATAAGCAGGGTAGTGTAATGGTGTTCTAAGAAAAATTATTATGGGTTGTAGTAGATAGGATAGAATGAAATGTGATAGTCATCTAAGTGTTCATGAAACATTGTATGCTTTGGGAGTAATGATTGAATTCTTTTATCTACATCAAAGTTGTGAAGTGCTAATCAATCTTTTGGTTGTCAATATCTGTCGGATCTTTGGAGGAATAGATAAGTATATAACTTAAATATATAACACCAAACTTAAGAGTTTGATTAATTGATTATTGTTTGTAACAAATAATCTATTACATTGATTATCAATTAGGGTTTGAAAACAAGTACATTAATATTTTTTTTTTTCTTTGTAAGTGACTTTTAAACATGAAATTCAATTAGTGAATATTTGTTAGTAGTAAACTGCATTAGTACAATTTTAGTAAAATATTTCGAGCACAAAAGTTAATAATAAGTGAAGTGAATATTTTTTTTTATGTGTATAAAATGGTATTAAGTATTAAAGTCCAGAAAATTTATAGGTATCGATTTAAGTATTTTATATTTAACTACCATTATTTTGAATGAGAAAGTTGTCTCACTATATTATCAAATTAGTTATTTTAAGGCATGTGAACATTTAGTTGTAGTTTAAATATTTCAAGGTTATATTGAATTTGATATGAAGTATCCACATTTTAATATAGTATAAGTGTAGAATATTTATTATCATTAAATATAAATAAATGTTATTTAGTGATATCAGTTATTACTCTCTGCATATATATATTTTAGAGAAATTTGTTGATGTTATGGTGATAGATAAGATTATTTTTTTTTAAAGCCAAGAAGTTCATGAGTTCAAATAAGTAAAATTTAGATTGTCAGATAGCTATTATATATTATAAGATTAAAAAGGCTTGTATTTTTAGTTAAAAAATTGCTTGTTGGAATAATGATTGGAGATGGTGAGCCCTTGATCTGTGATAGTTACTATATAGAAATAAAAATTTTTTATTATATTATATATATATATATATATATATATATATATATATATATATATATATATATATATATATATATATATATATATATATATCTTAGATTTTATTTTATGAGTATATAATATTGTATTATTAATAATAATGGATAACAATAGTAATAAAATGCCAGTTAATGGTGATTTTGACTTAAAAGATTTTTTGGAAAAATTTGAATCTAGATTAAATACCAAATATGATAAACTAGAGACTATTTAAAAACCAACTTAAAAATAAATTCTGATGAACTTAGAGCTGAGATGAAAACCAACTCTAATGAACTTTCTCAGAAACTAGAATCTAAATATGATGAACTTAGAGTTGAGATGAAAATTAATTCTAATGAATTAAAAGTTTTGGTAGATGATAGTATTAGAAGAGTAGAAGTAAAATTTGATGAAAAGATGGAAAAATATAGAGAAGAGACAATAGTGGAAGCTAATTCTTTAAAAGCAAAAATTGAAGAAATAAATAATGAAATGAAGGAAGAAAATCAAGGAATTATGGCCAGATTAGAAGAATCTAAGAAAGAACATGGGGAATTTAAGGAAAAGATTATTAATGATAATAAAGTATTATGGGATAAGTTCCAAACATTGAAAATTGATAATGAATCTTCATTTAAAAACCTATATACAACTATCTCTGCTGAAGTTAAAATTGCTGTGGGATTGCAGCAAGAGGAACAGTTGATTGATATTAATAAATTACAAGATATAAATGAACGTATTAATGTAGTAAATGATGTTACTTCTAATCGTATACAAGAAATAGATGTTAAATTGGATCAAATTCAAGGAAAATTAAGACCCCTTTCAGAATATATAAATAATAATGAAATTGAAACCTGTAAAAATTATGAAATAGAGGTACGAAAGGATGTGGCAGAAATGGATGTAAAGATTGAGCAAATAAAAATCATTACGTTAGAAAATAGTGAATATATATCAAATTTGCAAAAACAATGGAAAGAATATGAAGTAAAGATAGATATAAATAAAATAAAAGATAATATTATAGACAGAGATTATCTTAAGGATGAGACATTTGTTAAGGAATTGATAAATAAAGAAAATTGTAAGTGTTGTATAGATAAAGTTAATAATGGAACAAATTTAATAGAATCTAAAAGATCTTCTGATTTTCCACACCAAATATCTAGTGATTCATATATGAATCATAATGCTGCAAGGTTCATTAATGTTAAAGTTTTTAAAGGTGAATATCATGAAAATCCTATGGAATACCTAAATACATTAGAAGAATTATTTACACTTAGTATCCTGTCAGAGAAAGAAAAGTTGGCAATTGCTAGT
This sequence comes from Epiperipatus broadwayi, assembly GCA_028023455.1. Taxonomy (NCBI): domain Eukaryota; kingdom Metazoa; phylum Onychophora; class Udeonychophora; order Euonychophora; family Peripatidae; genus Epiperipatus; species Epiperipatus broadwayi. Next base: position 1,233,817 of record JAQFVV010012442.1, on the reverse strand, counting down.
AACCATTTATATGCATCAGCCAAAGAATGGTGGAGATCTCTGTTTGAAAGGCCTCAAACTTATGGTGATTATCGTGAAGCAATAATGAATAACTTCTGGAATGAGGATAAACAAGATTTTATACGCCATAGACTTTCTCACGAAAAATATACTTCTCGTGATGGGAGTTATACTCAATTTTTTAGACATCAAGTGGCCAAATTCAGAACCCTAAATGCATTTCCATTATCAGAAACTCAGATTGTGCGGATTTTGCGTAGAAATTTACCAAGGCATATTGAACAAACATTGGTGGCTGCAGATCGACATACCGTTGAGGAAGTAGCAGATATCTTGGGAATATTAGAAACTAGTGATGGTATTTGTAATAAATCAACTGGAACTACAAGAGATAACTCTAATTATAATTTAGCAAATGTAAATTATCATGTACCAAGAAACCAATCTGCAGGTCGCATGCAAAGGTTTACCAGAAATTACCACAATAATAGAAGACAAAATCCATACCGGGATCATGGAGGTTACCATAGAAATCATGAATATAGTCGTGGTACTAATTTACAACCAGGGAGTTATCCATATGATACCACTAACACTGAGGTTAATACTCCAGCGACTGGATATTCAAATCATCCATTAAACTGAGTAGAGATAAGTTTAAAATAAATTATCTTAAAAGAAGTATAGATTTTATGAAAGATATTGGAAAAGCTAAAGTTAAACTTAAAGTTATAGATAGAAAGATAAATAATAAAGATTTTCTTCAAGAAAATATAACTAAGGAAAGAAATTTGAGTAAACCTAAAGTTAAACTGAAAATAATTAATATAATAATGTTATTGTTGTAAAACAAAATGATTTTCAAGAGTTCTTTAATGTTGAAATTATATCACACTGATTTGCGATTTTTAAAGGATTATTTAGAAAATTTGAATGAATACCATTCAAAATTATCCAGAGAATTGTTTTTAATTGAACCTAGAATAAGTAAAATAAAGACTTACTCAAGTCGATGATGTTTATCAAGATAGTCAAAGGAAAAGTAAGATTATCTGATAAAATAGCAACTATTATTGATAAAGTTAAGAGTTATGTTAGTGCTTATGATCAAGTTACTATTTATGTAAAGGATATAGATGTAGAATCTAAGGAGTTCATAGCAAAATCTTTAGATACTTATCTCAAAATTATTCAAAAGCAATTGAGTTATACCAAAATGCTATATGAAAATCTTGTAAATTAGGGCAAACTTTTTCACAAAGTTTAACATACTGGAAATTCTTTACAGGAAGAATTGAAAAGGCACTTTTGATTATTATTATTTTTTTTAAGAAAACTTGGATAAATATCTAGATGATCTGAAAGATAGATATAAATAAATGAATGTGGTTATTAATAAGAAAAATAATATTCTTTAAACCATGTTAGTCCTTAGAAAGATTACAAATTTGAGAAGTTTTTCGATATTTCATAATTAATTAGTTATTTGCAAAGACATTTTTTTTTTTTCGGTGGATTTGAGGGAATTGTAAATATCAATAGGTCGATATTTATATTTTAAAAATTTGTTATTTGTTATTAAAAAAAAAAATCTCTTTAAGTTGAAGTTTACATATGAAATATTTAAATTTTTCTTTTATGTTTATTAAATATAGTTATTATTTGAAGTTATTATTTTATTTATATATATATATCGATAGTACATCATTATAAATATTTAATTATTGAAATAAATAAGGACATATAAATTGTTGATAAAAAAAAAAGAAAAAAGTATTTTATTTGCAATGATTACTAAATGTAATAAATAATTATTTATGTATATTTTAAAAGATGTTAAATTTTCGATTTGATACTTTTTATATGTATACTTGATATTTTATTTTTATTTTGATGTTAATTGTTGTAAAAGAGAACATATATATATAACATGAGTTTTAAAATAGCATCTGCTGGCATGAAACCACGCGACAATAATAAGGAAGCCATTATTAGGATGATTGCTTATTAAAAATGGGATATAGAACAAACAACTGAAGGATAGAATTTTATTACATTTTATTTCTTTAAAGTTTACCATTTTTTTTAAAATACTGAAGTAACGTATATATTTTGTAATAAACATATAAATTATGACGGGGTAACAAGGATATATCGCAGCTAGGGCTGCATCATCATCATCGCTTTCATATATTCTAAAGCAATTTTTCAATGGAACAACTAAAATTTCAACGTATAAATTTCATCGCGTCTGGAATTAAAAGCTGGCATAGCTATCTTAAATGTATTATCGTCAATTTAATTCTAATCTGGAAGTAATTGTAATTGATGTACTGGATTTAACATTTTAATAAAATATGCATATATTCAAGAATTAATAATCTTCTTTAATGAAATCGTTTCGTCGTTCTTTTAATAGAATGCATTCTAAAAATAAAAATAATAAAATATACAGATGAAAAAAAACTCATGGACTAAATTAATTCTTAAAAGGACAATTAACTAAGTGAACTTTTAAAAAGGTATTTAATAATTATATATATATGTGTGATGTGTGGATATACATTTTTGAGATTGATATATTTTTTTTTTTGTTTATTTTATTTTTCATTGTAAAATGTAACGTTTGTGAATGATCAATTTAAGCGTCTTATTCTATTATAACATTAAACGTATAACAGATGATGTTTAAGATAAATATTTAAATAATTTTAAAATCTGAAAATATAATTTATAAGTTGAGGTACTATATATTAATTATTATCTTTATATTATAACTATTAGGCAGAAATATGTCTTTATATATTTATTGTTTATATTAATATTGAAACATTAATATTATTTAAAGTCAAACGATAACATAAAATAAAGATGTGCTATTTATTTTTATAAATAATGCCTTTGTAATTATTTAAAGATCTCATTGATTAGTATGATTTTAGATTTATTTTATATAAAGCTAGCTGGGAGGGCAATTTAAACAATTTATTAAAATATAATTGGAACAAGTTTATTTTTCTTCATTCTTTAATATAAATGGAATAACTCATATACATTCCATTATATTTAACTTGCTTAATTATGAGCTACCATATAGTTTCCATTACATTATTTATATAACCGGGATAATTTTGTCTTTCTTCAATTTAAATGGAATGTAGCAAGTACGATCCATTACATTTGGCTTACCCAAACATGGGCTACCTTAAGTTCCATTACATTTGGAGCATCCAAGTGAGGCTCTGAATTATAGGTTCCATTACAATATATATATATATATATATATATATATATATAATTATCTTAAATTTATATATATCCGAAGAATCACGGAAGTATTAAAACAACGTAGTTTCCAAAAAACTTAAACAGTCGTTCTTTTCTTTTATATTGCTATTCCTTTAAGATTGAGTAGAAAATTATTTTATATTTCTCTTGCAGACTTTTAATCCACAAATTATTTTAATTTGGAAAAGTTAATATTTAAATTCCAATCGTTAAATAGTAGTATTGATAAAAGAAAAGTGCTATTTTTAAAGAGAAAAGATTTTCTTTTTCTTTCGTTTTTTTATATCCAGAGAACGAACGAATCTGCTCGTGTGTTATATACAAGTTCATGCTTAACTCAACTATCAATTGTTCCACTGACATTAAGATTTAATAATAAAATAAAAAAATATATAAGTATTTATTTTTAACTTTAAATCTGGCATTTTACTCAAAAGCTTAAGGTATGTATTATTTAAAACTTAAATGTATATATAAATAGTACATATATGTTACATAATAAAATAGTCAAATAAAAATTTATATTTATAAATAATTTCACAAGAGATAAAACACGTTAGACCAATAATAATAACTGTAAGTTACTATATATATATATATATATATATATATATATATATATAATTCAAATATTTTTTTCTATATATATATATATATATATATATATATTATAGAAAAAAATATTTGAATTAATAAATAATAAATTTATTTACATCAAATCGATTTTCATTCAAAATGAACCTTCTCAAGATGTTATAATAAATTAAAAAGTCACACGATTTATATTAAGTTAGTATACACGTATTATTCCAAATTAAACCTTAAAAATTATTAAAATTTTTAATGTTTAATTAACGACTTACATGGATTCTTGGAGTAAAATTTAAAATCTTGGTATCCTTTAACTTTATTATAAAAGTTTTCATAAAATTATTTCCTTTGGTGATCTACGTGATTATTATTAGGATGTTAATCAGATGCATTAGCTCATTAAGAAATTATGTTACCAAAGCCTGCTAGAATGTCAGTCATTTGCCTTGCAACACTATGCCATGACTTTATTTGATAATATATCAGAAAGAAAACCCTGAGATTTTTATTTTGCATTACATAAAAGGCCCATTGTTGTTCGATCATGTTAATGGATAATATTAAAGGTATAATTGAGTTTGTTATTCATAAGAGTCTATTGGAAAACATGTTGTGAAAGTGCTAGTATTTATAGCTCAGAGAGTTTGATTGAGATGAAGGTAGAGACATACTTTATTTTAAATTATTTATCCAAAAAAAATTGAAATTTTATCTCTTCCCAAAATTATATGCGTTATTTAGAGTAATTTAATTTATTAGAGTTAAGTTTTTCCTTGGTCTTAATTGTATATCTCTGTAGCTACTTCTTTAAATGTAACTGACCCCTGAGCTTAGTTTTCTTTATGGTCTTTATTGTTATCTGTAAGAGTCTCAACCCAACCCAGATATTGTGTAGAAGATATTTGTCCAAAAATAAGAACTTGTTAGAGTTTTGTTTGAAATATTTTTATAAGTTAGAGAGAAGGTCTATAAATTAGGGAGAATCAGAGAGTGCTGTTTATTATTTGAAAGAAGATCGATTACCATTTTTATTAGGTTAATATATATATATATATATATATGTGTGTGTGTGTGTGTGTGTGTGTGTTCCTATGAAGACATGTATGCCCTCAGCATGGTACATGCAGAAAACTGATGGCTGAGTTATGAATCCCTATCATTATTGAGTAACCACTTATCTGCTCAAAAACATGGCTTTCTCCAGTACAAGTAAAATATTTGTCTGGAAGCTTGTAGAGCTTTACTCAACATATATTCATTTATTGAATGTACATAGGCAGAAATTATTCTACCAAGTAACATTGATATATTTTCCAAAAGGTTCTAACTCATACTTGAATAGATATTTAAGCGTGTAGTTAAAATTTAATAAAACAAGCAATGATGTGAAAATAAGGGTAACCATATTTTATAGGGTATAAAATGCCCATGAACTTAAATATAAAGCTTAATTATGAATTATCATAATAAATCACTAAGGAGGCAATAAGTTATGCCTGCTGAGACAGAGTACTTTTCCCCTAGATGTATGCATCATTAAATAGATATAGCAGGATGAACACACACTTTCATAATAAATAGCATTGCCTGTTTTACATTTAATAAAAAAAAACATGATTATTTTTTTAATTGCCATAAAGAATTTTTACCAAATATAAACTAAATAGATATTGAACTTAAATAATGAGTTCAGCACTTATTTATTTTTAATTTTGTTCATGAGGTATTGGTTTGCTTATATATATATATATATATATATATATATATATATATATATTATATATATATATTTTATATATATATATATATATATATATATATATATATATATATATATATATATATATATATATATATATATATATATATATACTTGAATTGGTGTCTGTTTGATTATTACTTTGATGAGGCATATGGTGCAACTATCTTTTTACAGGTTAAAACTTATCTTTGGGCAGGCTCTTGGTTTACTGGACACCAGGAAAGAACTCGGTTTGAAACTGGTACATTCTCCCATTCTTTGCAGCAGCACCATGGGATATATAGGTTTCTCTACAACAAAGATTCACCCTCGTCCTCCAAAGTTAATCTGACAAGAGAAGGCTAACTTGCTACTACTCACAAGCCATTGTAATACATAAAAACTAGCATGAAGTTTGCTTACACACTTGTCTTGCATTGGTGGTTGAGAGGTGAGCGCGACTGCCTTGCGGTTGCCCGGGTTGCGGGTTCATGTCCCGGCCAATGCTATGACACTTAAAAAAAAGTCTGCTTACACTCAGTAGTACTGAAGAAAGAAAGAAAAATATAACCCAGTATTTTTATGACTATCAAATCTAAATCTTACTCAGCAAAACCAGAAAATATCTAACATTCTATGCCTACCTCTTCCAGCTCATATTTCTGGAGTTTTTCACTTTTTATTTTTTTGAAAAAAATTTATAGTTAATTCCCAGATTCAACTTTTCTTCGAAAAGAAAATACACTGCTTGATTAATTCTTAATTTGCACCAACCTGACAAAACATTATCATAAAGATCAGATGAAGTACTTAACTACCCCTAAAGATGAGAAATAAATTGTGTCCCAATGGAACTGTGTTTTTTCAAAAGTTGTATAAAGTCTTATAGAATTCTAGATTTTAGCTGAATGTTTGGCCATCGAATGAGTAAATCTTTTAATTACAAAAATGAGTCATCTATTTTTCTATTTTTTTAGAAAAACATACAAAAGAAAAACAATTTCTTTTCCAAATATATAACTGAAATGCATTTTAATGTTAACAATATATATATATATATATATATATATATATATATATATATATATATATATATATATATATATATAATAACAGACCAAAAAGAAGTGGAAGTTACAGTCTTACCGTAATCTATAGAGTAGGCAGATATGCGCTGTTAAAAATCCAACTTTTATTTTATTGAACATTTGCCCTTGCCACTAGCTCATGGAGTAGCAGAGGTTTTAAACTATATTTATTAAAATATATTTTTTTAATAAAGAATGAAAAAATAAACTTGATCACTGCCAGTACTAATAAAACAACAGATTTTATTAATGCACATTTAAAATTGAGAAATAAAATTTATATTTTAGATTTTAACATTAATTTTTAAATTTAAGTTACTATTTTAAATAGGCCACACAGATGGACATTTTAATAATATTTTAGTTTAGCATGTTGAATATAGATAGGCTACATAGATTTCTCACTAACAAAAAAAAACTTATCAAAACACTCATTCAATCTCAGACTAAAAGTTTGTAGCCAAACCAACACCTGCTTCCAGATATATAGTCACAATCAATGCAATATAAAGATGCTAGCATAAAATCATGCTGACAGAAATGTGCATCTACCAGTGTGATATTATTAGAAGGACATGATCCTCATCCAGTACAATAATGTGCATCTGTCTTTGCAAAGGAATCATGTATATAAATTAATTAAAGAGTTCTATGTATGGGGGAGAGTGGTCTTTTCTACCGACTTATAAATCCCTGTCCATAGAGATAGAAGGGGTCATTTGTGCAGGAAATCTGTCTGTGACCATTGCAACAATATGACTGCCTTTTTGGGGTCATACATTCAGTTGGACACATTGCCCTGTATGCTAAACACACACTTCACATTATATTGATATAAACACCCATATATTCCTTCACAAGCATCATCTTAACTACGAAACAAATAGGCTGAAATTAACCCTTTAAAATAAACAATAAACGAATTTAAACATAGTTATTAATTTTTATCCATGCAGCTATCTACACCCAACTTTAATTTGATACATTTTAATTAACACCTATCACAAAAAAGAAAGAAATGGAAATGATTGCTTAAACAGATGCATAAAAAAATTACTAACAATTGATTTTAGGACAGATAATAGTTCTTATTTTCAGCTATTAAATGCAAATTTAGGAAAAGTTCCTGTTAGATAAACACAAGAGTTCATACATTACGGATTGAACACATTTAGAGATCCATCTTCGTGATCACTTTCATAGATTTTGTCCTTCTTTAAAACAAAACTGCTACTTGCCATGCATTTGGTGAGGAACTGTCATCCAAAGGCCTCAGCTGGTTGTCTGGAAAATTAAATTTATTGCAGACTTCTACATCGTGAAATCTGCAATATAGCTAGTTATAACAGTATATTCATAGTCAGCTCTAAGATAACAATTATAATAATCATTTGGATTTTATATTTTTATTAGCCTCTTATCATCCAATCTTTGGATTCAATGAGAAAGATGTCACTAATCCTCTCATGTTTCATTTATGGTCCATGCTGTCATTTTGTGATTGCATTGGTCATTTAGTTTTTTTTTATTCTCTTACCACTTAATTATTTGAGTGCCCCAAGGGCTAGTGTGCTTTATACCTATCATTTAATTAATAAAACAATCATTTCCAATTTCTAAGATTATAGAAATCAAAACTATTTCTATTTTCAAAAATATAATATCTTTACATCTTTACTTTTTTACAAAAAAAAATACTTTCAAATACTTTCATTTTTAAAAGTTTTTAAAGTCACAATCTAGAAACTAATCTGGGGATGTTGGATGAGATGTCACTAGATAGGAATTGTATGCACAGACATTCTTGTATCGATTGATTAATCTGCCTTGCACTGAGTGGCACTACTGTATGGAGAGTTTGGCCTCTGTGAAAAACGGATTGTGTAAGTATAAAGAATGGTGATCATTTAATATTTCTACAGCTTGACGTCATGAGTGATCATAAGATTTATTCCCTTCCCTTCTCTAAATAAGATTGATATTTTTTTTAATTTAAATTTTTTTGTGCAGCTTGCAATGGTTGATTTATCTAAGCCAGAAATACTGAAAAACTACAGTGAGCTGTATGTATATTAACTGTCAGTGAATGATATGCGGTCAAAGCTAATGTATAGATGATCTCATTCCATACTTAAGTTTTCAGAGGATTAGTTTAAGTAGAGCTCCCTGGCGTTTCCGTACTTGCGCATTAACCCTTTTTTCCGTGTCTGACGAGGCTCCTCGTCGACATCTGAAATCACTCTAACTCAGCCCGTTTTCATACGAAAATTTTCGTTAAAGACGTATTGAATGCGTTTTTAAAAGTTCTGTACGAACGTGCCATCTTCCGATTTATTTTACAAGTAAAAAATAGAAAAAAAACTCATTTAAACCTAAACAAAGAAAGAACATTATTTGTGATTGGTTCTTAGCAAGCTCTCAGCCGAAAAAGACATTCTGATTGGCTGGAAAGAACAAAGAAACTGCCTGATCAAAGAAAATAAAGAAAAACACTGAGATTTTCATTTCGAATCCAATTTTAAGTATTAAAAAAATATAATTTAAGAAATTAAACTAGTTTTTAAAAAATATACTAAAAAAACAAAATTATTTTCGAAAAATATTTATCGAAGATTTTTGTAAAAATGTTGAAGATTTAGTAAAAAGAAATATTTACTTTTCAATAACGTAAAAGTCGATCTTTTTGTTTATATTATAGCTTTTACGTTGCCGAAAGTGAATATTTTAGAATAAATAAATAGCAATTTATTTTTGAAAGAACTTTCGTTCTCTTCATAACCTGAAAAATAAGTAAAAAACTTTTTATAAACGTATCTGAGTTGAATTTAATATTATAGGCGAATATGTTTTAACAATAGGCTTTGTCTTCAGTTTGTGAGTTGGACAATTAAAAGATTTGATTTTTATCTGATACAACCAATAATAAAATTAGCGGTTTAATGCATTAATTTCATCTACATTCAAGCTACCAAATATTTGTATTTGTAATAAATGACTTAATGCTTCTTTTTTTTTTTCATTTTATTCAACAATCAACTATTTAAATTTCTTCAAAGTATATGTGTTTAGATGCATATCCTTTCCCTTAGTTAAAGCATTTGAAAATTGTTAGCAGTTAATACATTTGTATACATTGAGGATTAATTAAATCTATCTATTTCTTCACATTTGTCTTTATTTATTAATGTCTTCTAGTGAATGAAAGGATATTGTCATATTTCTTCTACGCTTCCTTAATTGATTAACTTCTTACTATTCCTTTGATTGAAATTAATTTACCCTTATTAACTGCCTTGAGATTGATTTATGTCAACGCAAAACACATATATATTAGTACTATTTAACCTAATTTCTTGCATTCACAGCCTTGATATTTTTCATTTCGAGTACTGATTGTAAAATCATACCTAGTCGAGATATAAATTTTAAATTAACGTTACAGACTAACATTGTTTTAGTAAACAAAAAATATATAAAAAATTCGAATTCAGACTTTCACATGACTCTCAACTTTCCAAGGCATCTCATATGATGATCAGCTGTATCGGCAATATGAAATGGCTCGGAGAGTTGAGGGTCGAGTGAAAGTGTGAGTTCGAATCTCTTATGTATTACATTATATGTGCAGGTAGTGTATGTTTGTACAGTGTATTAAACAAAAAAACGTAATGGAATTAGATAAAAATATCTGGATACAAACATTTACTAAATAATGACTAGGAGATGGGGAGAATTTGAGGCTCTTCGTATCACATATTGCTTTAGAATTGTTAATCAATTAAAAATTGATATATTAAATTTAGGAGTGATATAATTTCTAGTCTTTAACCTAATAAAGAATTAGTAACAATCATTAACGTCTTTATCTAAAATAAACTATATCCATTTTAGGAATAATATATTTTGTCATTTATATATATTTCTACATTTTAAGAGTAAACAGCATGTTGATGTCATGTGATGCAGTAAGGAATCTCGCAGCAATAGCAAACTATAATAGTTTCATTCGGAGTACGCTATAGTTATCAATGGATGCAAGAAGGTTTGAGCATAAAATACCTATCTGCCGTCTATTCATACAATATTTCCAAACTAGTATCTAATTTACACTGGAGGGAGGGGCACTGCTATTTTAGTAGATTGTGGAGGCATAAGAAATGGTGGTCATTTGATGTTTAATTTTTAAGAATGTATTCTACAAAAGAAGTTTTAAATAAATGTAAAAAAAAAAAAAACACTAACCCCTGGATAAATTTGTAAGCATGTCGGTAAGAATATTTTATATAAAAACCATTTGCATGTGTGCATAACATTACTACACGTGTACGAATAAATGTGTGGGCCTAAAATCAACTTACATATATAATGAATGTAAAATTGTTTTTAATCTCAAATAAATACAACATAAAATAAATACGTAAATTTTTTATTAAATATAAAATTATCAAAATGATTTGAAAATGTATTCCATTTTTTAAAATATCTATTTAGAATCAAAAATAAATTTTGTGGCTGAAATAACAAACATTTGAGTAACCATGGTAACAGATTGATTGATAGGTAAGTGAAAATCTACATCACAAGATGATGATATTAACTTATTATCATTCTATTGTAATATAAATTATTTGTCTTCAAATCAAAACATCATTAAATGGGTACCTCAGTGTTTTAAATCTATTCATTTTTCTTTTCAAGAAATCAAGATTTATAAATCTTCTGCACTCGCCGGAATCTATAGGAATCTTCATCACAGAAAGCAAACTTTAATTACTTCAGTGGAAAGTCTAGGATTTCATAGAGTCCGATTTGAATGATTACTACATTAGTCGTTGTAAGAATTTAGACGAGATCCAAATACGTAGAACTTTTAAGCATCTCGACCTTTAGATATTTACTATATAAAATATAGTTACTTTAAAACAATCCATTCTTTTAGTTTTGTAATGACGAAAGGTGTTAAAACTTCTGTCAACATATGGTGTGAATATTTGTCAAAAATCGGGAAAATATCCAAGTCCGGTTTTTAGGTATGTCAAAATAAGGTCAATAAGTCACATTTCAGGATAAAGACAATTAAAAGAAGTCCATCTTTTATTACAAAGACTAACATTCTTTCTGGTATGTGTGAAGTACAGTTGGCATTTTAAGAGATTTCATCTCAATTGGTACTAGCAGTGGCATCGTGAAATAATTCCCATTTGATGTCACTGTTAAATATTGTTTACTTCAGCACGACGATACTCTCCAATGGGGCATCTTCACCAATATCAACTGGAAAATACGTGCTCCATGGAATAAAAAATACGCCATCGGACATATCTACATCATAAGATGGTGGTACACACAACAGTAGGAAAGCAATTAAAAAGGCAACGATGGCAAGTACCACAAGTATAAACACAACTTGAAAGCTGTCCATGAGACTGGAGTGAAGAATGATTTTCAAAAAACTTCTTTACTCAATATTTCCAAGAAGCTGAAAAATATTGCTGATTGAATCCAAGCAAAATACAGCTGTGACGTCATAATAGAAAGTCACTATTTATTATTTTATTCAATAAAATTATTTATATTATTATCTTGAATAAACATTTATTTTTTATAATTATTTATTTTGAAGTTGTTAATACTTTATTGGAATTATCTTTAAAAATATAGGTATACAAAAAATTATTTTGTTGTAGCAAGACGTTTTATTAAATAATGATACGTGTGCAAGTATAATAAAAAGAAAAACACACTTATTTAAATGTTATTAATAGACTTAATTTTGTCAATAAACTGATTATTTATTATTATTATTTTTAATCGCTTATCTATTATTTGAAGTTTAAATATTACCAACAACAAACTCTTGTAAACAAGGATAGCAATTCTAATTCCACGCACACATACACACCCACACACAGAGAGAGAAAAAGAGGAATAAAATATTAGGGATGTGGTTTAAGAAATAATACAATAAATAAGTCCGCATAGCACTTTTTTAATATATATATTTGATAATTTTCATTATTATTTGTTACATCTCATCTTGCCCTTTCAATAATGAACTACTCCAGATCATGTCTTATCTTATCAGACTGAGCATCACCATCTCGAACTAATGCATGTACAAATAGATAATACATAAGTAATGGCAAGGACGGGCCAATACGTGATGATGCCCACTGTATCCGAATATTTTCAATTAAGGATGGAAATGTGGCAATAAATAGTCAAGCTTTTTGAAATAGGCTCAGAGAATTACTGTCACGGAGCTGAAAGACAGACACCGATGCCAGTCAAGCTGTCATATACGGCCGAAAGGGTCGCCAGGCCTACTCATAAAGCAGGCTGTTACAGAACAGCTAGAAGTGATAGAAAATCTATAAATGCACATGAAATCCCTTCTGCTGTAGTTCACCTTAAATTTAAGGGCTATACCACAAGAACTGTTGCCTCTGGAATGTGTCCATTGTAAATATAATGTAAATGCACAAATAATTCCGCAGCGAAATATACTTTCTTAAGGATGTCAAACTTTACTTAATTGGAAACACCATTATTGTATTATCAATTATCTATCGAATAATAGTGAAGAACATTGTATTTTAATAAGTTATCCTTGAGATAACATTTGTAACATAAATTATAATTCTGCCACTCACATGAAATTTTAGTTTCAACTCAAAATAGAATATCTTTTTAGTAAGTTCATTACAGTCCATTCCCTTCTCAGGACTAAAAAAATTGACATGAATTTATAATAATATAATACCAGGAATCGCTAATCTGCAGCTCGCGAGACGCAAACATAACGCATTTTATAATTTCAGTAGTAATATATAAATATTTACATGACTCTAAAAAAATAGAGAGAAATAAAAAAGCTATTTTTCTTGTTGCTTCTAGGATTTAGCGTTATTACAAAATAACAATTATTGGATAAGGTAATTTTTAAATTGTAGAAGTTTATGAAGAATTTAAGCCGTCAATTTTTTTCTTTTTTAAAAAATTTCAATTTTCGTTAAAACAAATGTTCAATAGTACCACAAACTTTGAGAAGTCAATATTTTTTATCATTCTATTTTTCATCTTCTTTGCCACACTTTTTTGATAGGCATGTTTAAACCAAATGCAACTGCAGATTTAGAAGGTTGTAAAATCCTGCATACTGATTCTTTCCATAATCTTGCTTTCAGTGATTTTAAAATTTTAAGAATGCACAATTTGAGCGTGCATTATTAAACAAAGTAAATAAAGTTTATTATCTAATCATATAAATACCATGTAGTCAATTTTACGAATAAAATATCTCAATATCATACTACTGTAGAAAGTCTACACATGCGTACCTTAAATTTAAATATGCTAATCACAAATAATTATTAATATATACCCCTCCCGTTAAGACTTTTTCGTGTGTTGCTGTAAAGAAAGCGTAATAGTTGCGCGTATGTTTTGTCTACTACAGAGTAGCCGAGTGCGTGCATACTGTTGATAAGATAATTGCCAAGGTTTAAGTTCGTGGTTTGCAACGTATATGTATATATTGCAGCGTACCAGAATCAAGGGATGGACAACTTTGTTCGTTTAAAATAAAAGTTAAAGGATTATAATTATTTAGTGAGCACACTTACAAATTGATACACACGTAAGCAGAAGCGTATTTATACTCTTTTATTCTTTTTTTTTGTTTGTTACTGATGTTTAATAATTCTATTTTGTTACTTCAAATTGTACTTGAATTTTATTTAATGTTACCGATGAATTTCCAATTAGCATTGAGATAATACCCTCAGGGCATAGCAAAGAGATTAACTTCAAATAGAATATTTTTAATATACTATATTTGGGAAGTCCGGTTTCAATTTCGATTTATTGGAAGATTCTATACACAACTAATTTCCCTGCAGTACTTTTATCTCTTTTATTTTCCTTTTCAGTTTTTAAATGTAACAATAGAACATTGAAAATTGTGCTGAAATTGTAGCATAGCGTTATTGGTCTATTTTTAAAAATTACCAAGATATTTAAATCCATTTATATGCTAAAATTGATAATTATATGCAATGTTTCACGAGATATTTCTTCCAATATTGACTGCTAAAGCGTTTATGTATACTAAATACTAATAAAATATTCATACTGGTTGCATGAAGCAGATTAAATCATTTTTCGGATTAGCTTTTGAATTGAAAAAAATACCATAATTATATCATACTGTAAATGCAGAAACCAATATGATTTCTTATTAGGCTTTTAGTTACTTCAAATTGAAATTTATCTACCAACCTGAACCATAACTGTATATGAAGCAACCTATAAGTATTTCAAATACCATTGTCAAAAGTTATACGCAATTTTGGAGATATTGCACACAATTGTTTACTATCAGATGTTTTGAAATGTCTTGCTTATAATAATGTGTGTTCTTAATGAATCATGTAAAAAACTGCTGAATACACATAACCAGCTTTACCAGTCATCGCTTAATTTTAAATCTTGCTAATGATATGGTATCAAAATTCAGTCATTTTACTTAACCAAATCCATAATTCAATACATAAATCCTAATTTGGCTCCTGTATTTTTCTCTTACATTTCTTGACAACAAAACTTGATGTCTCTACTGTTCCATGATTCTCTAAAACCACCCTAAATCACTGCAATATCTCTATCTGAAAGCAAGTTATCCAGCAAATTTTTTGAAACTACTTGTTGTCATAAACAAGTATTAATCATTTAACAACTTTACAAGTCCTTTCTACCTTTGGAGTGTAATTAATAAAAATGATAATGGTAACTTTTAAGATAAGCATGAACCATATCCTGAACCATATAATTTTTAAAAATTATCAATGAATTTGAGCCAAAATATGATCACCCATATTTAAACTTTTCAGGCATCTTCCTCAGACCCTGCTTCTATTTTTGGAATCACAAAAAGCTCTTGTGATTTCACTAAGCTAGATTTTTTGTTTGAACTATATCTTTAAATGACTCCAATTATGTATTATTATCCAAAAGATATCAAAATAATTTTTCTACTTGTTCGAAATTTCATTAACCTTTAGAAGACTCTCAATAATTAAAAAGAATTTTATTATAACAAAAGATTTTTTATTATATTATTTACTTTATATATACAAAATTAGTAATTTTAATGGAATAATTATCATCACATTTTAATTATTTCTATTGATTTGTTATGATTATTGTTTAATCTATAAAATAATAGCATAAAGACAGTATATATCTATAGAAAAAATAAAGCACTGTACATGGACTGGAGATTTAATATCTGTCATAATTAATCTTCAATTTCCAAAATGGTCTGCCCTCACCTCTTTTCGATATATATATATATATATATATATATATATATATATATATATCCTTATATATATATATATATATATATATATATATTCAAGGGTCATAATGACACCTGTCTATACAAAATTCCTTATTATAACAATGAATGCCAATCAATGTTCTTTAAAATAAACTGTTCTATGCATCAGTGTGAAAAATCATGAACTGAGTGGGGGGAGAGAGGAGAAGTAAAAGGTTGCTAGTGTTAAATTGGGGTTTTAATTTTGAGTTGGTAGTGGTATCTATCCATAAGCGTTTTTGTCAATAAAGTGGCACTCTAATAAAATTAAAGTATGGTATAATAATAAAAAATTATGGATGAGATTGAATAAAATCTTTTAAGGGTTGAATTTGGTCCTCGAATCATCCGCGAATATAATTTGCATATCTTATATTAAAAATTGTATAAGTGATATATGATTTGATCATCATCATCAATCTTAATTAATTATAATTATGCTGCTTGGATAAAGAATACTTTAAGAAAAAATTATGACAAGGGTAAATATTTAGAATATTATCTTCCCATATATGTAAAATTAAATTGCAAGACAACAGAATAGGAGGAAAATGACATGTTAACCATATAAAAAAAACCTTTATTGAGCTAACAGAGCTAAAGAGTGGGAATATTAGCTCACTACTATTCATGATGAAAATTATTTAAATAAGAATGTAGATATTAAGACGCATGTGTTTACCAACACTAAGACAGAGTAGAAGAATAATGCATAAAGTTGAAGGAAAAATTCTTAGTCTAAATTTACAGAAACCGTATACATGTCTTCAAACAGTAAATTACCTATTGAAGCGGAAAGACCTGTGCCAATTAGGACAATAGTTAGACTATGAACAAACAAAAAAATATTTTAAATAATATATCAATTTGGAAAATAAAAAAAGGGTCATAAACAGAAATAAATAATCAGAACAAAATATTACATTTTTAGTATTCAGTATAGGAAATGTATTTTAATGGAAAAAATTATTGACAACTGAATTTTTATCAGTACGAAGAATTCTGAAAAATAAATGTATTTGAAAAAAAAATATTTGTTAAAATATTAAAATTTCAATTATTGTTGTAAAGAAAAAACAAAAAAGAGTGAGGACAGTTTTGGAAATGAGCATTATTTCATTTTTAAAGTTTCCTACTAAAAAACCGAATACATTCAAATAAAAGCTGAATTGTAAAGATATCACAAAACTTCTGAGGTAGAAATATTTAATTAAATTTTGCAAAAATAAAAATATATTAATAAACAAATTCGGTGTAAAGTTCTTTTTTCTGATATTACAATTAGCTAAAGTTAAATATCTATACTAAAAACTTTTTCATTGACATCTAAGTATTTAAATTAGAAGTAAATTAATTAAGGATACATTTTATTTCGTTTTTATCTATCAAATAAATACAAAGTGTTGAAAAATATAACAGTAAACTGCAATTGGTTTCTTTGAGTCAAATTCATTCCATTTCCATGGTAGTGACAGTCAAAATGATGATGTGTATAGGGAAATAATATTTAAACATGAGGTATTGGTTTTAATTATGCCTATATTGGCTTAATATCATCATCATCAACCATTATCAATCCACTACTGGATGAAGGTCTCTCCAAGTTCAATCCGTCTACTCCGAACTTCAGCTTCTCTTCTCCACATCACCCCTGTACACTTTCTTATGCCATCCATCCATGTAACATGTGGTCTCTTTCTGGGTCTTTTACAATCTCTTGGAATCCGGTTTCAGATTTCATTTGCCCATCTATTACCATCTTTTCTAGAAATATGTCCAGCCCAACTCCACTTCAATCTTTTAATTTTTTCAATGAGGTCAGCAACACCTGTTTCTTCTTTTATCCATACATTGCGTTTCCAATCTCTTCTTGTTACTCACAACATGCATCTCTCCATACTTCTTTGAGTGGTCTGATGTATCTGTATTGCTCTTCCATTAAGTGTCCATGTCTGAGATCCATAAGTAAGAACTGGTTAAACACATTTATTAAAAACCTTCCTTTTCAAACACATAGGCATATTTTTTTAGTATCAAGTTATTTCTATCAAAAGCACTCCAACCAAGTTTAATTCTATGATTAATTTAATCCATTATGTTTCCAGCTGTCTTAATAATCTGACCAAGATATTTGTAACTGTTAACTTTGTCCAAGTCATCATAATCAATCTTTATTTTCATATTTTGAGAAAATCGATTAAACATTACTTTAGTCTTTTTAACATTTATCTTTAGTCCTACTTTCCTACTTTCATTTGATAACTCCTGCAACATTTCCTGCAGCTTTAAAGCATTATTTGCAAATACAACTACATGGTCTGTAAAATCTAAATGACGTAAATATTGTTCATTTACTTTCCCTTTTTTTGATTCCCATTTTAATGCACAAAATATTTCTTGCAGCACTGCTGTAAAAGTTTTGGGTATATGGAGTCACCCTGTCTTACAACCTTCTCAATGTTGACATTCCCAGTATCATTATGTAATCTAATTGTTGTTGTTACATTTTTATAAATATTCTTTAAAATATGACAATATTCTGAATATAGACCTTGATGATCCAATGCTTTAATACCTGAAGAAATGTTTATAGAATCAACTGCCTTTTCATAATTCACAAATCCAAAACATAATGGCAATTCATATTCATTTGTTCTTTCTATAACTTCCTCTCAATACCTGGATATGATTTACTATACTAAAACCACTTTTCAATACAGCTTTTTCTCTTGGTTGATGGATATCCAATGTTCTCTGCAGATGAGTTGTAAACTTGGTAAAATTTTGTATAAAACTGATAAAAGGCTGATAGGTCTGTAATTTCTAATATCTTCTTCATCACATTTTTTAAATATTAATATTAATATTGCACTCTTCCAATCAACTGGTACATCATTATCATTTAGACTTTTGGTATATAACTATGATAAAAAAAACTCTATTTCTTCATCTGCTTCTTTTAATATAAAAATTGTATTTCAATCATTACCTGGAACATTTCCTTTCTTCATATAGTTAATTGCATGTCTCACTTCTTTATTTAAAATTCTGGGCAATTCGGAAGATGTAATAGATATAGGTGCTTTTTTTTATTAGTATATAATTCTTGATAAAAGTTTTTTACCCATTTCATGATGTCATCTCTATTTTTAGTAATAATTTCATCTTTTTTTCTTATTCCAGATATAAATTTCCTACCAATACCCAAATGTTGTTTTACATTCTTGAGACTTTTATTTTCTTCTACAGCGTGTCTTGCTAGTTCACAGCTATACTTTCTTATATCATTTTGCACTCTTTTCTGCACCATTTTACAATATTCGAAATATTCAAATGCTTTTTAATGCATCATTTTTGTATATCTTCATATTTCTTCTTTTCTTCATAAATTATATAGTCTCAGTAGAAATTTTATTAGTCAATTGCTGCTTTTTTCTACCAGCTATCTTTGTTGCACTTTTTAAAAGTGTATCAGTTATTTTCATATTAATTTCATTCAAATCTGAATCATGTTCAAAATCTACTAATATTTGAAACTGATTTGTAAGTTCTAATTTCAATTCATTAGAATGTTTCTCAACAATAGGAATATCAACTGTAAATATTGTTTTCCTTAATAATTTTTGACTCTTTACTTTTGCATTAAAAAGTATCTTACATAATGCTAATCGAAGATCACTTCCTGTGTTAAATTCATTAAGACCATTACAATCTTGAAATATGTATTTTCTGTTCATCAAAATATAATCCAATTCTGCTGTACCTTCATTTCAATGCTTCCATGTCAATTTCCTTTTAAGATTTTTCTCAAAAAAAAGAATTCATAATATCAAGTTTTTCTTTTTCTGAAAACTCCACAAGTCTGTGTCCTCTTTCATTTCTATTACCATAACCAAAATTACCAACACCACCCCCATCTTCCATTTGTTTACCAATTCTAGCATTAAAGTCTCCCATAACAATTTTAAAATGTTGTTTTCTCTGATTAAAAGCTTTTTGTACATCCAAATAAAAGTTTTCTATTACTCCATCACTATGAGACCTTGTTGGGGCATTAACCTGAATTATCTGCATTTTGTATCTGCTATTAAGTTGTATAACTAATCTTGCCACTCTGTCCGAAACACCGTCACACTCTGTATTGTTGTTCTTCCACATTTTATTTATAATGAATCCTAGTCAACTTGTAATTCCAATATTTGTGCCTTTATAATAGAGTGCATGTCCTCTTTTTAACTCATTTGTCTCTTCACCTTTTCTTCTCACTTCACAAAGCCCAATAATGTCCATTTAATATAAGACAGTTCGTCTAATTCTTGCAATCTTGCTTCACTTGAAAGTGAACTGCAATTGTAAGTACCTAAATAAAGAGTCATCATCAAATGGAAGCCTGACCGATACTTAGCACCCTCCTACTTTGGCCAACAACTGCTGCCTCGGTTGGTGACTTTACAGCCTCCTGAAAATAAGGGCCGTGATTTATTTTTGTCTGTCATAATTGTATATATGTATTGGAGAAATATTTAACATTTACATCTACATTCATTCTGCCTTATCAGGCAAATGAGAAGTAAGACCAAGGCGTTTCTTGATCTTCAACTCAGAAGTAAAAAGCCAATAACCTCACCATGCTGGATAATGCATGTTGGTGAGCAGCCCATCCATGTCCATGTACTATATGAATAAACACATAGTAATAACAGCTGCAATGACAAGAATGTTTGGAGTGGACATTATAGTGTATTCAAAAAGTAATGAGTAATAGTTTCATTATGAGCACATGTACAACATGTGGCATCGATTTGTATTAAACTGTTCTTGCCAATAAAAAAAAAAACATCAATGGAAAAAGCTTTAATATTCATTTTATAATATTAATATAATTTATATTCGTTATTGCTTTTTACAATGCTTTTACCGACCCACTCTTTTAAAAACCACTACTGGATGTTTCAATTGCCCCAGCAGATTTCCTCAGAACTATAACAAACACAATACATGGTAAAAAGTAATAAAGACCATAAATGATATTAGTATTATATGGATTTTGCAATGCAAGCAGAAAGTTACAGTTTTTAATATTAATTTCAATGAGATGTTCCAAATATTTTAGTTCTAAGAACCAATTTATGAATTTTTGATAAGTGAGGAAATATTCCGATGAAGCATTGACACAGAATTGTCTTCCAATTTGAGAAGCCGAAGCTCGCCATTACTTCATCCCAATATTTAAGTTTGTTTTTAAACAAAGAAAGTAAGGTCATAATGTATTTGATCATAGATATTAGATTTTTAAAACGATCTTTTATATCTGAAGACTTGGAAATATGGACTGACGTGTTTCTTTATCTTTAACTATCATTTTATATTTGTTTAAATTTAAGTCATCCATAAAAATCTTGACAACAGTTTTTAATCTTACTATATCATGATTTACCTTCATAACCTCTCTGGCATTGTGCTATTTGAGATTTATTGTCTACCATATAAATTTGAATTTAAGCCATTCTTAAATTTAAGCTGCAGTAGGATTTTAAAATTGAAATTTGAAAAAAAAATATATATATATATATATAAGATTTTTGAACATACTTTAGTTTTAATCATAACCGTCTCTCTCGTTATTGGTAAACTCTTAATATGTAATTTCTTTATATAAGATATAAGAACCGCATCATTTGCAAAATATCTTCCATTTTTAGGCCCCAAAAATGATTTTCTGTGTTTTTTTAAACATAAACGACTCTTCTTTATGGCTCTTCAATGAAGAAAATTTCTTTCATCAAATATAAATTCTTTACCAGATGCACAATTTCCAATTTCTTCAGTGCGCAATATAACTTTTCTTTTGAATTCAGCATCTTATGTAAACTGTTTTCCCTTTATTAAAGAGTATGAGTAATAAAAAAAACTCAAAACTAAAATAGGGCCATATATAATATGATTAATATAGTCAATTTACAATGAATTTAAAATTGGTAACTCACTATAAGTAAAAATATTATTTAATACATCATCTGTTTTTTTACTCCTTAATGGAAACTTTTTAAGATATTTCTTTTTACACAATCACATGACCAATTTCGTTACCACAACATCTCCCAATGACATTATTTACATTACATTAAATATAATTGTTCAAATACATCACAAAATATAATTAGTAAAACACAAATATACACATAAAAATAATTAAACTTATTACAGTCCTTTTCCCCCTTACAATATATATATATATATATTTAAAAAAAAACAACAATAATAATCCCTTCTATTTTTAAAAGTGTAACTCTAATGTGTCCAATAAACTATCGCCTTCACCTCTAATTGTGCTGGACCTTTAACCATGTTTACATATTTGTTTAAATTTCCTTGAATATACAAATTCTCATAACATTTTTTCTTTGTAATTTTTACATACTTTTATTATCTGAATATTTTGTTTCCAATTCATTTTATGTCGAGTATATCAAAAAGGTACATATGGCTCTGATCTGATACATTATCAGTTCATTGCCCTATCATCCTCCTTACCTCATTCCATGGCTGTCTTTCCTGCCTGATATATATATATATATATATATATATATATATATATATATATATATATATATATATATATATATATATATATATATATATATATATATATATATATATAATAATGATATTGCAAAAGTCACAACTAATTTTATAAACACACCCTACCCTACTTTTAATATTACCCATCATTGTTGAGTTACTCTACCATTTCTCTAAACATTCATTATTTTCCCATCCAATCTTAATATCATCAGGTAACTTTACTTTTATCAATGTCTTAGGTAAATGATCTGAATATGGAATTGAAACCATCTTCCTATTTTTATGTCTAAGCATTACACTATCTTTTGTATTATTATTATTGCTGAAAAAAAAAATTAATACATTTTCTTTTACATCACATAATATTATAATCATTCTTAAATTCCAATTTCTGTTCAAATGTTTCTTTTATATTCAATGTTAACCAATCACTTCTTAACTTAAACCCTTTCAAAACCGCCATTTCTGTGATGATGGCCCATAAGAATTTAGATCAATTCATAAAAGTGATAACAGGGAATCCCCTGAATAAACTATCAACAATCATAATAGTTTGTGCATGCATAGAGTGTAAAGCAAAGACTTAATTGTTAGGGAATGGGAGATCAGAAAGAAGATATTAAAATATTTGCTTTGAATTTAAGGTTCCCCTTAATATTATGACTTCAAAATTTGAATACAAATTGCAGCTTAATTTTCAAAGTAATATGGCAAATGCTTACGAAGAGCAAAAAGATGTAAAAAAAAATACAACACAGATTATTTATTATATGAATATAACTACTGCAACTAAGTTAGCTGCATATAAAACTGTTATTTTACTTATTGTATGGATGTGAAACTAGGACATTTTATTGACACAATACAAAGACATTAGGATTTTTTTAAAGATTCTATAGAATTTTAAAATTTAATAAGAAGATTATAAAACCAATCAATATATTCTTCAACTTGTTGAATTTGATATTATATAGTCCACTATTATAAAATCATACCTTCATTTGATCAGGCATAAGAAATGAATGATCAACATATGCTAAAAGGTTATTATATAATAGATTTTCCTATCGTTTCAGGCAGATCCTGTTTGCTTTATAAAGACCAAATTTATTTTTGTATTTATTATTTTATTCCGATTTCGGAATTAATTAAATTTGATTAAAAATCCTCAGTAAGTTAAGCTAAATAAGAAATTTAAAGCTTTTAATATATTTTGTAAAACATTCTGGTGAAATTGTTACTATATCTTACTATTAGCATAGCATTCCAATTCCTTTAATGCTATATATTTAAGATACACAGTTTAGATTTACCAACAATATCTACACAGAGGAAAAAATCCTTCTAGAGTCACACCACTCAGTGCATGCTCTTGTAATCAATGGATGCAGGAACGGTTTGTACATATAATCTTTATTTAATGCCTACTTATCCAATAAACCCTGGCTGTTTTCTAGCTTGTGGATTTCATCAGTGAGGAGCCTAGTTTGGGGATATTGGATTAGTATGCACTAGATAGGGGATTCTGTCCACCGTCAAGGCTCCTCACTGATGAAAGTCACAATCTAGAAACTAATCTGGGGATGTTGGATGAGATGTCACTAGATAGGAATTGTATGCACAGACATTCGTGTATCGATTGATTAATCTGCCTTGCACTGAGTGGCACTACTGTATGGAGAGTTTGGCCTCTGTGAAAAACGGATTGTGTAAGTATAAAGAATGGTGATCATTTAATATTTCTACAGCTTGACGTCATGAGTGATCATAAGATTTATTCCCTTCCCTTCTCTAAATAAGATTGATATTTTTTTTAATTTAAATTTTTTTGTGCAGCTTGCAATGGTTGATTTAATTAAGCCAGAAATACTGAAAAACTACAGTGAGCTGTATGTATATTAACTGTCAGTGAATGATATGCGGTCAAAGCTAATGTATAGATGATCTCATTCCATACTTAAGTTTTCAGAGGGTTAGTTTAAGTAGAGCTCCCTGGCGTTTCCGTACTTGCGCATTAATTTCATCTACATTCAAGCTACCAAATATTTGTATTTGTAATAAATGACTTAATGCTTCTTTTTTTTCATTTTATTCAACAATCAACTATTTAAATTTCTTCAAAGTATATGTGTTTAGATGCATATCTCTTCCCTTAGTTAAGGCATTTGAAAATTGTTAGCAGTTAATACATTTGTATACATTGAGGATTAATTAAATCTATCTATTTCTTCACATTTGTCTTTATTTATTAATGTCTTCTAGTGAATGAAAGGATATTGTCATATTTCTTCTACGCTTCCTTAATTGATTAACTTCTTACTATTCCTTTGATTGAAATTAATTTACCCTTATTAACTGCCTTGAGATTGATTTATGTCAACGCAAGACACATATATATTAGTACTATTTAACCTAATTTCTTGCATTCACAGCCTTGATATTTTTCATTTCGAGTACTGATTGTAAAATCATACCTAGTCGAGATATAAATTTTAAATTAACGTTACAGACTAACATTGTTTTAGTAAACAAAAAAATATATAAAAAATTCGAATTCAGACTTTCACATGACTCTCAACTTTCCAAGGCATCTCATATGATGATCAGCTGTATCGGCAATATGAAATGGCTCGGAGAGTTGAGGGTCGAGTGAAAGTGTGAGTTCGAATCTCTTATGTATTACATTATATGTGCAGGTAGTGTATGTTTGTACAGTGTATTAAACAAAAAAAAAAACGTAATGGAATTAGATAAAAAATATCTGGATACAAACATTTACTAAATAATGACTAGGAGATGGGAGAATTTGAGGCTCTTCGTATCACATATTGCTTTAGAATTGTTAATCAATTAAAAATTGATATATTAAATTTAGGAGTGATATAATTTCTAGTCTTTAACCTAATAAAGAATTAGTAACAATCATTAACGTCTTTATCTAAAATAAACTATATCCATTTTAGGAATAATATATTTTGTCATTTATATATATTTCTACATTTTAAGAGTAAACAGCATGTTGATGTCATGTGATGCAGTAAGGAATCTCGCAGCAATAGCAAACTATAATAGTTTCATTCGTAGTACGCTATAGTTATCAATGGATGCAAGAAGGTTTGAGCATAAAATACCTATCTGCTGTCTATTCATACAATATTTCCAAACTAGTATCTAATTTACACTGGAGGGAGGGGCACTGCTACTTTAGTAGATTGTGGAGGCATAAGAAATGGTGGTCATTTGATGTTTAATTTCTAAGAATGTATTCTACAAAAGAAGTTTTAAATAAATTTAAAAAAAAAAAACACTAACCCCTGGATAAATTTGTAAGCATGTCGGTAAGTATATTTTATATAAAAACCATTTGCATGTGTGCATAACATTACTACACGTGTACAAATAAATGTGTGGGCCTAAAATCAACATACATTTATAATGAATGTAAAATTGTTTTTAATCTCAAATAAATACAACATAAAATAAATACGTAAATTTTTTATTAAATATAAAATTATCAAAAGGATTTGAAAATGTATTCCATTTTTTAAAATATCTATTTAGAATCAAAAATAAATCTTGTGGCTGAAATAACAAACATTTGAGTAACCATGGTAACAGATTGATTGATAGGTAAGTGAAAATCTACATCACAAGATGATGATATTAACTTATTATCATTCTATTGTAATATAAATTATTTGTCTTCAAATCAAAACATCATTAAATGGGTTCCTCAGTGATTTAAATCTATTCATTTTTCTTTTTAAGAAATCAAGATTTATTAATCTTCTGCACTCGCCGCCGGAATCTATAGGAATCTTCATCACAGAAAGCAAACTTTAATTACTTCAGTGGAAAGTCTAGGATTTCATAGAGTCCGATTTGAATGATTACTACATTAGTCGTTGTAAGAATTTAGACGAGATCCAAATAAGTAGAACTTTTAAGCATCTCGACCTTTAGATATTTACTATATAAAATATAGTTACTTTAAAACAATCCATTCTTTTAGTTTTGTAATGACGAAAGGTGTTAAAACTTCTGTCAACATATGGTGTGAATATTTGTCAAAAATCGGGAAAATATCCAAGTCCGGTTTTTAGGTATGTCAAAATAAGGTCAATAAGTCACATTTCAGGATAAAGACAATTAAAAGAAGTCCATCTTTTATTACAAAGACTAACATTCTTTCTGGTATGTGTGAAGTACAGTTGGCATTTTAAGAGATTTCATCTCAATTGGTACTAGCAGTGGCATCGTGAAATAATTCCCATTTGATGTCACTGTTAAATATTGTTTACTTCAGCACGACGATACTCTCCAATGGGGCATCTTCACCAATATCAACTGGAAAATACGTGCTCCATGGAATAAAAAATACGCCATCGGACATATCTACATCATAAGATGGTGGTACACACAACAGTACGAAAGCAATTAAAAAGGCAACGATGGCAAGTACCACAAGTATAAACACAACTTGAAAGCTGTCCATGAGACTGGAGTGAAGAATGATTTTCAAAAACACTTCTTTACTCAATATTTCCAAGAAGCTGAAAAATATTGCTGCTTGAATCCAAGCAAAATACAGCTGTGACGTCATAATAGAAAGTCACTATTTATTATTTTATTCAATAAAATTATTTATATTATTATCTTGAATAAACATTTACTTTTTATAATTATTTATTTTGAAGTTGTTAATACTTTATTGGAATTATCTTTAAAAATATAGGTATACAAAAAATTATTTTGTTGTAGCAAGACGTTTTATTAAATAATGATACGTGTCCAAGTATAATAAAAAGAAAAACACACTTATTTAAATGTTATTAATAGACTTAATTTTGTCAATAAACTGATTATTTATTATTATTATTTTTAATCGCTTATCTATTATTTGAAATTTAAATATTACCAACAACAAACTCTTGTAAACAAGGATAGCAATTCTAATTCCACGCACATATACACACCCACACACAGAGAGAGAAAAAGAGGAATAAAATATTAGGGATGTGGTTTAAGAAATAATACAATAAAAAGTCCGCATAGCACTTTTTTAATATATATATTTGATAATTTTCATTATTATTTGTTACATCTCATCTTGCCCTTTCAATAATGAACTACTCCAGATCATGTCTTATCTTATCAGACTGAGCATCACCATCTCGAACTAATGCATGTACAAATAGATAATACATAAGGAATGGCAAGGACGGGCCAATACGTGATGATGCCCACTGTATCCGAATATTTTCAATTAAGGATGGAAATGTGGCGATAAATAGTCAAGCTTTTTGAAATAGGCTCAGAGAATTACTGTCACGGAGCTGAAAGACATACACCGATGCCAGTCAAGCTGTCATATACGGCCGAAAGGGTCGCCAGGCCTACTCATAAAGCAGGCTGTTACAGAACAGCTAGAAGTGATAGAAAATCTATAAATGCAAATGAAATCCCTTCTGCTGTAGTTCACCTTCAATTTAAGGGCTATACCACAAGAACTGTTGCCTCTGGCATGTGTCCAATGTAAATATAATGTAAATGCACAAATAATTCCGCAGCGAAATATACTTTCTTAAGGATGTCAAACTTTACTTAATTGGAAACACCATTATTGTATTATCAATTATCTATCGAATAATAGTGAAGAACATTGTATTTTAGTAAGTTATCCTTGAGATAACATTTGTAACATAAATTATAATTCTGCCACTCACATGAAATTTTAGTTTCAACTCAAAATAGAATATCTTTTTAGTAAGTTCATTACAGTCCATTCCCTTCTCAGGACTAAAAAAAATTGACATGAATTTATAATAATATAATACCAGGAATCGCTATTCTGCAGCTCGCGAGAGGCAAACATAACGCATTTTATAATTTCAGTAGTAATATATAAATATTTACATGACTCTAAAAAAATAGAGAGAAATAAAAAAGCTATTTTTCTTGTTGCTTCTAGGATTTAGCGTTATTACAAAATAACAATTATTGGATAAGGTAATTTTTAAATTGTAGAAGTTTATGAAGAATTTAAGCCGTCAATTTTTTTCTTTTTTAAAAAATTTCAATTTTCGTTAAAAGAAATGTTCAATAGTACTACAAACTTTGAGAAGTCAATATTTTTTATCATTCTATTTTTCATCTTCTTTGCCACACTTTTTTGATAGGCATGTTTAAACCAAATGCAACTGCACATTTAGAAAGTTGTAAAATCCTGCATACTGATTCTTTCCATAATCTTGCTTTCAGTGATTTTAAAATTTTAAGAATGCACAATTTGAGCGTGCATTATTAAACAAAGTAAATAAAGTTTATTATCTAATCATATAAATATCATGTAGTCAATTTTACGAATAAAATATCTCAATATCATACTACTGTAGAAAGTCTACGCATGCGTACCTTAAATTTAAATATGCTAATCACAAATAATTATTAATATATACCCCTCCCGTTAAGACTTTTTCGTGTGTTGCTGTAAATAAAGCGTAATAGTTGCGCGTATGTTTTGTCTACTACAGAGTAGCCGAGTGCGTGCATACTGTTGATAAGATAATTGGCAAGGTTTAAGTTCGTGGTTTTGCAATGTATATGTATATATTGCAGCGTACCAGAATCAAGGGATGGACAACTTTGTTCGTTTAAAATAAAAGTTAAAGGATTATAATTATTTAGTGAGCACACTTACAAATTGATACACAAGTAAGCAGAAGCGTATTTATACTATTTATTCTTTTTTTTGTTTGTTACTGATGTTTAATAAATCTATTTTGTTACTTCAAATTGTACTTGAATTTTATTTAATGTTACTGATGAATTTCCAATTAGCATTGAGATAATACCCTCAGGGCATAGCAAAGAGATTAACTTCAAATAGAATATTTTTAATAAATTTCAATTTTCAATTTTTAAGTGAAGTTTTTTTTCTTTTTAATAAATCAATTTATATTTGTGTTTTTATTTAAATTTAAAAATAATGTAATGGCAAATTATATACCGTTACAATATATATATATCCACATCATTTTTCAATCATACACACACCTGTATATACTTATTGTTTTTTTTAATAATGAGTGTGAAGAATTAACTATTAGATCTATTGCCCTAGATTCATATTACATTGAAATAAATATCATGAAGTTCTGTTTGAGCATATATACAGACTGCTGTTTGTGCATTCACATGGACTGAATCTCTACCAGTGCAAAATTAGAGAAGCCATTGAGATACTTAAAAGACCAGATTGTATTAATAAGCAAGATGATACATGCAAACTTCCTCCTATTTGGAAAGACTTTTAAAAAAAAAAAACATTCTTAATTTAACATTTTTGCTATTAGTGGAATGTGAATGTTTTTTTTTTTTTTCAAATCAGTGATTATAGCACCTTTACATCCATCTTTCTACCATTTATCACACAGTGGATGACTTGTGAAATCAAGTCGAAATGTTGGTATATCAATATTTAAATTTTTTAACACGGATGAACCCGCAAAATATGTCTTATATATATATATAACAAAATAACTATGCATACAAAAAATTTATTGTTTTTTTAAGTAAAACAACTTTTTCAAAAGAGGAGTTTAACATCTCTTATATAAAGACATATATTTTGGTGAATTATAACACTAAGCTTAAGTAAGCCATTATTTAAATTATATATAACAAATTAAATTTGCCAATGGCATACTTAGATTATCTATATCACTAATGACACATCAAGTAACAAAAAAAATGTTTTACCTTTAAACAATACATTTTGAGTTCTTAAACTTAATAATAATAATAATAATAATAATAATAATAATAATAATAATAATAATAATAATAATAATAATAATAATAATAATAATAATAATAATAATAATAATAATAATAATAATAATAATAATAATAATAATAATAATAATTTTTAATAATCAATATATAATCCTTGCTAAGCATTAAATTATAAGCACATTAAATCAAACAATTCACACCAAACTGATGTTTGTAAACATATATGTTAAAACCTTTAAAATATTACCTCTATTCATAAAAGAACATTGGGGGATGAGGGAACTAAGAGACAAAATATAAAACAGTAATTTATAATAAAATTATTCATAATGGTGATAATAATATATATATATTTTTTTTATCAAAGTCCTGGAATCAAATTACATTTCCAATTGGATTTTCAGTGAGTTTTTCAGTCAATGTTATTGACAAATTAGAAAAGGGTAAAGATTATAAGAGACAATTCATCTTGGTTTATTATTTTGAAATTTTGTAGATAATTACTCTATTGCTCACAAAAACGTTTTCTGTGACACACATAGATAGTTGAAGAAAATTTATAATTGTAGAAAATTTTGATAAAATATTTATTAGTTTATGTTATGACATTCTAATTTTGGTTTTCTAAGAATTGTTGCTTTTTTAGTGATTTGATTTAAGTAAAGATTGATTTCTTTAAAATTTAATTTTTTATTAGTTAGGATTTTTTATTTATTTTAAATATTATGCTTTGGGTAGAATTTCAGAAAATGATTTAGGCAAATGAAACGAAAACTGTGCAAGCATTTTCTGAGTATATTTCCACTGACTGATAAATTAATCAAGTATATATCATTCATGGATGATGTTATCATTTTCTCCCCTCTATGAAGTATCTTCCTTAACCTATATTTTTGTTCAGAACATTTTATGGTACACTATAAATTTCAATTCAACTATAAAAGATCATCCACATGGAGCATACTTTCTGAAATAGTTCCTTCTCTGATCACATTCATAACTTTCTTAGATTTTCCATTTATAAGTCTATGAGTATTATGAGAACATCTATACAAATCTCTATCCTCATATCTGCAGACAATGTAAGTAAGTCCTTATTTAAAGTAAACCTTTACCTTCATATTAGAATCTTACTTATTAATATCCTGATTTTTCAAAAATGACCTACTATCTGCCCATTATCAACTATATTAATGCTTTCAAGAAGATGGTTAATTCCCTTTCTTCAAATTAATTTGAAATAAAATAATAGTTTCCATAAATTTTAGGAACTTAAAGAAAATTATCAAAGACAATGATCTTTCCCTGCACTTGATCTTACCTTTTTATTTTCAGAGATCATTTAATACTATTTTTAACATTGTCTCTGATTACTATAGTGATATGAAATTTGTTGTAGCACTCCTACAGATAGACCTCTACCCAAAAAAATTTTTTAATCCTTAATCATTTTCATTGCTGCTTATATTAACTTTAAACATGGCACATTCTTTTAAAAAAAAACACATTTGGGAGGCTTTCAACATGATCCATAATGCTATTTAAACTCACCTTTCCCCATTCTTTCTTACTATTATCAATAAACAGATAATAAAAAAATCAGAATTATGTTATCAGGAAACAAAACATCTTAATTTCCATATTAAAAGCCAGTTAGTTACTAGTCATTTTTATCATAGAAAATGGTGAATGCTAATATTGATCGTATTTATTATCCTTGTCATAAGTGTAAAGAAGCAATACATCACTTTCTGTTCAAATGTTTTGATATTTTTATCTATAGAAGGATGGCTTTTTCATTCAAAAAGGATTTCTATTTTTTATCTTTATCCTTTGGTTTCTAATATGTCATTTTTGATTCAACTCTATGTCTAAGAAACAACAATGACTGTTTTATAATAAAATTTCAAAAATTAAAAAATAGATATTGGATGCTTGACCCATCAGACGTTGTTTCTGCTACATAGAGCCTGCTCTCACTTCTGACCCCATTATAAATAGATAAAGTTTATTTCCTTTATTTATTTATTTATTTTATACCTTTGTTATATATTTACAAAATGTACTTGTAATTTATATACCATTGAATTTGTATGATTGTGACATTTAATGCATAATATTTTTTTTAAAAAAGTTACTTTTTAATAATAATTTAAAAAATAATGTTAATAGTTTGATTTATATTTTAAATAAATTAAGTGAGAATTATACATAAATGAAACTTTATTTTTACCCCCGCCCACATCTTTTTTTAAAACAAAAAACATCAATAGTCCATTAGTTTTTAAAATATTGAATTCGTTCTTTATTTTTTCCTAACAAAATAGATACTTTAATATATACTCTTGTTATTTTGAACAAAATACTAAACAAATGTTGTCTTTAAAGTAAAAGTATCGTTTATAATTATCAAAGAAAATCGGTTTACATTTTTATTAGAAATAATGTCTAACTCAAATAACTTTCACCAAATGCAATCAAATAAACATAAATATTGCAAAGTAAAAACAAAAAAAAAGTTGCAGTAAATAATTAATTTTATATTTTTTTCTTTCGGTGGGGATTGTTGTTGGTGGTGGGCAGAAATTGAAAGTATGAGGTTTGAGTTTTCAGTATGCTATTTAAAAATTAATGATTGTTAGACAGATTATCATATTTATATTTATCACATTCTAAACCTGTTTAAGCAATTTTATAATTGTAAAAATAACTTGCATTGCCCTTGGTGAAATATGTTTTAACACAAACGTAATACTTGTCAAACAAGTAAAAGCTCAATTTATTTATCGATAGAATTATTTTTCTACTATGTAATTTTAAATACTTATTTTGTAATTGAATTTTTGATCTACTTATTTCCTATGACCTGTAAGAAGAAGAAAGATAGTGTCAGAAGTTAATAATGTCTTTTTTTTTCTTTTAAGTCTTTTATTTATTTTTGTGAAATTATCATCAATCAATTACACCAATTTTCTATTAATTTTTCTCTACATTAATCTACAAATGTAACCAATAAATAAATAAAAATTAAATATAGAAAAAAAAGCACATTTAAAACTTTATAGTTAAGTAGACTAGAAAAGTATTAAATTACGTCAACCCTTGTTGGCCTAGCAGTTAGCATAGCTGCCTTCCAAGCAGCTGGTCCGGGTTACAATGTCACTTACTATCCATCCATTCTTAATATTAAAAGTACTTTTAAATAAGTTGACTGCTTCAGATTAACTTATTTAAAAATTATGTTAACATTAAGAATGGATGGAAGGTAACTGGAATTGGGGATAATGTTTAGTTTAAATATGTTGTTATTTTCTACTTCTTTACATTTGAGAAGTCTGTTTGTATCAGTAAAACCATTGGTAGCATTTTAGATTTTATTTTTTCATGGCTAGTCTGATCGAGTTGTGAATTTGATATAATTTTTATTATTATTGATTAGTTTAACTTTATGTGTTTAATGCATAAATATATGTATGCCAACTATAATGAAAATATATATAATTCCAAGAAACAATACAATAATTAATACAGTAAACTTTTTTTTAAAAAAATATCAACTATAATTTAAATAGAAGTACTTACAACAATCTAAGTTGTCATTATCAACCATATTCAAACTCTATTAGATAAAACCATTATAAATGTATACAAAAACAATTACTTCTTAAATCAATTTTCCCACAATTCATTAATTTTTATATAAGCAGCTTGTCTATTTATTAAATGCTGCTTTCCATATTTTATTAATATAGCTTCCCTAAATTTAGGTTTATTATTATTTCTTTCAATACATATAATTTTAACTTTATCAAAATCTAAAGCATACTTACATGTAACATTGCAGATATATTCCTTGGCATTTAAATGTGCCAATAATACATAAATTGTTTGGTTTAAAATCATTTTTATTTAGAAATGATAAATTGTGTAAATATAATTCTGATAAAATAAGTAATATAAATATATTTTCCATGGATTTATTAAGCATTGGATATAATCATAAATTAATTTATAATATTGTTAATAATTTTAATAAAAATTATAAGATTTTAAGTGCTAAAGATATTGATAAGACAAAATATTCTTGGATATCAATTCTATTTATTTGCAATAAACAAGTGAAATTTATAAAACAAATTTATATATAAAAGACATATTTTGTGGGTTCATCCGTGTTAAACATTTTTAATTATTGATATTCCAACATTTTGACTTGGTCACACAAGTCATCCACTGGCTGATATATATATATATATATATATATATATCACCCCCTCAAAATGTGCTCTATATACCGACTATTGTCTCGGTATAATATATATATATATAGTTGCATTTTATACTACAAATTTAAATAGATTGATAAATATTTCAAAAAATAGGTGTATTATTTTAAATCAAAGTTGTATGATATATAAATGGATTTGTGTTTGTGGAAAAGCATATATAGTGGAATCTCAGTGTACATTGGAGCAGAGATCAAAAGAGCATTTATTGTTGTACAAATGAGCCCAAAATCAAGACAAGCAAATGTTAAAAATGATGATGTCTCACCTTCTGTATTTTTTTGATCATACTGTTCCATGTAAGTATGGTTTTGATTTTAATAAAGTTAAAATTATATGCATTGAAAGAAATAATAATAAACATAAACTTAGGGAAGGTATGTTAATAAAATATAGAGAGCATTTAATAAATAGACAAGCACTAATATAAGAATTAATGCATTGTGGGGAAATTGATTTATGATGTAATTGTTTTTGTATACATTTATAATGGTTTTTTATAATAGAATTTGAATATAGTTGATAATGACAACTTAGATTGTTGAAAGTAATTCTATTTAAATTATAGTTGACATTTTTTTAAAAAAAAAAATGTTTACTGTATTAATTACTGTATTGTTTCTTGGAATTATATATATTATAATATTTTCACAAATGAATGGTGATACCATATTATTATTTTCAGGAGATTTCATGTAATAAGAATAAAATTATTAAATAGCTGATGTTTCAACAGAATAACAAGACTTTCATTAGAGCTTCTTCTTTCTCAAATCATAACAATGGGTTTTGTGACATTTAAAATCATTATTTTGTTTCTTTATTATTTACTCCTCATACACAAATTCTATTAGTTGAGAATTTTAAAAATATATATTTTATTCTTTAATAACTCTTATAAATATTGTCAATTTTCTTCAATTCATATTTTTGATTATCTGGTCATATTTTTCAGTTTCTACAAGAATATATATTTTATTACAATTGATCTCTTGCTTAATTTATTTTGTATGTAAATAAATGGTTGATGAATTGGATTTTTTTCTAACTGCCAAAATGTATTCTTCTTTTCTTATATTTATTCTCTGAATGTTTTTCCAATGTATAAATAATGAACAAACACTGTATAAAATTCTTTACCCACCATGTTGCCTCAAATAAATTTTATATTTAGGTGTGAAAATATTTTATGGTTATCTTTAAATTTGCTGTAAATTGTGTGGATATTATATTTCTTTAAATTGTTACCATTTTGAAAACTTATTTCCTTTATATATGGCAGAAATGTCTTAATTTCTGAAGCATCGAAATATTTTTTTTTTATTATATGTAAAAGCCCTATTAATAATTTTGTGATCAAATCCATTATGGAACATTTTTTAATAACAACCATATTCTGTTAAAAATGTCTGACATCAGAAATTATCTTAATTGTATCTAACAATGACTTTGTCACTGAAAATAATTGCACTGAATGATGAGAAGAAAAAAATTGTAGATACCTACCAGCGTGTATTTGTTTTCTATACATGGAATAAAAAAAAAACTATTTGTCTCCTTTTGAATTAAAATATTTAAGAGAGGAAGTTGGTTATTATTTTCTATATTCATAATAAGTTTGAAGTTGTTGTTAAAGGGTTTAAGAAATAAAAAAAATGTTAATAAGACAATGCTTACTATGAGGGAAAATAACTAAGCTATTCTCAACATACCTGAGCAATACAGATGTTTTTTAACGGATAAAATGGTCACACACCCCTATGTTCTTCATAAAATAATCCAATGCTGGAGAAATTGGTGAAACCATAGCTAACTCTGATGCTCGTTTATATATATATATATATATATATATATATATATATATATATATATATATATATATATATATATATATATATATATATATAACCATCAAAAAAGAAAAAAAATGTATTCAATAAGCAGTGTTTAATCAAAGCGACAGCAAATTAAGGCAATTGAATATTTTTAAAACTTCAATAGCTTCATTTTAAGGTACACTAGTAAAAAATAAAACAATATCAAAACTTACCAAAATGTCATTCTTAGTTAATTTAATATTTTGGATAAGTTCAAGAAAATTATTCACATTCTTAACATAAGAAGATATTTCTGTTAAATGTACATATAAAAACAAAGATAAGAAGGGAACTATTTTATGTGTTGGTGAACCAACTACATTCACAATCTGTCTCAATATATTATCTGATATATGGATTTTTATCAAATTTTATGACTTAGAACTATTTTTGTCTAAGTGTAATACTGATCTTAATTTTAAATCTCGATCAGTAGCATAAATAAATACTTTTGTTTTCTTTTCAAGATATTTCATAGGGTCTCAGTATATATTTTTTTAATTATTATTTTATAATTTATGTATTTTTTATAATAATCACTAGTCAAATAATTTTTTTAGTTTGGGGATACCAAATAGATGAATAAGAATGAATGAGCTTAGCACGTTCAAAGGGTCCTGCTTCATAATCATAGCTTGACTGCTAATAAGGTTAACAATATGCAAATTTATGCTGAATATGCTAGACATTCCATTTTCTTGATAAAGCATAGCATGACATGACCTTAAGAAAAAATTCAAGGAAGCCTTCTTCATCTCCAGAGACAAAGACACCATAAACAGGAAAGACACATGATGTGTGTTATAAAGAAAATGAAATGTTTAGCTTATTCAGCATAAATTTTCATATTGTTAACCTTATTAGCAGTCAAGCTATGATTATGAAGGCAGAACCCTTTGAAATCACTAAGTTCTTTTTCATTCTTATTCATCTATTTGGTAACAATGTATTGCTTTGAGGACAATTGTACTACCCATGCAAGCCAACTAGAAAATCATTAGTATTCAAATTTACTGTAATATACACTTTACCTATTTGAAGAATAATAATCAACTGTCATAATTTAATGTAAAAAAAATTCCTTCATCTACAGGTAAATTAGTTTAATGGTGATTTTGCTCTATTTAGAATATTGTACATTTCTTCTCTCATTATATTTGCTTCCTCACTAAGTAGTTTTGATTGTGTAATTTCCATTTAACAAATAATATCCTCAAATGGTAATTTTGAAAGTGACATAGCAAAATTAAAACTTTTATTAATAATTTCCAGTTTAGAATCAGATAATTTCCACCATGATAAAATTTTGATAGTGGTATGTTTCTTTGACCTGACAAGGATAATATTAGTGTTGCTTCCTTCGTTTTTTAACAAGTTGTATAATATATTTTTGCCTTTGTAATTTAAAATCATTTTCATTAATATTTGTCTGAAGATTTGGGATGATGGTATATTATTAGATGTGATATGTTGGACTATTTACATCATCTATGAGTGAATGTTGAATGTATAGAAAATTGTAAACTCTATTTAGACTTTCCAAATACAAACAACTTGTTAGTAATAACACACAAATAGACAGTACAGGCTAGTAATTACACTCTTCAGGGGTTTCTGGCCTATATGCACAGTGACAATATTCACTTAGAAGTTGAACTCACACCTTTAAAATCTTGATCTGCCAACTGAGCTATTCTGTCAAAGGCAACATATAGTAGAAATTTAATATATTTATATATGAGAGTTGGTTCAAATCCTTCCGAGTCCTTCACATTTTTTTATGATCAAGGCTAATTTGTTTATTTATTATTTTATTATTCACATGAACACCATCTTTTATGCTAGCACATAACTGTTATTAAATAGGCAAAACTCTCCATACAGTAGTGCCACCCTGTGCCAAACAGTAATCATGCCTGTTTTTATTATTTTATTATTATTATTATTATTATTATTATTATTATTATTATTATTATTATTATTATTATTATTATTATTATTATTATTATTATTATTATTATTATTATTATTATTATTATTATTATTATTATTATTATTATTATTATTATTATTATTATTATTATTATTATTATTATTATTATTATTATTATTATTATTATTATTATTATTATTATTATTATTATTATTATTATTATTATTATTGTTGTTGTTGTTGTTGTTATTATTATTATTATTATTATTATTATTATTATTATTATTATTATTATTATTATTATTATTATTATTATTATTATTATTATTATTATTATTATTATTATTATTATATTTCAACAATGTACTTTATTGGATGATAAGTAGGTTACATGTGGTATCACCAGAAAAGGTACACTGATAAAATAGATTTACAGATTTTACATGAGTTCATTTGTATAGTTACAATCAAATGCATTAGTCTTTGTTTATAGTTTTGCAATCTGAAGCTTTGTTATAGCCTTGATCTTTGCTTGATCAGGGACCAAGTTGCTGCATATATGTCTGGGGATGTGATCAATTTGTCCCTATTTTGTATCTGCATTAGCTTGTTTTGAAATGTTGAAGGGTGTCATCTAGTGTTTTTCCCTTTAGAAACTTGCACCTGATGCACCACAGCGTATACAGTAGAAATGTTGCTGCTCTGATGGTGGGTATTGATTTGCCCTTGTAAGCCTCCATTAATTGTTCTATTCTGGTATTATTTTTCCTGTATATATTGTGTATTATGTCTCTTATTTGATTTAGTCCTCTACAGTGGTCCTTTAGGTGCTTCCATGTTTCTTCTGTTTCATGACATAATCCACAGAAAGGATCAATAGATATGTACATCCTTCTGTGGAATAGAAAATTGGTAGTTGGTAGTGCATCCAGGTTCATTTTCAGAACGAAATCAAAAAATTTTGGTTCCAATTTCCATTTTTTATATTCTTTTATCATTTTCTTGTTGGTTATTTCTATTATTGGTGTTGTGTTATTTTCTCCATTGTTGTTTGTGTGTATGAGATTGTATATTTACCAGTATTTGTATTTTTGTATGTATTGATCTGGGATTTTCTTTTCTATTTTACATTGGTATATCATTAGTTCAATATATGAAGCCTTGGGTGGTGGTCTGTCTGTGGGGATTATTTGTAGTAGAGGTTTCAGTTTGGGAAATTGATTGATTGTTGTGATTATTACATTTATAAGTTTGTATGTGTGAAAGATGTTGATGTCGTGTAGGCCCAGTCCACCTATATCTGTTGGTCTTCTAATTTTTTTATGGAAATGGCCACTGTTTTTTTGGACCAAATAAGTTGATTGCACATTGAGTTTATCTTGGATTTGAATGCATTGAAAAAAGAAATTATTGATATATAATATGCTATCTTAGTTGTGATTAATCTCTTAATCAATTGTATTTTTGAATGTATTGATAGATATGATTTTTCTAGGGATTTTGTAATGTTTTAAGTTTCTTCTTTCAGCTTGTTCTGTATGTAGCATCTCATTCCCGTGGCTCCCATATAAAATGAAAACCCTAAGAATGGGCTTGGCTTTCCTTTGTATATGGATTCACGCTGCTTTCATGTGTATATGGACCAGACTGATGTTTTTGTTGTATTAATTTTAAGCCCATATTCTACTGAGTAATTATAAATTATCTTTTGTAGCTTAGGTATCTGTTTTTTGGAAAGCAGGACGACCGTGATATCTTCCATGTAAGCTAGGGATGTCACTTGTTGCATTGTTGCTGGTATGTTGATCCCCTCAAATGTTTGATTGATTTTCTCAATGGGAGGGTTAATGTAGAAAGCAAACAGCAATGCACTAAGGGGGGACCCTTGTGATAGTGATTGAGTGGGGACAAAAGATGATGTGTTTCTTCCATTAACCATGATATGTATTTCATGGTTCAATAAAAGATTTGCTGTTATATATAATAGCCTCCTAGGAATGTCTGTCTGTTTGAGCATCTGCAATAGGACTGGAATTTTTACTGAGTCAAATGCTGATGCAATATCCATTTGCACCACCACTGGACTATATTTCTTTTTTTCTTGGACAGTTAGCATTATAGCTATAAATAGGAAGGCTGCCTTTAACATTGATGAAGCTTTTTTTGCAAATTGTGTTTTTGAAAATGATGGGTAGTAGGTATGGCTCTATCATGTCTTTTATTATATTTTCTAGAACTTTTATTGGTAGAGGGCCCATTGAGATGGGTCTTAATTTATCTAGGGTGGGAATACTTGTCTTTTTTTGTTGTATGGAACTAGTGCTGTGGGATAGACCCCCTGCATTTGTATAAACTCTTGGGTCAGATAGTTGCCCAGATTAGTAAGGTAATTTGCTGTAAACCATCCTAAGTGCTTTATCACAAATAATGGTATACCAGGGGATCCAGGGTGGCATGAGTTTCTCATATTTTCATTTTTTTAATGAAGACTTCTTCTTTGAAAATGGGTTGGTCTCCGATTGTGCCAAACATTTGATTGCCATATTGAGTTGGTTGGTTTGCTTGCAATTTGTTTTTAATTATTTAAATATTGGCAGAATCATGTTATGCCCGGCAAAATTATCATTATTACATCAAATAGCTAATGACACTTTTATGTCAGGTGCATATCCCAGTGCCCATTTGATATATTTCTGTGTCCAGGTGTGTTGTTCCATGATACAGATCTTACTTTTCTTGATTTTTAAGAGAGCATCACAAGCCTTATCATAGGCATATTTTAGTTTTTATATATATATATATATATATATATATATAAATATATATATATATATATATATATATATATATATATATATATATTGTTGTGTGTTTTGAGTTGGCATAATTGCAGTTATTCTTCTGTGGAGTTAAGTATATTCTAAGATTTTTGATGGTGGTGGCTGGTTTCTAACCAGGTGGTTGATGTTAAATGATAGTATGTTTATGAAAGCTTGATATTGTTGTATAGAATCTAGATTCATTGGTTGAATTTTGTTTAACATTATATAGGATTCCGAAAACAGAAATTCACTTGTAGTTTCAGGCAGTAAGATTCTGATTGTTCTTGTAAGTGGAAGTGTGGTTGTCTGTATATTATTCATGCTGATTGTGATCATTTGCCCAGAGTGATCGGAAAAGGTTGTTGGGGCAAGTTTAATCTTGATGAAATGATGCAATACTGATGAATAAAAGCATAGATCAATTAAAGATGCAAACCGGCCATTGTGAAATGATATTGCATCTGCTGGCAGGAAATCTTGGCAACTCATAAGTGGAACTGATGTTCTGTGTATCCATTTCTTTGTAAATTCCTGGTAGGATGCATTACAGTCACCAACTACAATTGTTGGGTTTCCTGTGGTTGCTAGCCTTGAATATATGGTTGATATTATTGTCTCAATTTTTGTTTTTTGTATTGGCATGCAGATGAAGACTATATTGATTGTGATGATTTTGTGATAAAAGGTAACAATTAGTAAGTGTGAATCTATATGAATTACTTTGAAAGTTACGAATGGGTAGATATTGGTAATTACTAGCCAGTACCTGCCATGGGGGACATGGTATTTTTGGAGCATGTGCAGAACCCCTCAACATTTAGATAGCTGCTGGGATCTACTTTTTATGCTGCATATATCTTGGTTTCTAGCAGCTCTATAATGTGTGGCCTTGTCTCTTTGATCCAGTTTTTAATTTTGTACAATTTGGTGATAGCATTTAATCCTCTAACATTAATTGCTGCTATTTTTATTATCATAATTATTTTGTTGGAGCATATTATTTTAATTGCTGTTGTTCATTGATAGTATCTCAGATGCATCTACATATTCCAGCTCTATTTCTTCATCAAAAAAGTTGCCTGGTTGACAAAATGGGTTGGTTTGATCATTGTCTATTTCTTCAGTTTTTATTTTTTTTATACGTTTATATTTATATAGTGGTTGGCCTGGCGTTCTTTTTTGTTCTACTTCTACGGATATATTTTGTGATGTATCTATAGTTATTTCTTCCATGATTTATGTGCTAGTCTTGTTTATTATTCTTGATGTTTGCAATATATTCCCTCATTATTTATTTTGCTATTATTGAGTAACTGTGCTTCATTCATTGCTGTTTTGTTTTTCCTTTCTTTTTGTTTATCTAATTGTCGAGTCTCTTTGGGTCGTGCTGGAGGTTTATTATTCACTATATTTGGTGCTTGGTCATTAATTTGTAAGTTTGTGCTTATTATCATATTTTGGGTGTTTGGTTGATCTGATTCCTGCACACTCATTTGATTTTCTGAGTTTGATATATTTATATTATTAGATGTTTTTTTTCTTTTTGTTTTTTTCTGTTTCTATGTCTATTTTTTTCTTTATTGATATCAGTATATTCACTATTTTTTATATTTAGTAGTTGTTTATTCATCTTTCCTGTCTTATTT
Source organism: Epiperipatus broadwayi (assembly GCA_028023455.1). NCBI lineage: Eukaryota > Metazoa > Onychophora > Udeonychophora > Euonychophora > Peripatidae > Epiperipatus > Epiperipatus broadwayi. The sequence continues at coordinate 1,190,781 of JAQFVV010012442.1, read as the reverse complement.
ATTGTCTGCTTAGCATTATTTTGTGGTCTGTCAAATAGCTTTGCCTCATCTTTCATGGTAGGTCCCAGATCTGTTCCCTGCTCTGGTTTCTCTTGAGACAGATAGCTAAGGTCAAGTTGTTTTTATTGTTTGGGCAGTTTACAGCTAGATGTCCTCTGATTCCACAACCATAGAATTGTGGTCTCAGGCCTTTTATTTGCAGAGTCAAAATAGCTTCCTGGTCTATTATTTGGTTAGGGATGTTTTCAGGATTGATATTTTCATTTAACTTAATTTTAAAATGAAAACTCTTGGTGTAGATTGGGATAGGTGTGTCTGTGCAGTAAATCGGTTTGATATATATAGGATGACCAAATGGCTGTATTAATTTTGTAAAATCTTGCATATTATAGCCGAAGTAGATATTTTTCAATGTTCCTGTGTAGTAATTTTGTAAATTTTTATCTACTATAATAAGAGCATAATTTTGTAGTACTTTAATTTTTTTCTTGAAACTCTGCACATTGCTTTTCGTTAAAGAAATCAACCGCTATATATCTAGAATTTGGGTGGTCTCCGATCATTTGTATAGCATGCCACATTTTTTTCATCTATTTATTTATATAGGAGATCCCTTGGAAATTTATATAAAGTTAAATTTTTGTTAGTAACTGCTAATACTGCAGATTTATATGAAAATAATTTATTAAATGTTTTAAATAATTTTTTAGGTATGGTTTCATTGAACTTTTGATTGATCTCTATCAAATCTTTTTTAGTCCACATTTAGAATTCCGGTTCATTATAATTTTCATTGCCTTGGGTTAAATCATCAATGTCATTTTTGTTAGCTCTTCTGAATGTTGTAGTTTGTGTTGATTCTACATTTTTCTTGAAATATAGATTTGTTTTTATAACATTTGCATACGTTTCAGCATTTCCTGCATTGTTTGAATTTGTGCTAATTTCTCATACATTAGATAATGTAAAAATTTTTCCTTCTGATGCCATGCTTGCTTTTTTGTTCTAACTTAGTTTTATATAATAAAAGTATTTTTTTTACCTTTTTGATAGAAAAACTTCCTTGTGTGTGTGTGTTTCCTTTCTTCCTTCTTGGTGAATTATGTTCTATTTAAAATTTTATACTTTTTATTACTTTTTGCTGACTTTTTGGTAGCGCATGTAAAATTATATACTTCTCTGGTTAAATAACAGGACAGCATATATTATTATTATTATTATTATTATTATTATTATTATTATTATTATTATTATTATTATTATTATTATTATTATTATTATTATTATTATTATTATTATTATTATTATTATTATTATTATTATTATTATTATTATTATTATTATTATTATTATTATTATTATTATTATTATTATTATTATTAATGTTTGTCACTCAAAGATTAATTTTTCTCATATTTCAAGAAAGGATTATGGGAAGGGTAATTATGTTGATTTTTGTAGTAACTTTTCTAAGGTTAATTGGAATTTTTTGTATTCTTTTAATGATGTAAATCATTGCTTGGATGGGTTTTTAAAGATTCTTAATAGTTTTATTGATTTGTATATTCCCGATAAGCGGCCTTTTTATAAGAGTTTTCCTCCTTGGTTTTCATACGATCTTATTAAAATTATTAAAAGGAAGTCTTATCATTGTAGACTTTATTTTAAAACACAGAATATCTTTTTTTATAATAATTTTGTTAATTTCAGAAGATTGGTGAAGCATGTTTATAAAAGAGATTTGCAGAATTATATTACAAAAATTGAGGTTAATATTTCTTCTAACCCCAAAGAATTTTGGGATTTCGTTAATAAGTCTGGTTTGGGTAAGAAAAGGGTTCAAGCTACTCATGGTTTCGTTTTAAGTGCAAATACTTTTCAAAACATTTTGCTGATGTATATTCATCACAAGATACAATATCTTCAAATATTGTATTATTTTGTAATTCTTCAACTGTTCATTGTATGATTGACCATATTTCTAAGGATGATGTTGTTATGGCTATTAAGCAACTTAAAATTCATTCTAGTTTGAGAAATGATAATATTCCTTCATTTATTTACAAAGGGCTAGCTGAATTTATTGGAGTACCTCTTGCATTTATTTTTAATTTATCATTAAACTCTTGTGTTTTTCCTAATGTGCTTAAGTGTGCCTAAATGGTCCCAATTTTTAAGAATGGATACGTGATTGTATTAATAACTATAGACCTATTTCTGTTTTACATACTATTGCTAGAATTTTTGAGAGGTGTGTTTATAATAAAATTATTTTAGATGTTAGTAAACTCATTTCTTCTTCACAGCATGGTTTTATACCTAATAGATCTGTAGAAACTAATTTGTTAACAATTTATGATCATATAGATCATGCAATTGAAGACCAGCAGAGACATGATGTTGTTTATTTTGATTTATCAAGAGCTTTTGATAAAATAGACCACAGTATTATTCTTCGCAAATTATATCAAATGGGTTTTTTCTACTAAGCTTGTTTATTGGTTTCAATTCTTTGTTCATGGTCGTACTGCATACATTAAATTTAATAATACTATTTCATCTAATTTTAAATGTAATTTGGGGGTTCCTCAGGGTAGTATTTTAGCACCTATACTTTTTAACATTTATATGAATGACCTTAAGGATTGCTTAAAATCTTATCTTTTGTGCTATGCAGATGACTGTAAAATCTTTAGAAGAATCACATCTGTGTTTGATTGCACTCTTCTTCAAAATGATATAGATAATTTTAGTGCTTGGTGTGATCTAAATAATATGATTGTTAATTTCAGTAAATGTTCCTTAGTCTAGTATTCTAAAAAATTTGAAGTTTTGCATTTTTCTTATTTTATTAATTCTCACAAAATAATTTCTGTTGAATCCCAAAAAGATTTGGGAGTTATATTTTCTAGTAATGGATCCTTTATTTCTCATTTGGAAATGATTATTGGTTAGGCATTAAAAATATAGGTACTATTCTAAGGTTTGGTTATCATTTCAGTGGTGATACAAAATTTAAATTATTTTTATCATTGGTTCTTCCCATCATTGAATATTGTTCAGTCATTTGGAATCCTAGCTCTAAACAGGGATGTAATTTTTATAGTGTATAGTTTTTAATATGTTTTTTGGAAATAAAAGTTGTTATTTTTAGGAAAATAGAGATATTAAATATCTTTATAAACTTGTTAATAAAATAGTTATTTTATCTAATACAATTTCTACTGTTATAATTAGATCTCATGTGCATGATACTCAGTCTGCTTCTGTTTGTTACATTAAAACTTGTCATTCCAATGTTCTTAGATTTTCTCCTTTGTTTAGGCTTCCATCTTTATATAATCAGATTTGTAGTAATATTAATTACTTCAATTTAGATTATAATCAATTTTGTAATGTTATTAAAATTAAATGTCAGATTTGATTGGTTTAACTTGATTTTGTTTATATATATATATATATATATATATTGAGCCGGATCGATTTCTGATTCAATGGTTTTATTACTAAAATTAATAAAGGAAGAACAGCTTCATTTTCATTAAATGTCTAATGCTAACATTTTTATTATTATTTAAAACACATACACATTTATATTTAAAGTAGATCATTTAATGTTTATAAAATTGATTTTAAAATAGTTTACTTTCACTGCCTGTTTTAATCAATTTGATTAAAAACAGACAAGCTTGCTAATTATATATTCCTGTTGCTTTTATTTTAGTCATATTTTTAAAGTTAATTCTAAAAAAAAAAAAAGCGGAGACTTAGTTTTGTATTTGTCGTTTTTGTTTCAATTATCCCTGGTTGGAAGTCTTAAAGTAGATTGAGTAGGAAATTAATATTTGCCCTGCCTGGAATATAGAATGGACACTAATGAAAGTTTTGCGCGGGAAATGTAGCAAGGGAAGGATAGCCCGCCAATTTTTGAGAGAGAGAAGAGATTCATTATTAGATACACACTTGGATTATGTCCTGCAAAGAGATACCATTGTGAGTAGCTGTTCAGACATTTAATTGCCTGCTAAAAACTTAAATAATTATTGACAAACTTCGTTGCTGTGTAAGATGTCAAAATCTACCACTATGGGTTTTGCCATCATTAGAATGTCTTGCTAATTTAAACAAAGGATGGACCCATGCCTACCAGCTCTCCTTCAGTCATGCCATGAGCCTCTAAAATAAACACTGCCTCTACCTTGCTGCTATCAAAGGACCTGAAAGATGAACTATTGTCAAAAGTGCACACACGTCACTAAATCACTAGAACTCTGCCTTACCGTAAGCTAAACTTTTTCCTATTCTAGCCAGGGTAAATAAATTGCATTTAATTAAATCTCTGCTCAATCTAATAATAAATATGTTTTAAAATGGTATTAATTGTTTTTTTTTCTATTATTTATTATCTGTATGTACTCTTTTCTAGTATTTAAAGTGTGTCTTGGAATCTTAGTTTTAAAATTCCAAGTATGTTTGCAATTTTCGTTTATCAGAGGGTGCATTAGGAGATTGTATTTTATATGTTTAATATATACCTAATTATTTCATTAACTATTACAAAATGCAGTGGCAGTTTTCATATTCTTTATTTATTCACCTGCCCTTAGTTGTAAAATAAGGAATCTTTAAGCATGTTTCGTTAGCACTTTTTGCGACAAACAACAAAATCTTTTTGCTGGCTATTTGTTAAGTTATTTCTTCAGGTTGTCTGAAAGTAGTCATTTCTTTCTGGATTATGTAAGATCATAATCAAATATATTTTTCTGTCTTGTAAGTGAGATCAACCACGTTTACTTTGAATGTAGTATTATGCACAGCAGTCCTGCGGCGTTTTAACAACAGTAATTAGAATATTACTGCTCGGACGTTCACACTGGTTACATTGATTTCCAATGGAACAGTAACTGTTTTATTATCCCTGATTCAGGAAGGTAAAGTTGTTGTTTGTTTTGTAATTTTTCAACTGGCCAGCAGGAAGATATTTTCCTAACCATTTCCTCTATTTTACGTAAGATAATTTTGCTGCCAAAATGTTTTATGCCTTCATGTTTGTCGTACTCTTGTGCACACTCTGGTAAATATGTGTATGTTAACATAAGTCACTTTTATATTCATGGCTAGATATCTGCACTTTATTGCACAATTTTTAATAAAATTAATAAATTGTTTAAACCTACTTTGGCTGATGTTTGTCTTTGTGCTTTGATTTCTCAACTGTCTAAATAATATTTAAGATATCTTGTTCCTCCGTGAGTGTATTTCGGTGCCTTTTGATTCACAGATCCTGTCCACCCTAAAATAAATGTCTAGTTCCTTTTTTGGACTAGTGGTGCCCCTGGGGTCAGTATATGTGAATCTCAAAGATCTTTCTCCCATTACATATATAGTAATTTTTGGCGCATCATTGTGGAGCTTCCGAGTTTTCAAACCCATGTGAGATTTTGTTTAGATGGTTGAGAAAGATTTCAGGTGTAAGTGGCAAGAGCTAGTCAGTAGAGGTTCAATTTTTTTAATTATTGCATGTATTGTTGGAGCACTTTGGTAGAACGGGGTTTCATCTTTTTCATAAGACATAAATAAAAAAACAATAAATAGCGTATTTTCTAAAAAAAAGTCTGTCGGAGTTAATTTTTTTGAAGAGGTAAATATATATAGTTCGTCTTTTTCATATGACATAAATAATAAATAGAGTTTTTTTATTGTTGTTGTTGTTTAAATAGAAGAAAAATAGTTCGGAGTAAAATTTTCGAAGTTAAAAGTAGTAAAAATAGTTTGTTGTCTTCTTGCATATAAATAAATACTGTTTTATTTGCTTTGAGATTTTTTGTTTAAAAAAAAAGTTAGTATAGCAAGTTAGCCTTGTGGGAAAATGGAAAGTAAAGAAGAAGGTGACAGGGCGGCAGGAGATCCCTGTCTCATTTAAATATCCCCAGATAGTAGAAAAAGAAGAGACGAGACACAGATGATGATAAAGTTGATAATAGAAATGAAACAAAGTCAGCAAGCTGAGATGAAAGAAATACGACAAGAGTTGCTAGAAATGAAACAAGGTCAGCAAGCTGAGATGAAAGAAATATGACAAGAGTTGCTGGAAATGAAACAAAATATAGCAAGACAAAATATAGAAATAACACAGAGTCAACAAACAATACTGCAGGAGTTGAGACAGGAAATATTGAAGAAAGTTCACAAAAATCAAGCAGCTATAGAAGCCATAAAGAAAGCTCGAAATAAGGAGGTTCAGGAAGGTGAAATTTTAAAGGAAGAGATGAAAGAAGTAAAAGATGAGGTACAGCAAGGTAGTGTTAGGACAGGTGGTTTAGAAATAAAGATGGTGCAGGTTGAAGGGATGTGCAAGGAATGTATAGACATACATAAAACAACACAAGTAGAATTGGAGATGTTAAAGGAAAAAGAAATGCAGAGAGTAGTAGATCTGAGGATTGATGGTGCTTTCAGGAAATTAGAAAAGATGTTTGAAGACATAGAGGAAAGTAAGGATAATTTGAAAACATAAGTACAACAAACTTGTATTGATATGATAAAAGGACTCGAATATAGGCTAGCTGGGATAGAGAATAAACCTAGGGTGTTCTATACTGAAGACAAACAGTATGAAACAGAAAATGAATATAGGGAGTTGAGAAGTAAAAGACAGGAAGGGCTCTCCAGTAGATTCTTGGAAAAACAACTCCTAATAGAAACATTCAAGGCTGAGGTAGGAGAAAGCCCATTAAATCATTTAGGAAGTTTTGCTAATATGTTTCGTGTCCAAGACTGGCTGGAAAGGGATAATGTTACAGTAGCCAGTAACTACCTTCATGAAACAGCCTCTGACTGGTGGCAAACTTTATTCACCAAACCAAGAACATTTGAGGAATATAGGCATGCCATTTTAAGAACATTTTGGAGTGAAGCCAGACAAGATGGGATACTCTATAAAATATCCCATGAGAGATATTCCAGTGTTCATGGTGAAACATACACACATTTTTTTATAGACAAGTAGCGAAACTCAAGGCATTACCGGCCTTTCCGTTGTCGGACGATCAAGTCACGAGGACTATCCGACATAATATGCCACCAGACATACAACAAATGATGTTGAGTAATAATGGGCAGTCGATAGAAGAAATGGCAGAATTTTTAACGACTGTAGATTTTGGCAATGTATCAAGAGAACCTGTAGACAGGTTCAGGAGAGTAGATCGTCCTGACCAAACTCTCCATAACAAGCAACCGCCTGACCGAGTGTAAGTGATATTGATCAGACGTACTGTTTAAAAAAGAAAAAAGATTTGGTTAAGGATTTATGAGAATGGATAAATGTAAGAAATGAAATATTGTTTTGGTTTTTCATGAGTGCAACGCAAACTTTAGCCGAATTTCTAGGGGTAGTTTTTAAAATGTTTATAGTTTAAAAAAAAGAAAAAAAGTTGCAGGAATGTTTTTTTTTTGATCACGTGTTGAGGCAGTTGAGCTGGATTGATTTCAGATTCAGTGGTTTTATTACTAAAATTAATAAAGAAAGAACAGCTTCATTTTCATTAAATGTCTAATGCTAAAATTTTTATTATTATTTAAAACACATACACATTTATATTTAAAGTAGATCATTTAATGTTTATAAAATTGATTTTAAAATAGTTTACTTTCACTGCCTGTTTTGATCAATTTGTTTAAAAACAGACAAGCTTGCTAATTATATATTCCTGTTGCTTTTATTTTAGTCATATTTTTAAAGTTAATTCTAAAAAAAAAAAGCGGAGATTTAGTTTTGTATTTGTCGTTTTTGTTTCAATTATCACTGGATGGAAGTCTTAAAGTAGATTGAGTGGGAAATTAATATTTGCCCTGCCTGGAATATAGAATGGACACTAATGAAAGTTTTGCATGGGAAATGTAGCAAGGCAAGGGTAGCCCGCCAATTTTTGAGAGAGAGAAGAGATTCATTATTAGATACACACTTGGATTATGTCCTGAAAAGAGATACCATTGTGAGTAGCTGTTCGGACATTTAATTGCTTGCTAAAAACTTAAATAATTATTGACAAACTTCGTTGCTGTGCTAGATGACAAAATCTACCGCTATGGGTTTTGCCATCATTAGAATGTCTTGCTAATTTAAACAAAGGATGGACCCACACTTACCAGCTCTCCTTCAGTCATGCCATGAGCCTCTAAAATAAACACTGCCTCTACCTTGCTGCTGTCAAAGGACCTGAAAGATGAACTATTGTCAAAAGTGCGCACTCATCACTAAATCACTAGAACTCTGCATTACCGTAAGCTAAACTTTTTCCTATTCTAGCCAGGGTAAATAAATTGCATTTAATTAAATCTCTGCTCAATCTAATGATAAATATGTTTTAAAATGATATTAATTGTTTTTTTTTTTTTATCATTTATTATCTGTATTTACTTGTTTCTAGAATTTAAAGTGTGTCTTGGAATCTTAGTTTTAAGATTCCAAGTTTGTTGGCAATTTTCGTTTATCAGTGGGTGCATTAGGAGATTGTATTTTATATATTTAATATATACCTGATTATTTCATCAACTATTACAAAATGCAGTGGAAGTTTTCATAGTCTTTATTTATTTACCTGCCCTTAGTTGTAAAATAAGGAATCTTTAAGCATGCTTTGTTAGCGCTTTTTGCTGGCTATTTGTTATGTTATTTTTTCAGGTTATCTGAAAGTAGTCATTTCTTTCTGGATTACATAAAATCATAATCAAATATCTTTTGCTGTCTTGTAAGTGAGATCAACCATGTTTACTTTGAATGTAGTATTACGTGCAGCAGTCCTGCGGTGTTTTAATGACAGTAATTAGAATATTACTGCTTGGACGTTCGCGCTGGTTACGTTGATTTCCGACAGGACAGTAACTGTTTTATTATCCCTGATTCAGGAAGCTAAAGTTGTTGTTTGTTTTGTAATTTTGCAACTGGCCAGCAGCAATATATTTTCCTAACCATTTCTTCTATTTTAAGTGAGTTAATTTTGCTGCCAAAATGTTTTATGCCTTCATGTTTGTCATACTCTTGTGCACTCTCTGGTAAATATGCGTATGTTAACATAAGTCACTTTTATATTCATGGCTAGATATCTGCACTCTATTGCACAACTTTTAATAAAATTAATAAATTGTTTAAGCTTACTTTGGCTGACATTAGATATCTTGTTTCACCCTGAGTGTAGTTCGGTGCCTTTTGATTCACATATCCTGTCCACCCTAAGATAAATGTCTAGTTCTTTTTTTCAGACAAGTGGCGCCCCTGGGGTCAGTATATGCGAATCTCAAAGATCTTTCTCCTGTATCAATATATATATATATTATTGTTTTTTTATTTTTATTTTGTTATGTGCTTTATATTTATCCCTTTTATTTATTTGTTACTATTAATGTCTTAATAATAATTGTTTATATGCTGATATTTAATTTTACTTTAGATTTTTAAATGTGTTAATTATCTTTTATTGAAATATGGCACATAATTATATTAATAATTTGTCATTTAAACTAATTTATGTATTTATATATTTGTTATGGTGCAATACTGTAATTGGCTTTATGCTGTAGTTTTGTACGGTAAATAAATGAATTGAATTATTATTATTATTATTATTATTATTATTATTAGTAGTAGTAGTAGTAGTAGTAGTAGTAGTAGTAGTAGTAGTAGTAGTATTAGGTAGTAGTAGTAGTAGTAGTAGTAGTAGTAGTAGTAGTAGTAGTAGTAGTAGTAGTAGTAGTAGTAGCAGCAGCATTCAAGATGGCACTGCTTAAGGATGCTTGTGGATTTTGTCTGAGATACAATTTTGCTAAACAATCAAAAAATTTTTTCAAAGGTGTTTGTAAAAAAGTATTTCATATTAAATGTATGAAATTGCAAGTATTAGATTTGGAATTATTGACAGATGGACATATAAATCTTTTTTTTTTAAGTTCAACTTGTCATATTGGTGTACTTAATGATAAAGAAGTCAGAAGTTTTCATTCGGTAAAAAAAATAGATAATTGCAATCAAATATTGCTTGAAAATTGTTCTATTATTGATGATAAGGTTTTGGTTAATTGTGATCAAATGTTAAATGATAGTTATTCTGTTTCGTTTTCTGTTATCTCCAATAATTACAGTAAAATACCGATAGATTATTTTTCTGTAACGTTGAATAGTTACAGTGAAACAACGGCAGATTATTTTTCCATTACCTCCGATAATTATAATCAAACGATGGCAGATTATTTTTCTGGTTCATTTAAAGTTATTGAAAAGAAATCTTCGAATACTGGAAATAATATAATTACTTCAGGGAAATTTATGGATTTAGAGAACACTTTATATAAAGATAGCTATATTAATAAATCTTTAACTACTGGAAAATCTGAAGAATGCGCACATGGTATTTCTGGGCAAGACTTTGAAAATCTTGAGCATGCTAATTATAGTGTTTTTCCCATATTAATAGACTTACTGAAAGCATTCAAAATATATCTATACAAATTGATAAGCTGTGTATGGAGAATTATATGTTAAAATCGCTTTTGTCAAGAAATAATGAAGAAATTAAATCAAATTGTATTCATGTAAAAGAGTTGATAAATGGGATAGATAAAGGTAACGTTAAAAAATAGTTTGGCTGACAAATACGCAGGCTGTATTCTTTTTAACAAAATTACTGATGATACTGATAACATTTTAATTGATAGTAAATAGTCAGGTATTTTAAACGAAAGTAAAATGGCGTTTACTAGTGAAAGTAATAAAAGATCTAATTCAACTTTGAGTGAGAACCTTAATGTCGCTGCCAAACAGGAAATGAAGAATGAATTAGTTAAAGATGAACAAAATTCTCAGATTAATTCTGAACAAACTAATTTAATTGTAGACGATGGTCTTAAAACAGTTACTTATAAAAGTAGTAAAATAAATAAATCTAATAAAGATTATTTTAAACGTCATAATAAAATGTTGATGCTACGCTTAAAGTTATTAAGCCACGTATTTTATATAAAAAATTGTTTTTAAGTAGAATAGATTATAACACTAAATATATTGACATGAAGAATTATTTGGAATCAAAGTTAAATAATGGGTTATATTTTTAGTAATGGAGTTACTTTACTATTTTTGTTAAAATACATTTATTTAAAGCAATTGTATTTCCTATAATGAAGTATGGTTCAATAATATGGAACGCGAATAAATTATCTCATATAGATAAATTACAGTCAATATACAGTAAATTCACTAATATAATTAATGCTAAATATGTTTGTATAAATTTGTTTCATAAAAGAGTGATTTATGATATGAAATTTTTTTATTTAATCATTAACAGAAAAAAATTTCTTACATAATTGTATTTCAAAAGTATTAATAAGAAAAACCTCATATATATGCAAGGAATAAGAATTTATTTAGTATCAATAAATATAAATGTGAAACTTTATATTTGGAAACATTATGCAGACTGCCACATTTTTATAATATATTTTTAATGACATTGACATATTTTTAGTAGATCTAAAGACATTTGTTGAGGAAACAACATAAGCTATAATGTATTTGTTTAAATGATTTTGTTAGCTGTTGATATTAGTTATTATTATATTTATTATTATTATTATTATTATTATTATTATTATTATTATTATTATTATTATTATTATTATTATTATTATTATTATTATTATTATTATTATTATTATTATTATTATTATTATTATTATTATTATTATTATTATTATTATTATTATTATTATTGTTGTTGTTGTTGTTGTTGCTGCTGCTGTTATTATTGTTATTTAATATTTTTCCTGAGAATAATTAGAGTATTCCATACATTGTGTATTGCCACACTAGGTTGACTTCAAAAAATTATTTACCATTGTCATATGAGCAGCTTCCTTGAATTTTCTTCTATGCATTTTTTATCTTTATCCAATATCTTTGTATTTTCCCAATTAAACATATGGCCATTAGTACATACATGATCTTCTATGATAGATACATTTGTTTTTTTAACCATTAGTTTGTGTTCTTTCAATTGTTGTTCAACAGGGCAATAGATCTCACCATTGTACTAACCTGTGTTCTCTATTTGTGTGTTATTACAACAAGTTGTTGTATTTGGAAAGTTTTAATAATGTTTGAAATTTTCTATACATTCAACATTCACTCATAGATGATGAAAATAGACTAACTTATCAAGCCTTTTTAATGCTCTAAAATCATCAGTGTTATAACAAATATATCCAGGATATCTCTGCTTTTAAAAAATCCTTCTTCATAATGTTTTTGATCACATAATTATTAATTGAGCTTTTTATATACTAAGAAAAAAGAATTTGATACTTCAGAAATTAAGACAGTTTTGCCATATATATGGTGAATAACTGATAAAATTGAGCATTTTAAAAAAGAAATGTAATATCCACACAGGTTACACTACATATAAAAAATAATAAAATATTTCCATGCTTGAAAAATAAAATTTCTTTGAAATGTCATGGTGAATATGAAATACAATATGGAATTTGTTAGCATCCATATACTAGGAAGACTAATTATATAATAAATATAAAAAAAACACATTTTGGTAGCAAGAAAAAAATCTAATTCATCAGCCATTTATTCATACAAAAATAAGCTAACAATAAGAACAACATATTCAGACAAGGATTGAATATAACCAGATATTTCTTAGGAAATCTAAAGAGTTTTTTAAAAGACACATGAGCAAAAATGGGAACAGAGAATTGAAAAAATTGACAATATTTGGGAAAAGCTATTGAAAGATAAAATATTTTTTAAAACACCTCAACCAATAGAATTTAAGTATGAGATGAAATTAATAAAATGAGGAAATAATTATTTTAAACCTCACATACATTCTTATGATTTGAAAAAAAGAACCTCTGAGAAATGTATTTTTATTGTACATAATCATCAACTATTTAGGCATTTTATTTTTACTACAGTAAATCTCCAAAAAACAATTGTTAATGCTAGATTTAAATACTGCAATAGTGGATATTACAATCATTACTTATATAGTATCCAAATACATATTTCAAGGTTTCTGACAATATAATATGCCAGTGTAAAAGTTTTGCAAAGTATTATCAATACGTTGCTGATAACTTATATTAACATCTAGAAAATTGTGAAGTAGTAAATCTAAGATTTTGCGCTGTAATATCATAAATTAATAATTCAGTGAGTAATAAATGTATATGTTTATATATTCATGCTTTCAAGCCAAGATGCTTAAGATTGGTTTATATATATATATATATATATATAAACCAATCTTAATATTATATATATATATATATATATATATATATATAAGTTAAGTAAAAGAAAAGATTGGTATGTCTTTTCTTGTCAAAAATTCTCTGTCATGTGTCTAGGCCTGATTGCCCCTCAGACTGCTGATTAAACAGCTATTGGCTGTCTGAAAGTAATAGTAAGGTGCATGTGGAAGAGTAGCAACCTTTCAAGTCATTACTAAATGCACAATATTTACACAACATTAAACATGATCTGTCTTTAACAAGTGAATAGTTTCTGTAGAATATTAACCATTTACTATAATCCACATGTGTACCTTTGTCATACAATCTTAAAAAAATACTAAATTTTACATATGCAACAATTTTATACATTCTTAAATTTTACTTATCGTTTATAAATGTATTATTTTTTCACAATCTTAAACATTTATATAATTTACATATATATAATTCTTGCAAAATACAGCTTAATTATCTTCTATAAGTGCACAATTTATTTACAATCTTCAACAACTTTTGTAAATATTTAGTTCATCTACAGCCTTAAAATTTACTAAAATCTATAGGTGTAACATATTTTATACATCATTAATACTTTGAACATTTTTACAAGTATATGATAATTATATGATCATACACATTTTCTAACTTTGACATAAAATACTTTGTTATCTTCTACAATGATAAATTTTGTGACTAACTATTTGTATAACCATAAACAACTATATTTTTTAAAGATGCTATTCTTGTACAATCACAAAACTGTATCAAAATCTGAAGTGTACACATTCTTGTACAACTTTAAACATTGTTAATTTTTAGCAAATGTATAATTCTTGTGCAATATTAAACTTCGATCATTTATATAAGTATATAATTATTATAGAATTTTAAAATTTTACCAATTTCTATAAGTATACCATTTTTGATATGTCTAATTTCAGACCAATTCTTAGTAAAGATAATCTGGACCAATTGATGATTGCTGGCTTAGCATGAAATACATATATTGGTGACTTTATTTTTTGGACATGTATGTATTCAAGTGTATCAGTGTTATGAGATAGAGTGGTGAGTAGTTGGTTGTGTGAAAGTCTGTGCTCATATATCCTCAATATATTATATATATTGATACAGGTATATAATAAGCCTGTATTTTAGTTATATATTAATAATCTTATTATTTCTTGACTAACACTTTCAAAATCAATAGGAATCATGCATTAATTAAACCAATAATTAGACCTTTTAAAAAATCATATTAAGAGTAATTTTTCTGTATACTTTGTTTATATTGGATTTTTTAAAAAATGTATATTTCTGTAGAAAGCCTTATAATTTTAACTAGTTTGATATTCACAAGATTTTTATTATATTTATGTTATCAAAAATATTATTCTTACATATTTGATTTTATTCTCATAATCATGATCTCTACTATTATCCAGTAACAACAATATACAATAATAATAAAAAATGAAGATAAGAAGAATGATAATAATAATAAAAATAATAATAATAATAATAACAACAACAACAACAACAATAATAATAATAATAATAATAATAATAATAATAATAATAATAATAATAATAATAATAATAATAATAATTACTATTATTATAATCACTAACAATTTATGCTTATCAAAGTTACGATTTTTATTGTAATTTAAAAAATAATTTTAATAGTTTGATTTATATTTTAAATAAATAAATGAATGAATTATACATAGAGATAAATTTAATTTAATCCCCCCTCCTCTTTCTTTTTTTAAAGAAAACGTCAATAATGCATTTTTTAATTGAGTTATTTTTGAAATATTGAAATTGTTATTTTATTTCCTATCCAAATAAATATTTTAATACCTACTCTTGTTACTATGAACACATCAATAAACAAATGCTGCTATTAAAGTAAAAGTATCGGTTAGGTGTTATTTTAGATGAAATGTTTATAGTTTTCAATTAAATTAATTTAACACAAGTAAAAACTGTCAATCCATTGATTACTCTGTTTGGCACTGAGTGGCACTACTGTATCAAGAGTTTTGCCTATGTTAATAACAGAAATGTGCTAGCCTAAGAAATAATGATCATGTGATGTTTAGTGATTTAAAATTAATTTACCATTTATTAGAAGTTATATGTCAAACACAGACAACTTTCCCCAGATACAATAGAATAAACATAAATATTGCAAAGAAAAAAGAAAACATAGAATAAATAATAATTTTTTCTCTTTTGTTTGGGAAGTGGGGTATTCGTGGTTAGGAATTGAGTGTATGTACTTTGAGTTTTCAGTATACTATTTAAAAAATATTTTTTTATTAAATAGATGTTAGACAGTGTAAATAATATATGTAACCTGATTTTAAATTTGCTTTAACACGTCTATAACTGTCAAAACAACTTTCATTGCCCTTGGTGATATATGTTTAAAAACAAACGTAATACTTGTCTGAATAAGCAAAATATTAATTTATTAGTTCTTTGAATTATTTTTTACTATGAAAGTTCAAATCGTTATTTTTATAATTAAATTTTTAATCTACATATTTATTTCCTGTGACCTATAAGGAAAAATATTTTTTTCTTATTTTAATTACTTTTATTATTTTTGGAGGAAATTATCAATTTTAGCATTACACCATTTTTTTAAAATTCTTCTCTACATTAATCTAAAAATATAAACAATTAAAAAAACTACATAAAAACATAGTTTAAACATTATTTGTTAAGTAGATTACAAATGTATTAAATCATAGACATATAGAGAAAATAATGATAATTTTTGTTTTTGTGGGTTTTTTTTTTTGACAATTATATATATATATATACGTAAAAAATCTAATTTTAAATAATAAATTTGATTTAATTTTTTTTTTTAAAAAATAATTTGAATTTAGTCTCATAGGGATAAATATTCGTGATCAAACATTGGATTTTTGCCATTATTTACCATTAAATGTTGACTGCCTAGAATGTTTAATTTTTATTTAAATTTTCCAAATACAAACAATTGTTAGTAATAACACACAAATAGACAATACGGAGTTAGTAAATTCCACAACATTTTGAGTGGTATTATTATTGCCCATGCTTGTTTGGATACTATGGATCTCTAAGTAACAATACTATCACAGGAGTGGAACTGACACTTGAGATTCTAGAAATATTGAAATTTAAGGCTGTGTCATAATGAATCTGTTTTTTCATATAATGTGCTTTTAAATTTGTCTTTTACCAATGTCCATTTTGGGATTATTGGTTTTTATAAGTATTGAGAATGCAATATATTGTTCAAGATCAACTGCATATAATTAACAATACTTTTTACTGAGATTTTGGCCAAATTGAAAACATGTCTGCAGTTGTATTCTTAATTATACAAGACAAAAGCATGTGACATAATCTTTTCCATTTGCTTCCTATAAATACTTTTGTGTAATACAGTTACAAGAACAAACAGGTGTTACTGACATCATTGAAGTAATTAAAAGACTGAAGTTTAATTGGGTGGAACATATTGCTAGAAGAGATGAGAATGGATGGACAGTTTAAAATCTTAAACTAAATTTCAAGAGATTTAAAAGATCCAGAAAGAGACATCATGTTGTAATAAGAAAGTGTGCAGGTGTGATGTGGAGGAGAAAAGCTAAAGATTGGAAAAGATGGCTTAACCTTGGAAAGATCTTCATTCTTCAGTGAATTGATAATGGTTGACAATGATATACAGTATAATCACTCAACACTTAGACAATATCAATGTCATATCAATAACTATTAATAATCACAATCTGTTGTCAAGGCAACCATCTATTAACAATAAAAATAAAAGAAAACCATTAGTTATGATTTATTTTTTATATAAACACTAAAAATTGCAACTTGCCCACATAGGATAAAATTATTGATACAAAGATGTGTAGATAAACCATTATTAAGCAGGTAAATATAACCTGTTCTGAATGCAGATTAACAAAATCAATTATAACAATTATAACTTTCAAACTGCATTCCAACAATATATTACATGAATAAGAGATGCTAAAGGATGCATAAGTCTAAAAAGTAACTTTATTGAAAACAGTCAATGTATAGATAATATCAATAACAATCAACAATGCAAATCTGTTGTCAAGGCAACCAAATATTAGAAACACTATTTCCAGTCATGACTCGATGCAATTAATATTTGAGCATGTCTTTACTTTTTATATTGCTATGTCAATACAGGTAAGAATCTTTGATTTAGCTTGGCCAAATGTTTATATGATTTGAAGATTTAGACTGCTTTCAACGAAGAGAGAAAATGGATTTCATCCAAGATAATAATGATACCTTTGAACAAATGATAGCCCTGCCATATTTAACAACATGTAAATTTCATTTCAATTATATAAAACTTTTTTTTCATTTTAGAAATTTACTACTGTTAGACAGTTCAGTTTATTTCATATATTTACAAAACAAAATTACTGTGAATGAACCCCTCCCCCCCAAAAAAAAGCAAATAATGGCAATATAAACATTGATTTTTTTTTTACATAAAATGAATATATTTTCTGTTTTTAAAAAGAAAACCCTATTATATCTATTAAAGGTTTTAAAAGAACTGAATAGATTACATTTCTAATGTCTATGTCATGTAATATTATTATTGTAATCTTTATTACTATGAGTTTATTCATATTGTATACAACATGGATATGCTATTCAACAACATTTATTAGCCAGTATAATGAATTATTGAATTTTTATCTCTAAGCTTATTATCAAGAAAACCACAGTCTTTCTCGTCAATTACCTGGCAGTTCTTAATCGAAATAGCACTTTAAGTTTTCTTAAAGGCAAAATGAATGTTAAATGTTTTTTTTTTTCTAATAGATATTTACAATGATAACAGATAAAAGTAAATCAATTCTCTTATTCACAGAATCTCTGATATCATCAGCCAATATAGCCAATGCTGAACAAAGGCAAAGAGTGCAAGAATTTTCTGATTATGAACCCAGATTCTCTTTTGTTGATGGATTTTTATTTAGGTGTTTAGAAATGCAGATCACTATTCATGTGATGAAAGTTACATGAATTGGAAGGAGAACTGTCTAATATTAAAATAGACATTATTAGATAGTGTGAATTTAGGTGGAATGAAGAAGAAACAATTGATTTGATAAGGGGATGTGTAGTACAAAGGCACAAACATTGGAAGTAGAAATAGAGTAGGATTCATTATAAAGAAAACTGAAAAAACAACAATGAGAACATTGATCATTTACAATGTAGAGAACCAAGATTAGTTATTGAACTTAATAGCAGATATCAAATGCATATAATTTGGGTTTATTCTCAACAACTTATGATCAAGTTGAAGATGTATAGGGATTTTATATGGGTGTACACATAGTTTTTGATAAAATCAAAATGTTAAACAAAAATGGACAATGGGGATACCCAAATAAAAGTACGGTGAAATTGTATTTCATTTTGATTACTAGAAAATATGTGTTTCAAGATGGCAATGTTCTTAATAAATAGTGAACATCAAGTAGTGGAATGGAATGTAAAACAATGAAGACAAAATTATTAAGAAAAACAATATCACATTTGATATTTCTAATATTCAGAAACCTTCCAATAAATGTAAATTAGAACTTGTAAATTGTTTTCAAATATTAACAGATTTTAAGATGATTCTGATTTGCATCAAATAAATATGAAGATAAAGATACACTTTTAATAACAACAACTAAGATAGCTTGTGAAAAAAAGCAATAATTGACCAGATGGAATATAAAAATATGTAAAAGTAATGCAATAACAAGGATTTAAAGGTGTTAAAAGCTGATAATACTATAAGAAAGTATAATTGTGAACAAGCAAGGAAAGTGTAAACAACATAATGGGATTAGTAGGCAATTTATTTATCAATAAGAAAGAAAATAGAACTATTTTTAAAAAGAGAGATGACATCAAGAAAAATGTAGAAGATTTTATATTATTAATGTAATGCAAGATTTGATACTTGGAAAACTTTTGAGCATTTATTCTTTCTCTTAACAGAACTTAATTTACTCTTTAAGTAATTTTGTCATCTCTTTGAGAGTGAATTGGATATTTTAGTTGCAAATCCTTAGGAAATATACCTTCAGAATTACATTTACATAAGAAATTTAAATGATTTTGTATTTTGGCAGTTTTAACAAATTTTTTTTATAAGATCTAATGTTCGATATAATATCAGCATTATACCAAATACTTAGTGTTTTCCTCAATGTTTGTGATGATGGTATTTTAGTTGTATTTACATTCAACTGTTAGTAATAGCATAAAGGTTTGTATATACACAAAATTTTGAGAGATATTATTATTCTCTATTCTTCACATGTTGCAGATCTGATAAGTGACAATACTAACATCAGGATCAAACCCAGAGTTGAATACTGAATGTTAAGGTAACACTTTAACCAACTAAGCTATCCTAGGAAAGGCAACACTCAATAAAAATTTCATATACATATCTATGAAGTTTCTCCTGAATTCTCAACATTTTCCTAAGAACAAAGTTGTTTAGTGGTTTCCATACATTATGTATAGTCACACTAGGTAGACTTATAGTATTGTTCACCATTTGCATGAGAACAGCTTCTTTAAATTTTTATATTTGTACTTTTCTTCTCTATTCAATATTTTTGTATTTTTCAAATTGAACATATGTATTTAGTTACATCTATTTTCTCCATTCCAATCATCAGTTTGTGTTATAGCTTTTCAATGGAATGACTGTCTCACATATATAAACTCTTCCATATTTACATGGTATTTAAGAGATGCAATTTTTGATTTTCAGGATTTTAAGTTTATGCTTTGAAGATGTTAGAATTCTTTTAATACAGCACTGCTCTGGTAAGACATTCTGATATTTTAGTGATTGCAGATTTTAATTAATATATTTTCTAGTTTTGATAGTTATAAATATATTACCTTATCAATAAATGTTTTGTTTCTGTTGATGGTTTTTTGTTGTCTACTTAAAAGTTTCTTAATAACAGCTGATGGATAACAATTTTCATAAAAGTTTGTCCTATATAATTTTTTTTTCTTTTCTCATATTGATGGTTTCTGAATAAACTTTTTGTACTTGCTACAATAATAGTACTATAAATCCATGTTATGTGTTTCTGTTATAATTGGATGTATATGCTATTTTCCTGTATGTATAGATTTTTTTATAAACTGTAGTTTTGATTTTGTCATTGAGTAGTCTTATCACAAAAACATCTAAATATGTCAAATTTGTTTTTGTACTGATTGGATTGTGATTTTAATTGAAAGGGATATGTGGTTGATGTGTTTTCCTCAAGGTTTGTGATGATGGTGTTCTAGTTGTATTTTATATTGGACTATTTTCATCACCTAATATGTGTATTGAATGTCTTTAGAAAAATTTAACTTTATTTATATACACCAAATACATTCAACTGTTAGTAATAGCACATATAAATATACAATACACTTATTAGGTGATGGAAATAGTCCACTATAAAAATACAAATGTGGTTGTTGTTTTTCCAGAAAGTGGTTATAGTGCTCCATCATGTGGTCATACAAAAAATGTATCCTTGACAGAGTGAATCCATACATCAGGTGTTTTGAAGTAGGTTTTATGGCTGTGGTTTCAAGTCTTTCAATGTAAATATTTCTAATCAGGGATGACAATAGTGAGCCCATAGTCATTTTTTTTTATTTTATTACAGGTATTGTTTGTTGTATTGAAAGTAGGTTGTTATGCAGAATGTTACAAATTCAATTATACGATCAATAGGAAGTGCTATAATAATTTGTAATCTTTTATCATCATTTCATTTTTTGCTTACAGTAGACAGTGCTTCTTCACATGACACATTTGTGAATGAACCATTTCATATCAAAGCTTAATAGTTTGTCAGTTCTCTCAATATTTATACTCTTGATTAATTCTATAAAGTGTCTAGAATCCCTGACAAAGGGCCGTGTCTTGTATGCCAAAGACTAAGTAGTGTGGGAATAAATCTCGACAAATTTCCCCAATGTGAAATATTTAGAATTGATAATAGGTCTTATTGGAATATGATCCTAAAATATTTTAGGTAGACCATAAATATAAGGAAATTTTCTGAAATATGATGTTAGTTGACTTTTTTTCTGAATCACTGATGTACTTGCAATACTTTCTGAATAATGCTTGTAACCTTATTTCTGTACTCAGTATTGAATGTTTTGCTACTATTCTATATTAGCCTACTGTGAAGAATTTTTGTATTTTGTTGTCATAATTGTATTAATTTAACCTGTTCTATTGCATTTGTCAGAAGGAAAATTAATTGTAGATTTATATGCTTTCCACTCTTTAAAGGATGTGTTTGACTTCAATTTTTGTTGCTGTTTGACTTTAATTTTTGTTGCTTGTCAAATGTTCCTTCTATTCTCCAGTTTTATTTCTGCTGCTTTTTCTAAAAACAATTTTCAGTAATTTCCTCAGTGGATTGCATTACATGTAATAAAGATATATTAGATGGTGTTATGAGAATGTTTAATCCTTTTTGAAGATCAGAAATTTCATCATCTGTTAGATAAATACAACTGACATTGTTGAAAGATAAAGCTGGTACACTGTTTAGAACATTATGAATTTTGATATGCTTATATAGTATTGCAAGTTTTATGTTTTGGCATTCTTTTATTTTTTATGTAATGTAGAGTATGATTATCTTACTGATTTGTGAAACTCCTCTGAAGTCTTCATCAGTAAGTATATTTTTATAAAACATTTTACATTATTTATGGAATGCAATGTTTGATACTTGGAAATCCTTTGAGTATTATTACTTCTCTTAACAGTGCTGTACTTGCTCTCTAAATAATTTTCTCAGCTCTCTGGAAAAGAAGTGGTGGTTTTAGTTGCTAACAATTATGATATATATATACTTTCAGATTTATATTTGCATAAGAAAGTTAAAGTGATTTTCCATTTTGACCAGTTTTGCACATATTTTTTATAATGTCTAAAGTATGATATAGTGCCTGGTACATACAGAATACTCAGTTTTCCAGAATGTATGTCATGATGGTATTTTAGTTGCATTTATATCATCTAATATAAGTATCAAATGTCTTGAGAAAAAAATAATATTATTTAAATAATACAAAGGTTAGTATATGCACTATATTTCAGGATGCTGATGTCTTGTCCAGTGACAGTACTAGCATGGAAATTAAGCCACAAACCTTAGATTCTTGGATATTTAAATTTAAGATAACACTATATCCAGATGAGTGTTATTTTAAAAACAACTAATCTATGAGATTCTTCCTGATATCTGCACTTTTTCCTTTGAGTAAACTTGATTAATGATTTCCATAAATTTTGTATAATCATACTAGTTTGATTTATATGGTTGTTTGGCATTTTTATGTGAATAAGTTCTTTATATTTTATTCTTTGTACCTTTTATTTTTTATCCAATATTTTTGTATTTTCTCAATTGATCATATGTTCATTGCTACATATATGGTCTGCTACATTATACACATTTGTTTTTTTCTCTTCTAATCATTAGCTTGTATTCTTGCAGACACTTTTCAATGAGATGACTGGACTTACCAATATAAATTCTCTCTTGTACTCTTTTCTTTTCAAATTTAGGCTTTGTATATGTTAATAATTCATCATAGTGTGATATTGTTCTGGAATGTTGTTCTGATATTATAGTAATTGTATATTTTCCTTATTTTTCTTGTTATTTTGTTAGGTATAGATACCCTACCATACCAATATACGTATATTTGAAAATGGAAATAGTTCAATATATAAATATAAAAAAATACAACCATCATAAACTATTAAAAACACTATGATTAAAGACTAAAATAATACTTAATGAATTTTGTCAAAAGAATACAATAAAGATTCATCATGATCAGTTAGAAGAAGTTAAGAAATATTGATACGTTGTCCACATTATTATTACAGATGAAAACATAATAACCCAAACTAAACATTGTTTGGATGGAGTGATTTTGGTAAAAAATAACTTCATATTAAAATATGTCTTTATGTTTGAAAAAAAAAAAAAAATTAATATATATATATATTGTGCCAATGCCAAATTGGCACATGTATATAAAATAATTTTGTCTAAAAAAATTATTAAAGTCTTTCGTAAAAGAGAGTGAAATAAAAGTTATAAAAATCGGAAGTTTCTTTAAATGTAAATGCAGTTTGTTTTCGTGAAAATAAGATTTAAAAATCAGAGAGTTCTTAAAAATAAAACTTACAATCAAAGGGGAGAGGGGGAGTTTTGTTTAGAAAAAATAAAAATAAGAGTTCATAAAAGTTAAAGAGTATTATTATTATAAATTAAAAGTTTAAAAAATATATAAAAATCTCTTTTCATTCCAGTTTATTTTAATAAATTATATATGTGCGTGCGAATGTAAACAAAAGTATGCATGTTAGAATAATATAAAAAAGAAAAATATATATAAATGAAAGTTAAAAAAAAATTATATTTGGAAAACACAGCGATGGCTATTAAGTTAAATAAAGACAACACGTTTATGAAAATAAATATTGAAATGAAATGTATTTAAAAACACAGTGGTGAGCTACTAATTAAGGATATAAAAACAACACGTTTTGAGATAGCCAATTAATCAATCGTCAAAAACACGTTGTCATAGGATTAATCTAAAGGAATTTCGACAACACCTATTGCACATTTGCCGGAGGATATTAAAACAAAAACACTTCGCAGGTATAAATAGCCTTTTTTTTTTTTTTATCTGACATTCAGTTGTGAGTTTGCAGTTTCAGTCTAGTTTTACAGTGTCAGTTTACAGAAATGCAGTGCTGAAAAGCTTTTGGAAATATACGTTTGTGCTCCAGCCTTTTTAGTCCAACAAGATCATCAAAACCTGCCTGAGAAATAATGTCTGCATAACAACGCAGAAATCCTCCGTCAAGCGTTCAACTGTCTTCAAGAATAAAAATGGATTCACATAAAATCTCTTCAAGAATTGTCAAAATCTAACCGGTTAGATATAATTCATCAGAAGCAGCAGAAGTAGCCAATGACAAGAAAAAAAAATCCTATGTATATGTTTTATTATTATCATTTACACGTAGTAGTCACCACTGTAGTCCGTAAATATTCAAGATGCAAATTATATGAACTCTATCATACATAAAATGAACTATTAATATGTGTGTGTAAGTTTCAAATGCTATTAATGCTTTATTATTATGTTTGCGAATGTGAGATAATTTAAAATGTCTAAGATTATTTTTGTTTTTTTCATAAAATATACTATCATATGTTAATTTAAAAATGTGCGTGTGTTAAAAATGGATTTATAAAATGTTTATAATGCGTTTATGTTAGTTAGTAAATTATCTTTAAACTTAATTAATGTTGATTAAAATAAATTGTCTTTAAATTTAAACTTTATCTGTCGGTCAATTCTTTTTATCAATCTCTTCTTACCAATATTTTATTACTGATTAAAATTAGACTGGGCTAGTTAAGGGAATTGTTTCGAGCGCTGGATTATGAGCCTAGTGCCCGAATATGTTAGTCTTCAGACTATCTGGCGCCCCGGGGTTTACCCGAAACAAATAAAGTATTTGGATAGTAGGGGTTTGAATCTAGCAGCCGAGATGGGCCATTGTTGATAGTTAAAACTATTAATAAGATCTCCCATTTTGCTCGAACGTGCCGGTTCGTTCACGTAACCTTTATAATATTATAAATGTATTATGAAGGAGTTTGAAATCGGCCAAAACTTATATATGCATATAAGTAGGTGGTTTCAGCGGTTCGACCCGGTACAATATATATATATATATTATCATTTCTTACTTATCAATATCAAAATCATATATTTAACAGAAGAGCAATATAGAGACATCAGACAACTCAATGAAATATGTAAAAAAAGCATGTTAGGAGTAACAAGAAATGATTGAAAATGAAATATAAATAGAAGAAAATAAACAGGTGTTACTAACATCATTGAAAAATTAAAAGATTAGAGTGGAGCTGGATATATTGCTAAACGAGATGATAATAGATGAAATGTTGATATATTAAACTGGATTCTAATAAAATTTTAAAGACTTAATTGAGATAACATATGAGTTGAATGGATGAAGTGGGAAATGTGTTGCACTAATGTGGAAAGAGAAGCTACAGATTGGAGAAACAGATTAAATTTGGAGAGGCTAGCAAACTGCAGTGGGTTGATAGTAATTGAAAATGATAATGATAATACAAATATATATAGTAGTCTTTGATTTTGACCAGAGCACCATTAATTTTAAGGTGAGTTATTTATGACAGTGTTTATTAAAATTTTCCTCATAAAAATGTATTTTATGGTAATATATAAGCTATTTATAGGATGCTAAGTTCAAATCAAAATAAAAGTTTGAATAGGTTTATGTAAATTACTTAGTACACAAACAAAATTCATTCGTAAAGTCTTATAAACAGATATTATTATTATTATTATTATTATTATTATTATTATAAAATCTTATAAACAGATATTATTATTATTATTATTTTTATGTCAGTTTAGTAAAGTTATATTAAATCAGAAACAGTCATAGTTGAGAATTTATTTGTTAAAAATATTTTTCAAATTATAATTAATACTTTAGAGATTGAAAAAAAAGAAGGGGGCTAGAATTTATAAAATTAACTTCTTGAAAGTGACTAGTAAAAATTGTATTTTTATAAAAGTGAATTATAATGCTATAATTTATTAAAAGCAAATTGTCTAGGAAAAACATCAAGAATCAATAAAAGTATTAAGGAATCGGTTAAGATAGAATTTTATATATGAGTATAAGTGCATATGTGTAAACTATATTAGAAATTTTTAATTATAGGATAAATTAATAATCAATAGAAATAGTGGGTGGTCTTGATGGAAAGCTCTTTTAGAGAATTATTATTTTATTTCAATATCTCATACATAGCAGCCAATTCCCATTCAAAATCCTAGATTTAAAATTAGGTTGCAATGCATTATTTATTTTTTATTAAAAATAATCAATTTATTCTTTCAAGGGGATTACCACGAGCAGAAAATTTTTTTACAAAACCACATGATGTCTGTAAAAGTGTGAATAGATAATTTGTAAAACAATAGTAATCAACCAGTCAAAATTTAGATATAGTTAGATTGGCATAAGAGAGGGGGTCCAGGCAGTATAAAAACGCAATACACCATTAAGGAGGGGCTCTCTTCATCATCAGTCTATTCTAGAGGAACTTCATCAGGTTAAATTACCATTTTTTTAATACTAAAAATTTAAGTTTTACTTTTTTTTTCTGGTTCTTTTTCTGAATAAAAAACTTAGTCAAAATTATTAATATTGTAAGACATGATTAGTTGGTAAATTTTTTTTATTGGGCGTATATTTTTTCTCCTGAAGTTCACTAATTTCATGATTTCTCTCTATAGAGCTATAAACAGTTTTGGCAATCAGCAAACAATGAAACTTCGACCCCAGAGAAAATTTTGCTTAAGAAAATTTGAGGAAACACTGAATTTTGTGAATCTTTACTTCAAACTTTTACTTATTAAAATGGATGGATCTGATTATTTGTATCATCAGAAATTCAGAAAGAAAATAATTGTATTTTTATTAAAAATAAGTGTGGAACTGAATTATAATGCTAATGTTATATGTTAAATCCTATTTGAAATACAAACATATAGTTGTGGAATCAAAGTGACAAGCTATCAATGTCAATGAAAATGAAGGACTAATGTAGAAAAGGAAATATAGCTATTATCTCAATTAATATGCTACCAAATAATGACAAAAGTAATAGAATATAATGAGAATTTATGGAGAAAACACATGGATCAAGGGAACTTCTCTTAACCCAATGTATATGTTTAAAACAGAATTAGAAAAGGCTGATTATATTCCAATCTTAAATATAATCTAATTAAAGAAACTAAAAATAAATGAAGAACGTAATGGAAAATGGAAATTGTTAATTTAAATTGCAAGGATTACCAATTTATAAAAGTGATTTGATAAATAAAGAACATGGGATTAATATTTTATGTCATAAAAATGGATTAATGGGGTAAAACTTCCAACTAAATGTGAAACCTCAAGGATTAATTAGCAAAAAGTTACTAAAGTTTGCCAATGGATTGTGTAGTTAAATGTGTGTGAACACAAAACAAAACACAAAGCTGAGATCTGTAACTACAACAATATAAAAAAAAGACTCAGTGGTTTCTAGCTCATACAATATCTGGAAGTTGTGAGGATAAAAGGAAAAGGTCTGATCCATAAATATTTGTATAAACAAAGCAAGGTCTCAACACCCTATATGCATACCCTAGTAACACAATATAAATATAACAAATATATGAAAGGGGGTAATTGAACAAGTAAAGGCACTTAACCAAATCCTATATTTAGAAGACAGTCTGCACCTTCTTGATCTCAATTTTGCAGTTCATAAAAAGGCAGTATAAACACAATGTTATTTGAAAATAAAAATTTGGATTGAAATGCATGATTAAAGGGGGATTAATAAGGCAAGATGCAATGATGCATTTTATAATTATAAAATCTACATATCAAGCTCATGCATATCCTTGTGTCACATATATAAAATCCGAAATATACCTTTCTTGAAATAAAATAAAACAGAGTAGCCCTCAAACAAGCTATTATTAGAAAACATTTATTTAGGGGTCAATTATAAAATTGATTTGCAACAATATGGAAGCACCCTAATAGGAAGGAAGGAAATAATTCACATGTTTAATGGCTATTTAAACACACTACTACAATAAAATAAATAAATTGGCAAATATATAAAATAGAAAATATTAACCCAAGGATAAAAAAAAAAGCATGCAAGTTAGGTTACAAATACATTTAAATTTTAGCTAGCTTTTGGAGAAGAAATAGACAACACAAGAGCTCTTGGGTTAATGGGGTTACCACATTTTAGCTTGGGGCAGTCCATGCATTATCTCATATATCTATATAAATTTTCCTTATAAACTTAATTTCAAATGATCAAGTAAAGTTTATAAGAAAAAATTATAAAGATATATGTGATATTGCATTTTACACACCTCCTACATTAAACAAAATAAATAACTCCAAAGTTAAAAAACCATATTTATAAATAAAATGTGTCATTTATAAATGGATATGTAGGTGTGGCAGTGGATATATAGGTGAATCTAGATGTACATTATAAAAAAGAAACAAAGAACACTTGCTATTATTAAAAAATGTTCAGAAATCGAACAAAATTGCATAGTAGATAATAATATTTCAGCAACTGATTTTTATGACCATAATAAATCATGTATTTATTGTTTTGATTTCCATTTTAACTGTGTAAAAATATTGCAAATTGAAAAAAAATAATAATAATAAAAAATAAAGGAAGCTATGCTAATATACAAATATAAACATGACTTAATTAACAGGCAAGCAGAAAATGTTAAGATCATGGTATTGTGGGAAAATTAGCATTTCAAAGCTTTAGTTGACACAGATTACTGGGATAATCAAAAACACTCATAAGTCAATAAATTTTTTAATTATTTAATTATTTTCATATTTTTCTTAAAATAGAAAGCAACCAATTTATGATATGATGTGGATATTAATAATCAAATAAGATTATTTTAATATATTAGATTTCCATGGTTTTTTAGTTAACATTTATACTTCAAAACCTCCAACATCCATAGATCAAGTGAAATGAAATTAAATAATATTAATAAATGTTTTATTATATATATATATATATATATATATATATATATATATATATATATATATATATATATATATATATATATATATATATATATATATATATATATATATATATATATATATAGTGCAATTTTTATTAGCCTAGTCTATTGTAAAATAAAATTTTGTTGTATAATTTTAAATTTTGTTAAAGCCAGTGATATTTACTTAGTAAACTAGGAAAAACAATAATGACATATTAGATTATAGAGTTTGAACTTGGGTTTAGTTAACGGAAATTTATAAGTGATCTGATAAGTAACACAATTAACTCAAGATATATATATAAATAATGACCTATAAAGTTGTATATATGCAGATAGATGGACAATTAATATCATTTAGTATTTAAAACCAGTGAAGTTCAAATTAGATCTTGTAAACATGATGTATTATAAAGACCAATAATTATTGGCTGAGTGCATTTGATTTAATAAAAAAAAGTTTATATTCAAATCATGTTATATTTAAACGTAGATAAGGTTCAATTTTACAAAATACTGATCTCAAAGTAAAACAATAAATTGTATCTTTATTTAATTTCAAAAAAATATTATATTTTAAAATTAAAAAAAAAAACAAAGAAAATTGTCATTTTAAAATAATAAACCAAAAACTTGCAAATAAATGTTTGTTTCATAGAAAAAGTGGGAAATATCAACCAATCACTAAGTGTCAAGCCAACTTTTACTATAAAATTCAAGAAAGCAAAAAAGTTTCTTCTTGATCATAAAAAATAAGTAACTAGGTTTTTTTCTTTTGTTGTTATAAATATTTTAAAAAGTTGGATTAAAATTTTTTTAAATCTTATTATTTTCAAACAGAAGAAGTAATTAATGTTAACTCCGCATCAATATATTGGATAACTATATGCTTTGTGTTTAAAATAATGGAATAACTTAATCATTTTCTACTGGGCAAGTCAATGGTCAATAATTCCCAATAATCTTTTGAAATTAATATATATATATATATATATATATATATATATATATATATATATATATATATATATATATATATATATTGAGGAAATAATCGGAGACAAATAAAATGTATATATTAGAAAAGTATCAACAAATATATTCACTGGAAGAGAACAATAATTGTGCTGTGTGGGAAATGAATTCCAGTGATAAACAAAAGGAAATAAGTAAACACTGTCAATATTCAGTAAGGAGAGAATGGTAAATCTCTAGGAAACAGCTAAGTATATATTTTTAAGAGTCAATAGAACTAAATTAGTAATAGCTGAAAAGTGTTCATTGACATTCAGGCTACATATAAAATCCTGATTGCAATGAGGGATAGAAGTATTTACTCTGAGCCATACCAGTGGGAACGTCAGTTTCCATAAAGTTTTAACTAAAAAATGTTGCATGACATATATATTTTTGATTGAAATTATAAGTATGCCATATAATATAGATGGAATATATATGTCATCTAAAATAAATAAGGTCAGCCATAAATAAATTTTTTATTACTAAACAAAGAACAAAATGAAGGTTTATTGTTGCAATAACCCAAATACCTCACAAATCTTAAAATAAGCTGAATCTTCAGAGAAATAAGGAAAAAAATAAAAGTTGTAATAAGTTTATGGATGTGGAACAACCAGAACGCTTAGAAGATTTAAAGTTGTTATTATACTTTTACCTGGGAATTTAAAAAAGAACGTGTTTCTAATATTGGTATTTATATGTTTTAATCTATGAGTTGTTAATACAATAGGGAGGACTAAATAAATTAATAAGTGGATTAATTCAAGTGTTTATATTAATATTTATTTAATAATTAGGTTGAGATTAAATATTATTAGTCATTTAAATGAACAAATATGCTCAATATTCTAGTATGAAAGGTATAATAATGTATTTAACACTATTTATACACAATCCAGAAGGCAGGGTGTGTTTACGTGTGCAAATGAATAAATAAAAAATGATGCTATTTTCTAATGGGAAATTAATTTTGTTTTTCTTATAAACCTCCAGAATTATAACAATCTTTTCTTAATTGTTTTTGTATTGTTACTTAATCACCAAGTATATAACCTTAGTACTATTATTATTTTAGAGGTTAAAATAACAGACCATAAAAAAATAAAAATAAAAAGAGAATGATTGTTTAATAAACTTGATGTGTGATATGAAGGCACATATGTAGGAGTAAATATCTCAACATGCAATGAGAGATTGTTAGTTTTGTTTAATTAAAAACACTACGAATATTAATTTTATATTGTTATTACAATATATTTGTATATCATTTTGGTATAAGTTATTTTAAATTAGATGTTAATGGAAATGTTTATTGTAATAATTTGTAATGAATATTATTAAAATTATTGTTTTGAAAGTTTTCTTTAAATTCTAAATGTTGCATTTCTTTTCTGGGCTTATTTTCACCACATCACACAACTCAAAATGTACAGTTGAAATTAAAATGAAAAGTCAATTCAGTTTAGAGCAATCTAAAAGTTTAATAAGCACACATCTCTTAATATAAAGTTTTACTTGCTACATGCTGCCTTGATCCCATAGGTCTTTGATGACATTGTTAATTATTAAGATGTGTTTATTAATATAAAATTAAACGATATATTAGTTATTAGTGAAAGTATTAGTGTTAATTACAGTTTAGTTAATAATATTATTTTAATAATAAGTATTAAAGAACATAAATATAAAGCTTGATTATAGATTTAAACTATAAGCCTTTCTTAATTTGTGCACTACCCATGAAAATCTGTAAAATCCCTCTTGATATTTCATAGCTATTATGAAGAACTAATAAATCAATGATTATCCTGAGATCTCCTTATTGTAAAGTTATTCTTATTATTATTTCCAATCTTAATTTTTAAAAATGATAGAAATCACAGTTTATCTGTAATTATATAACAGATTAATTTACCAAGTGATTGAATTAAAACTTAATAGTTATAGATATGATATAATATATTGGATATTATTGTTAGCCATGCGAGTATGTAGATGCTCAATAAAGAGTCTCTGGGTATTCTCATGTCATTGAACAAAAATTGGGTATTTGTTTAATGTTAAGGAGATGTGAACCGTTTATAGGTAAACAAGTCTCATAGTGATTATATTTAAAATTTGTCTTATGTTAGAAATGTTTAATCATGTAAAATAAACTTGGGATAAATACTAACTTTATCTAAATTCAATTGTTATAGTTAAATTTAATAGTTGGGAAATAGTAAGTCTGTTAATAGTACCTAGCCAGAGTCAAAGTAGGGCTAATATAGGGCTTGGTTTCTCTGCTTAAGGTTATACCATCTATAGATAGGCCACAGTATTTAAACCCCTTTATGGCACCCATATGTGTTGATCAATTAGTAAACTAATCATTGATTATCGTGATTGATTTATATAGAAAAATGCCTAACATGTTAATTTAATTATTAGACATAGTTAAAGGGAAATAAAAATTTGTTTATAAACTTCTCATAAATTATATAATATCAATACCTATGCGCTTATAATGCTCATTAAAGAAGTTATATGTTATTAAATTCATTTAAAGCTTAGTCAAACAATATTTTAAATAATATACCGAAACATCTAATTAACATAAATTTGAATTCTCCCCCTCATCACTACCAACCGTTTTATTTTTATTTTGCACAGTTATGATTATGAAGCCATAGAGCTTTGAAAGCGCTAAGCTTGAAATAAATTTAATAACATATAACTTCTTTAGTGAGCATTATAAGTGCATAAGTATTGATATTAAAGGGAAATAATATTTTTTTTGATTTTGTTAAAATATTAATTAAAGACTAGTCTAATATGGCTTATGATCAGTGGGCAAATCATAAATAGTTTGAATTTTTAAGAACAGAAGTGAAAGAACAAATGGCTAACAGTATTCAAGAATTTAAAAAAGAATTGGGACAAGGAATAGAGAAAAAATTACAGGTTATAAAATCTAACAAAACTGAAGATCAGAGATATTGATCTAAAATGGGAGAAAGGATGAAGAAGTTAGAGAAATAATTAATAGATTGAATAGAGAAGAATAAAGAAATAATTGAAGAAAATAATAGCCCAAAATAGATGAGTAATAAAAACATTGATCAAGTAAGAGAGGAACAAAAGAATTATATAGATAGTTTGTTTAGTAAAATGAAATTGAAGGATAGAATATTTGATAATGATATTAGAATTGAAGAAATTAAGATCATCTATCATGATAGATTAAAATGGTCAGAAAGCTTAGAAAAAAAGCTTCTAGTGAAATTTTAAGAGATAAACCTATGGATGAAAATTGTACTAGGGTAAAACAAATGGAAGATATTACTAATAACCATAGTAAAATAATAAGTAGATTTCAAGAAACAGAATCTGATAGAGGTTATCAATCAGAGAGAGAGAGGAATAAGTGCAAGTAATTCTATAGCCATAAGATTTATGAAGATAAAACCTTTCAAAGGTGAATATATGTAGAATCCTTCAAAATTCCTAAATAATTTGAAAGAATTGTTTTCTTTGTATCCTATGTCAGAGAGGAAAAAATTAGCCATCTCATGTAACAATTTCTATGCTGCTGCAAGAGACTGGTGGCAGTCATTATTTGAAAAACCCATAGTATATTGAGACTTCAAATGCTTGATATTGTCTAG
The DNA here is from genome assembly GCA_028023455.1 of Epiperipatus broadwayi. NCBI lineage: Eukaryota > Metazoa > Onychophora > Udeonychophora > Euonychophora > Peripatidae > Epiperipatus > Epiperipatus broadwayi. The sequence goes on along the minus strand of JAQFVV010012442.1, from coordinate 1,156,960 downwards.
TTTTGGGGGATCTGACAAGCAGGATTACATTAGATACCAAATAATGCAAGAAAGGTATAATGCTAACAAAGGTCGATATGCAAAGTTTTTCCACAATCAAGTTGTTAGACTCAAAACCCTTACTTCTTTTCTTTTGTCAGAAATAAAAATTGTCAGATTGATTCAAAGAAATTTTCCATGCCATATTGAGCAAATACTCCCTGCTGCAGATAGGGATACTGTTGAAGAAGTGAGTGAGATTGTAGATGCCTTAGAGATGAGTGATGGCAGTTTAGAAAGAGGAAATAGAAAGTTGAAGGAAAAGTTAAATTATCTAGTGGCTGCAATGCAAGTTAGGCCTGATATGCCACAGAAAGTTATGAGAAATGAACACATATTGGTGTAAAAAATAGATTTGTTTCTAAGGCTAAAAATTCAAGTATAGTGAATTGAGGTAGAAATAAACCATTAATTCAGGATAGTCAGCCTGCAACCACAATTTTGAAGAAAACAGAGAGTAAAGCTTTTAACAAGATCATGTTAAACTAGAGAGGAACATATAATCCCCAAGGCATCATTCCCTATTCTGTAAGAATCTAAAATAGCTGTCCAAATTACTGTGATAGGGATTATCAATTTAATTATTGTGATATTTAGAGTTTATGAATGGTCCAAAGACAAATTAATAGACTTAATTGTGAAGTTATTGTGACATTTAGAGTTTATGAATGGTCCAAAGGCAAATTAATGGACTTAATAGTTAATTTCAAGAGGACAGGAAATTTTGTTTGTTTATTTATTGTAGGAAGCCAGGCAATAGAAATCAATATTATATATATATATATAAGATAATCCAGTACATAATGCTATACTGAAATAAATATACAAATATTAAGCAATTAAATCATCCCACATGATTAAGAAATCCAGTACCGCCCTCTGTGAACTAATATATAAATACATTAGAGTTCGTATTTTGAAATATGAACTCTAATGTATATATATATATATATATATCACCCAGTGGATATAAATATTTAAATTTTTAACATGGATGAACCCGCAAAATATGTTATATATATATATATATATATATATATTGTACTGGATGGAAGCTTTATGTCTAGCATATACTAACCACAAGGGCGCCACTAGTTTGAAAATTGGAGCTAGACATTTATTTTAAGGGTGGACAGGATATATGAATCCGAATGCGCCAGACTAGTTCAATCAAGCAAATGAGATCTTATGTTTTGTTCAGAGGGTTGGAAAAGTAGCCACAGAAAACAAATTCAGCCAAGTAAAAAGGAATAAATAATTTTATTATGGATATGATTAAATAAACATTCTAAATAATAATCTTTAAAACACACTTAAAATGTACTACTCGTACATTCATCAAAATTAAACTAAATATTTTATATGACTTTCAGAGCATTTTCCTGTGTATGAAAGAGTGCAAAATACTGGCAGTAGAAGTATTAGAAAGTAGACAGTAATCTCATGCAAGACAAGGGAGGTTAGCTTCCTGCTTATAACCCATAATTATGAGAAGACTGGATCTCTGTATTCGAAATTTTTGAGAGTTTATGCCGAAACAGGCGAAGTGTGAAGGCAGCTTCCAAAATATTAACAACAAAAAAGGGTGTTGAAAGTAATTAATTTTAATCAATTGACCTCCCTCAGAGTGAGACAGGCTAGTAGCTCATGATCTACCTATTGAGAGGGTTAAAATGATTGTATGCGCCAGTAATAAACAAATTGGAAGCTTGAAGAAATAAAACTAAAAACTATTATATTTTATAATAGCCTATTATAAATTATTAGTTTCACAGCATAAATAAGACTAATAACAAAGTGGGGCATGAGCTAGAACCTAATTAAAATAGTCTGTAATATGCACACTGCTCTAAATAATAAAAAGGAATGTGAGATTACAAATAACTTTATACTACCTTACTTACTAAGACTTAAATGGGACATATAGTATAGATTTAAAACTAGAACTCTTAGAACTCTTAAAAAAATATCAAACACACAGAAATAAATTTACAAAATAAAACTTGAAACACAATTACATTTTTTAAAAAAAAGAAATTAAATTTAAGACAAAATTATTTAAATTGTAAAACATAAGGTACCTTAATAATTGATTTAAATGCTAGTGCACTAGACTTCTTAAGTATATAGTCCGATGCTCTGGATTTGCTGATATTATGCTTAGTCGAGTCAGTCAGTGGTTCTTTTGTAATTGGTATTTATAGCATTATAGGCAGTTAATGGAGACACAAGACACCCGAACCTGTCCTGGAAAGAAGCTTAGCACATCATGATAGTAGAAAACATTCTTACTGTAGAATTAGCATTCATTTTAAACAGAATTGCTTAATTGACTTTGCTCTCAGAATATGCAGGGATTGTACATATTGCTCATATGCAGGTGAGTGGATACTCTGGGTTATAAAGCATATGATAATGCAAATTATATATTGCTCACACACATGTTAGTGAATACTTAGGTTTACAAAGAATTTAATAATGCAAATTGTATATTGCCCACCCATAGGTGAGTGAATACATAGATTTACAAAATGTTTAATGTGATTATCAATAAACAATAAACAAAACTAATTATATTTGCTCACACAAAGGTGAGTAAAATTTAGGATTGCAAAATGTGTAAATAGATTATGAGTTTACAGAACTAATAGCATGCTTATACCATCCTTTATGTTCTAACCCATACTATGATCTGTATCATGAAAATCAGTAATAGTTAGAATGATCATTTATTGACAGCAGCTTGAGATTATATTAATAAATTTAAACATAACTTATAATAATAATAATAATAATAATAATAATAATATATATATATATATATATATATATATATATATATATATATATATATATATATATATATATATATATATATATATATATATATATATATATATATAATTACTACTCAGATAGTCACATTAACTCAGACTCTGAATCGGACAGGCCAATGTTAATTTCTATGGGAAGTTGAATTGCTGTTGGGCAGTTGAATGTCAAACTCTATGGCATTACAAACTATAGTATCAAAATATGTGCATCTCAAATGTATTCTTAATTGAGGTTGATTATCTAGTAATCAGTTCCCCAGACTGTGCTACTTGCTATAATATGAAAAAGCCCTTTTATTCAAGTGAATTGAACAACCGCTTCTCTTGGAATGCTTTGGTTCCTTGCTTTGGTTCCTTCAAATACAAATATATGTCACAGTTGCCTAAACTTTCAAGGCATGAGTTGATGTGGAATTGATCCTGATATAGGCCATTATAGGTATAGCAAGAAGATACACATATTTATGCTAACTAGCAACATATTTGCCACAGTAATTTAAAATTTTCCTAAATTAATTACACCAAATCTTAGCTTTCATCAGTGCCACTACCACTGGTCAGTTCCTCAATGTTATTACTTAGTCACACTACAAAGACAATAATAAGAATCTGATTTCAGGATATCTGTATAGCTTAATCTCTAATTAAAAAGAGTTACAGCAAATTTAATAATTTACTAAGATTTAAAATATTACTTACATGCTGTATAGATCATGGCCAATATCAAACAAATACTGAATTTTAAATAACTTGTGCAAAATAATGATTTTTAAATAACTTTTGAAAAATACTCATTTTGAAATAATTATTCTGTGCATTATAAGTAACTGGATCACTCTAATGTAAATATTAGTTTGATTTCAGAAGAGAGTTTGCCTATATTTCCTTATATTATAATATTCTAATATAATGGAAGGCACTTAATTGTCTCTCCAATAATTATTAAATCCCACAAAACACCATTCTAAAGAACATAGCATAAATTAATAAACATGAAATGAAAAACTAAATATAGATGGTATAAGAACAAATTGCAGAAAATGATCAATAAAGTTATAACTTAGGAATGAAGAATTTGTTTGAATGGTTGTTTTAGAACCTAAATATTTATGATTACTTAAAATATTTATGATCAAGCAAGAATTTTGGGAGTGCACTAAGCTTTAAAGTGAGTTTAATATTTAAATAATATAATTAAAGATGAAACTTGATTAGATAGATAGCTAGTTTTTATTTTAGAATTGTTTTTTTTTTTCCAACTTTATTGAGGAATTATACAATGGTTACATTGGTTTTACATATTGTTACTATGGATTATACAGATTATTACAATGATTTATATGCATGTATTATAAAGTTCTGTGGTGTTGTGTTCAGGCGTAATCTTAGAGTACTTCTTCACTGGGTAGATCAACTAGGGCCCATGTGTTTTCTGCAATGTTAAGGTAGGCTGTGGAAAAGTCTGTTTTGCGAATTTTATTCAGCATTTGATAGAAAGCTGTCTCAATGTTTGGGTATTCAGACTTGCTTATGACCAGCCTACATCGAAGAGACCAGATTGTAAAGTTCACAAATGTTGCCAGTCTAAGTTGTGCATAAGTTCCTTGATCTATCACATTGGTCAGAGACAAAGAATTGTGGGTTTGGTTCTTGAATCGGTTCCGTAATGCTGATTGGAGCTTTTGTAGACATGGGCAGTTTGTTAGCGTGTGGTTGGTGGTTTCATCTTCTCTCTGGCAGAGTGCGCATGTGCTTGCTAGATTTTTGAAGCCTCTCTTATAGTAGAGAAAGGCATTTGTGGGAAGGGCTTCCAGATTTACTTTAATGAGGAAGTCAACATACTTTGGGGGAAGGTGCCAGTGTTTTGTTAGTTTGATGAGTCTTTGGTTGGAAATATGGAGGTAGGCAGAGATAGTGGAACTCTTGTGGTGTGTAATATTGAAGATCTCCCAATATGTGAGTTTTCTTGTGAATAGGCTTGCATTGGCTGAAAGTTGGTTCAGGATTAGAGTCACTGATTGTCGAAGCCAGTTGTTTTGTTTAGAGGGTGGTGGCCTATCTGTGGGCTCGACAGGTAGTGGGCATTCAATGGCATCATTGTCCTTAAAAAGTTTGTGAAGCACATTGTGTGTTCTTTGTAGGTTGACTGTTTCAATGGAGTGGAGTGAGAGACCATTCTCTCTCCTGGGGTTATGCATTGTCTTGATACTGATGGCTGCGACTTTTCCTCCCCAGCAAAGTTTGGTGCATGCCGAGTTTATTTTGTTTATGAATCCTTTGGTGGGGTTGAATCCAGTAAGGTAGTATGTTATTTTGGGAAGCAGGATGGCATTTAGTAATGCAACCTTTCCAAAGAGGGACAAGTAAATTTTTGATATTGATGCTATTGTGGTTTGTGTTTTTTCCAGCAGTGAGTTTTGGATTTCCTGTCTCATGAGTGAGTAGGACTTTGCTACAGGGAATCCCAAGAACTTCTGTGGTTGGGCATTGAACATGGCTGGAATTTGTTTTCCTGTGAGTAATGACCATATTGCTGACTTCTCGCTGTTGAATGTGAGGCCATGCATTGTTGTGTAACTGTCAAGTATGTCTACTAGATTGTTAAGGTGATCGATGGAGGGAAGAAAGACGACAACATCGTCCATGTAGGAAATGTGTTTTATGTTTTCATTGATGTAATCTACTTGGATGCCTGGAAGTGTGTTTTCTATTTGGAGTAGGAGAGGGTTTATGTAAGCTGTGAATAACAGCGTGCTTAGTGGGGATCCCTGTGGGATGGATAAACTTGGTTTGAATCCCGGAGCTATGCGTCCATCTAGCGTGAGGAAAATTTCCCGGTTGTTTAAAAGGTTCTCTATGATTTGTAGAAGAGGTTGAGGTACTTGGTATTGTTCAAGTGTTTTAATTAGCACATCAATGCGTACCGAGTCGAATGCCCCTGCGATGTCGAGTTGAATGGCAACTGGCTTGGACCTTCTTTTTGTGCGCACTTGGTCTATTACTAGACGGAAGCGGCTTATTGCATCTGATGTGGCTGCACCCTTCTTAGCAAACTGGTATTTTGAGATGTGCTTGAGGACATTGTCTTGCATTTTGTCTTTGATTATAGACTCAATTATCTTGATCATGAGTGGGATCATTGAGATAGGCCTTAGGTTTTGCAGTTCAGTTGCGGCATCACTCTTTTTAAGTAGTGGCACCATTGCGATCGGGTATAAAAATTCAAGTTGGCAAGTTCCACTGCTGAGTAGATCAATCATTTTCTTGATGATTGGGATGGTATATTTGCTCAGGTGGAGTAGAATGAACTTCGGGATGCCATGTAGTCCAGGATGTATTTTGTCTGGCATCGCATTTAATTTTTTTTGGATTGTAGCATGGGTAATGTCATGAGTGTTGTCTGGATTTATTTTGAAAGTTCTTCTGTCACTGGGTGTGATGTGGTTTTGAAACTTTTTTTTGAAATGTTCTTGGAGTTTACCTAGCATTGCAGGGCCAATGTATTGTTTACCATCAATGGTGATGTTGCTTGGGCCTTTTCTATTCTTTCCTGATCCCAAGGCCCATCTGATGTATCCTCTGGTCCAGCAGTGTTGATGTACCAGGTAGCTCCGGGCTCTTTTTGTTGCTATGTGTTCTGCTAGAATCTTTTGGGTGGTCCTATATTTAGTCTTTAGTTGTAAGATTGTTTCTATGTTTTGTCCTTTCAGTGTTAGGTGCTTGAGGGTATCTGCAATGTTGTCTAAGCTGTTTAAAAGTTTCAAGGGTCCTGGTCTTCAGAAAGAGTAGGTGGTTATTAGTTTCTGTAGTGTTTTTGTGAATAGAGGCCATGCCTCTGTGATTGGCTTGGAGAGTATGTTTGTTTGATGGAATTGTATGTAGGCTTCTGAGAACAGGCAGGCTGGTGTAGTTTCCCTGGTTATGAGTCTTATTGTTCTTTGGTAGTTGTTTGGGTCTGGGGAGCTTGAGGAAAACTGGAGTTTTATCTCTTGTAATAGGTGGTCTGAAAAAACCACTGACCAGAGTCTGGCTTGAGTGGTAGGCAGTAAGTTTGGTGAAAAAAAGGTTAAGTTGATGAGGGACTTATATTTGGTTGTGTAGAATGAAAATGCTGTCTCAGGGAGCAGGTTTCGTGCACTCATTAGCTTTAGATTGATCAATGGGAGGTAATTAGACTGGAAGGTTTCATAGGAGTGGTTAAAGTCTCCTATCAGGCTGGAAGGAAATGGGTTGGTTCGAAGTGTCGCATTTATTGTGTGAATAATTCTGCGGATGTTGTCAGGAGCCTTTGTCATGTATATGTTGCATAAGTTGATGGTACAATTGTTGTACTGAAGGATGGCTATGAGACAGTGGTTGTCTATGTATAGTATTTTGAAGAAGGTTATGGGAGATAATTTGTTAATTAGTATGGCCACTCCGGATCCTGGTGTTTGGGCTATGGAGTAGTGAAAGTAGCCCAGTGAGTTTAGTTTCATGATGTGTGGGCCAGACTGTATGTGTAGTTTTGTTTTGGAGAGACAGAGGATATCTAGTTGATGTTTAATGAACCATCTGTGAAGTGCTTCAACTCTTTCTTTGGAGTTTAAGCCTCTGATATTTACTGCTGTGATTGTAATAGTCATGGTGTGGTGAGTTTTTTTAGGTGAAGGTATCTTCTGGGACGGCGTCTTCTGGTAGGGGTTTTTCTGAGGGGCTGTTCTCTGACTCAGGAAATGAGATAAGGAGTATTTCATTTTCTGTGGTTGTCGGCATGGGGTCTTCAGTTGGTCTGAAAATTGGTAGAGTATCTTCTTCTGTGGTTGTCAGCATAGGGTCTTCAGGTGGTCTGACTTTTGGTAGAGTCTCATCTTTGGTGGTTGTCAGCATAGAGTTTACAGATGGTCTGAATTTTGGTAGAGTCTCATCTTCCCTTGATTGAATTTCTCGTCGTTTTTGTCTGATGGTTTACGTGATTCCTGTAATCTGGTAGTTTTTGTTTTGAGGGCCACTTGGGCTGGGTCTGAGGTACTGGAGTCATCAGTTGATTTTTCTTGTGTGCTAGAATTATTATGTCTTGATCTTTTGCGGTTGCGTGGTTTGGAGGGTTTTGTAGATGTTTTGGTGGGTCCCTCATCTTCTGATTCGATCATGGTTTCTGATGATGACCGCGATCTAGTGAGCTTTGAGTCCTCTGCCATTCTGTGGTGGATTAGGGATTTTCCAGTATCTGGGATGCTTGTGTGGCTATGGTTTGTTCCCATTGGAGTGGGTATGGACTGATGTGTGTTTTTAGTTTCTGTTTGTGGTTTTGGGTAGGTTTTAATTGGATGTGTAGAATCAGTGGGGTCTTCGATGGTGCTGTTGTGATTTTTTGGATATGCCTGACTGCTTATATCGCTTGTATTGAGGGGACACTCCTTCATTATGTGTCCTCTGTTCCGACAATTGAAGCACAATGGGGGTATATCCCGGAAGCTGATAAGGATTGTAGCCTTGTTGTTGCTGACTGTTGCTGGTAGTGTAAGTGGCTGGATTCCTGTATTGAGGACTAGACGGAAGACTGCAGTGTTGGTAAATACCATTGTTTCTGCTCTTGATTCTTGGATGTATTTAAAGCCTTCAACTGTACCATAATTGGCAAGTGCCTGTTGTAAGTGGGACTCTTCAAAGTTGACAGTACAGTTACTCACTCTGTCCTGAAGAATCTGTGGTTTGTTCATGTTAATGGGGACCAGGTATTTTTTGTCTAACTGTTTGAATTTAGTTTCAAAGAGTTGCTTTCCTGCTAGGTCTTTGAATTGAATTGCAATATACCCTTTTATTTGTGTGGAACAGTATTTTATAAACTGGTGACCAGATCTTGTGATCAGTGAGTATATCGTAGAGTGAGAGTATTGGGAATTTGTATAAAGAGCAGTTGGTATCTGTTGTTGTTAGGATACTTGTACATTCATTGGTGTACTCTGTGAAGGAGCGAAAGAGAAGATTTGGTATGGTTCTATTAAAGTGTTCTGTTACTGAAGAATGGTAGTCTATGTTAACTGGTTGTTGCAAGTCAGCATGTTCATTTTGTTCTTGTTCCCCGTCTCTTAATTGGATGAATTTATTGTATGGGTCTTCTGTAGTTTGTGTGTGGATTGCTTGAGTTTTGGCTTGGGTTGATTGCCTAGTGGTTATCCTAAGGCTATTAGCATATGAGAATTGTGGATGGAGTTGTGGGGATATGGCATGGTAATGTCCTGAGTTGTTAGCATTGTTTTGCTGTGCTGGTTCTGGGGGGCTGTTGGTGTCTTGGGTTGTGAATTTGGAACTGCATTGAAGTTTTGGAAAAGGATCATTGTTGTTTTCCAATGTTGTATCATTTTCTTCACTGTTTTCGTTTTGTGTTGTTTGTTTTGGTTTCTGGGAGTTTGGTTTATTTGTGGTGTTGCTGCTTGTTAATTTTCCTGGGAAGTTGGTGTTAGTTGGTGTTGTCTTTTGGATTGGAGCAATTGTTTTAATTTGATTGAAGTTTGATTTTCCATTGCTATTAGTATTGGTTGGGTCTTTTTTCTTACCTTTATTTAGTGTTAGTGCAGTTTTCAGCCTTGTTTTTAAATCTCTACTTGTTTTTTTTTGAGGTTGAAAAGGTGATTTCAAGCTGGCTTTATGTGCAGTTAAATTAACTGGAGAATTGGTATAAAATGGTGTATTCGACTGTGCTGGATGATTTAGTTGTGTCCCCCCTAAGTTGGAATGCGTAAATAAATCGCTAGAGTTACAATTTAAGTCGTTTTTTGCATTATGAGGGCGATCTAGTGTGGCTTCCGGTTTAGTTTTAGATTTGCAACTTTTTTGTTTTTCATGCTGGGAGTCTGATTTTTGTCGGGTATTATAGCAGGTGGAATTCTCTGTCAAAGCAGTATAACCTTCTGTCTCTGACTCTATGGAATCACTCAACTGTGTCTCTGTGAACTTAGAGTATGAATTTACGTCTTTTTCCGTGTTGTGAGTGTGAACGTGTCTAGCTTCCGGTTTGGTTTTTTGACTATAACTTTTTCGTTTTTCAAGTTGGAAGTCTAGTTTTGGGACAAGATTATAGCTGTTGAAATTTTCTATGGTATTTATATAACTTTTTTCCTTCGACTGTGCGGGGTCATGATGCAATGCTTCATCTAATTTTGGATATGTGAGTTCATCCTCAACGGCAAAATTGCGGTTGATGTTTACGTTATAAGTATTATATTTTCGAGATTCCTGTTCAGTTTTGGAGGCATAACTTTTTTGTTTTTGACTCTGGGGATCTAATTTTTTTTTGGATTAAAGGTAGAAAAATTCTCTATAAAATCATTGTCGTCGGAAGTTTGGGGCTGATCTGAAAGATTGTTTTCAGACTCCTCAAAATCTGTTTCTAGTTCACATTTTCTATTTGTTTTCTCAGTAGATTTTTTCCTTGAAGGGTTTTTCCTTTTTTCGGTCAAAGGAAGAGTTATTTCTTTTGGTTTGTCCTGAAATTTGAATTTAGGGATTTTAGAGTTGTTTTCACTTTTTAAAAGTGGTCCCTCTTCCCTTTGAGAGGCTATGACTGAATTTGCTGAGGTGACAGTTTTTTTTTTGGGAGCCATGTTTGTTTTGATGGTGGTTGTTTAACTTAGTAATAATTAACAATTATATATGGATTTAAATGTTTTTTTTTTTTATAAATAATAAAGAGAAGATATTTACAATATTTCCTGTGTGGTTATTTCTCCTCAATAAGTGGTATTGAAGCATCTAAGTCACAGTCAAAGTAGCTACCATGCAAGGGTGAACTTGCCTAAAAGCTGCCACTAGAGGGCGACTCTAGTAATGAAATTAGCATATTCTGCAGAATGATTTAAGGTAATATTTGGTAGTAAGTCTTTCAAGGCATTCTATACTGGGATTCTTTTCTCCATTAAATTGGGATGGTATTTTTCTCCATTAAGTCTACTGTCGATTTTCTATTCTTCAGTTGTGGCCTTCTCCATCACTTCAGTCAAGAATTAGTTAATGCTTCAGGTGTAGCTTCTCCATCACTGGGCCAGGGCTGAGGTTGATGTTTCTTCCATTCTGTAGAACAGTCTTCCATGAGAGATAGACAGCCAGTCTATCATTCCACTAGCTGACAGTTCTTGTTTTAACAGCTTTGGTAATGGCCTGGTCAGAATTCAGCTTGGTCAAAGTTATGCAGTTACAGTTCTGTAATTATTTTCAACACTAGTTTTTCAGAAAATGGGTCTCCAACATTTTGATGGCTACTACAGGCTTTTTTATATCACATTTTTGACGATATTTCCCTCCCACTTTTACTTTTACAATGTCACTTGTTTACTGATTTCAAACCTTGCCTTTAACTAATTTTCCACTTAGTTTTAAATATTCACCACAGCTAAATCTGAAGTTAAAAACTCTATTTCCTTGGGTTTCCCAATGGCACTTAGCATGAATTTATGCCTGACTGGATTTTCTAATTTGTTTTTGTCTATAATTTTAAATGAGGTCAATTTTCAGCCAAATGATTATTTTTAGACAAAATGTTAAAACTCTTAAACATCTTGCAGTTTGTGTAATTTTAACAAACAATAGAACTCGAAATTATTTAAATGAATATTAAAACTTAAATGAATTATTTTACAAATTTAAACGTTTTATTTTGTTATATACCTAAATTCTAACTACCCGCTGCTATGTTTACTTCAGTTTTAACAAGTGTAAAGGGGTATGTGCATATATGCTATTTATGACTGCATCTTCATATACTTAACAAGGTGATTATACTTGCACATACTCGGCAATATTACAAGCACACTAAAAGTTTTAAATTAAAGAAATACACACAATCTGAGTGAAATGAAATATACTGTTATAGAATATAATAGATGAAACAGACAGGCTGATAGATCTGTTTCAATATATATATATATATATATATATATATAAACATATATATATATATATATATATATATATATATATGATAAACAAAAATGCAAGTTAAAAAACTTGCTAATGCTTGTATTTATGTCCACAGATGGCGTTCTACCAAAAACACCGATCAAGCGTATGTTTTGTTTACATAAACGTCAGAGTAGTATTCACAATCTCTAACTATAATTCCACTTTCAGATCATGATTTCAAGCTATTTGCTATCATCAGTGAAAGACATGAATAAAGAAACTAGATCTAAACACAAACTCTGAGCGTTTATGAAACAATTTCTATTCAGCTTGCAAGTGTGAATTTTTTAGACACGTAATGTCTTCAAACTCAGCATAGCAAACCAGATAGCTATATGGGTCTGATCTCAGTTCAGCATCACCACATAGTAGTAGCCTCTGCAATCTATATCATTGCAAGAAAGACCTCAATGGTACATTTATGATAAACAAAAATGCAAGTTAAAAAACTTGTTAATGCTTGTATTTATGTCCACAGATGGCGTTCTACCAAAAACACCGATCAAGCGTATGTTTGTGTTTAGATCTAGTTTCTTTGTTCCTGTCTTTCACTGATGATAGCAAATTGCTTGAAATCATGATCTGAACATGGAATTATAGTTAGAGATAGTGAATACTACTCTGATGTTTATGTAAACAAAACATACGCTTGATCGGTGTTTTTGGTAGAATGCCATCTGTGGACATAAATACAAGCTTTAGCAAGTTTTTAACTTGCATTTTTGTTTATCATACATGTACCTTGGAGGTCTTTCTTGCAATGATATAGATTGCAGAAGCTTCTACTATGTGGTGATGCTGAACTGAGATCAGACCCATATAGCTATCTGGTATGCTATGCTGAGTTTGAAGACATTACGTGTCTAAAAAATTCACGCTTGCAAGCTGAATAGAAATTGTTTCATAAACGCTCAGAGTTTGTGTTTAGATCTAGTTTCTAAATTCCTGTCTTTCACTGATGATAGCAAATAGCTTGAAATCATGATCTGAACATGGAATTATAGTTAGAGATAGTGAATACTACTCTGACATTTATGTAAACAAAACATATGCTTGATCGATGTTTTTGGTAGAATGCCATCTGTGGACATAAATACAAGCGTTAGCAAGTTTTTTAACTTGCATTTTTGTTTATCATTAATGTACCTTTGAGGTCTTTCTTGCAATGATATAGATTGCAGAGGCTTCTACTATGTGGTGATGCTGAACTGAGATCAGACCCATATAGCTATCTGGTTTGCTATGCTGAGTTTGAAGACATTATGTGTCTAAAAAATTCACGCTTGCAAGCTAAATAGAAATTGTTTCATAAACGCTCAGAGTTTGTGTTTAGATCTAGTTTCTTTATTCCTGTCTTTCACTGATGATAGCAAATAGCTTGAAATCATGATCTGAAAGTGGAATTATAGTTAGAGATAGTGAATACTACTCTGACGTTTATGTAAACAAAACATATGCTTGATCGGTGTTTTTGGTAGAACGCCATCTGTGGACATATATATATAAGTAGACCACAGAGTTTTATTTAATGTAAAACCATTTTTTAAAATGAAAGCATAACAAAATTATTTTATTTTGATGTTTATTGATAAGTGTATGTTAGAAATCAATATTTTAATGGTCAATTTTATAAAACTTGTTAAAACCCCTAATATAATACATGATAAATCTATACTAAAAATAAATCACTCATTATCTTTCTTCACATTCTTTCTAAAATTGGAAAGAAATCATTTCTTAGAATGATGGAGGGAAAAGACATAATAATAAAAAAAACTGACAAGAACAGATTTTTTCTCTTTCTTTATATATTTCCATTCTTTAACTCTACTGAAATTACTACTCCCTTTAGATATCATGAAAATAATAATGCTTTTTACATTTAAAAAAATGATCTTTTCATTGTCCAATCTTTGGTCTAAGGGAACAAATTAGACCAGAAAACATGTTACATTTCTTAAATATATATATATTCAAACAATAATAATCTAGTGCATATATATATATATATATATATATATATATATATATATATATATATATATATATATATATATATATATATATATATATATATATATATATATATATATATATATATATATATATATATACACAACATTAATGGCAATTAAAATAATACATGCATTATTTTATGTGATATTTTTCTTTGCATATACATAAAATTTTACAGACAAGTTTGGAATTATCATTAATACATTTTAATTAGTATACGGTCTATGTCTTCACAATGCTTGTAATTTTACCACTGATGCTGATCTGATGGGTATGCTTTCATGTAATGGCTTCTGTATTATTGATTCAAACTACTGATAAACCACACAGTAGGAGATTTGCTATACTGCTATCTGGAACTTATTAGATGACTGCTTGAACACTGCTGCTGGAACTTTCATCATGAGGTGGCCTTTCACCTCAATGACATGGAAAAAGCCAACTTTGGACTACTCTTGTATTTTATATGATGATGATACATATATGTAGCTAAACTAGAATTTTATATTATTATATATCTAACAAAAGATCACTCTCAGTATTTGTAAAGTAATCTTTCAAAGAGCATTAAGAATTTTTCTATTAAATGATTTGTAATATTTTTAGTCAATGGCAATTTGCATATTTTATTTTATTTCAATTTTAATTTTTTATGCAAAGTTCTTACTGCCCTGTAGCACTTGATTTTTCATTAAGATTTTAAGGAAATACTATTGCTAATTTAATTTCCAAAGGTGTTAAACTGGAATTATTTGTTATCTCCAATCTTAGTTTTTTAATAAGGCACCCATTATTGTGATTTCTTAATGGAATATTTCCATTACTGAAAGTTATTCTATTGTTCTGACCACTCCAACCTGTTGAAACATTTACATTTATATGATTAATTAACTTTTAAAATATTTAATTTTCAAATTTATTTGCATGATCTCAACAAGTTAAAGTATCTACTGTTACACATCAACACACTCATTATCCACATGTGTGAGTATAACATAATCTATATAACGTTAAATGGCAGGAAATAAAAAATGAAGGTACTTTGGTATTAGAGCTGCAACATTGACGAGAACTCTTGAAACAATGCTTGGCATTCACAACGACTCTTGGAATGATGATCGATGCTGGGGAGATAAGTCTCCTATGTTCCCAGTGTCAATTATCAAGCCAAGAGTTATTGTGAACATTAGGCATCAACGGTTGTTCCAAGGGTCATTGTCAAAGTCACAATTCTAATACCTTCTGACATTGTTGACATTTGTATCAATCTGCTGATGACTTTGTGAATCCACCAAAATGATGTGAACATGACTCTTCCTTGAAAAACCAAAAAGGACATGTCACAGCTCAATTCTAAAAAATAGTAACACATAATATAATATAATTCAAAGAAATATTGCAAGATTTTTAACAAAAAGTGCAGTATATATTCAGTAGATGATTATTGAGAAATCAAGGTAATTTCCAGAAAAAAAATAGCAAACGCATTGCAATTGACGATTTAAGATATTTCAATATTGTGGAAGATTTTTAACAATAAATAAAAAGTAAAATATATTCAATACATGATTATTGAGAAATCAAGGTAATATTGTAGTGAAATTCAAACAAATATTGGATAAAATTTTTTAAAAAAATTACGAAATTTTTAAAAAAAGAAATATGGGTAAACTACAATATTTTTAAAATGACGCATTTACAAAAAAAAAAAAAAAAAAGAAACAGCAAAAGTAAATCCAGTAACCACAATTTTAATATTGCAAATATTTTTAACCAAAAATATAGAATATATTCAGTATATGGTTATTAAGAAATCATGGTAATATTGTAATGAAATTCAAACAAACATTGGCCAAAATTTAAACAAAAAAAAAATACAAAATTTTAAGAAAAAGAGATACGGGTAAATCTAATTTTTTTTTTAAGTAACACATTTACAAAAAAATCAGCAAAGGTGATACCATTAACCACAATTTTAAGATTGAAAATATTTTTAACCAAAAATGTAGAATATATTCAATACATGGTTATTAAGAAATCAAAATAATATTGTACTGAAATTCAAACGAATATTGGGTGAAATTTAACAACAACAACAACAAAAAAAAACATGAAAATTTAAAAAAAAAGAAATACGGGTAAATCTAAAAAAAAATTTTAAATGACACATCTCCAAAAAAAAAAAGAAACAGCAAAGGTGATGCCATTAACCATGATTTTAATATTGCAATATTTTTAACCAAAAATGTAGAATATATTCAGTACATGATTATTGAGAAATCATGGTAACATTGTAGTAAAATTGCAATGGAATTCAAAAAAAATATTGCAATATTTTTAACAAAGAATGTAGTATATACTGTACAAAATGTAAAAAAAAAAAAAAAAGCAATACGAGTAAATCTAAAAATCTCCTCCAAAAACCAATGTCATTATTGGTAAAAAATTCTAATTAAAAATGTAGGAGAATCCATAAAATAAACTTAATTTTTAAATAAAATTACCAAATTCAGACAAATACTGCACTAAATGTACATGAAATGCCTAAATATTGTGGAAATTTTAAAGTCATACTGAAAATTTTAAAAACAATACATTTTGATTTTCAAAAAGCAAATGTAACGCTATTGCCATTTTTAGTGAGTAATTGAAAAACCTATGAAACAACATCAAAAGACTTTACAAGTGGATTAAATACATTTTGTGATACTTATTGTAAAATATTGAACAGGAAAATCTGGTTGAATGTCTTCTACATAGGTCCAAAATATACATCTGCTAACATTTTGGCAAATAATTGAAAAGAATGCCAGGAATTTGATATTTCACACAATAAATTATTAGCTTTTTTTGCAAAAATGAAAACAAATAAAATATATAGTCTACTATAAAATTATCATGGGGGAAATATTTCTCTCATATCATTCAATATTGCCAGGAAAATGTCCACATTTTTGTGAAATATCCACTACATAAACTCCACTAAGTACAGATCAAAGTGTTGTCTCACCATGCTCTGTAAATGCTTGTTCCTACATTTGGCAGAACACAACATTCTCTCAATATTTTGGGTGTGCACTCCAGTGTCTGGATTTATAAAATTGTAGATGTGATTTACTTGGAAGTGATCATAACTGGCTTCACATAATTCTTCTATTTTATAAGCCTTCCAATAATCAGAATATATTGTTGAGCCCACTTCAACATTGCTTCAAATGGCTTACATTAGAGTTTTAGCTGTCCAATCTTCAATTTGGATAATAAAGCATTTGTCTATTTCCAAACATAATCCATCAAACATCACTTGTTCTGGGAGTATTCAGCCTCCATGATTTTTCCTTCTAAAAATAAGTATTTCACTATTTTATTTGGTCCTCCAATTTTGCAGTGTATTCGATTTAACATAGCCATTGTGCAAATTTCTCTTATATATTTTTTCCAATCAATGGCAGTTTTGCTTGCCAAACTGAGCTCATGTTTTCCTCATTCGATCGATGTTAATTTCCATAACCAGCTATAAATAAACAGTAATGCAGTCAGCATAGGAATTTGAGCCATGTCTGCTTCTGTATACCAATTTTTTTGTCACATCCTCAGATATTGCAATGCCATTATTTGTCTGACATATGAATGTACAAGGCCATATTATGTCCATTTGGACAGACTTTCACTGATGGCAGTATGCCTTGTTCTTGGAAATACTTGACTGCTTCAATCTCAGTAGTAGGTCATTTCCATAGATTTATCATTTTAAAAATCTTACAGGAATCTCAATAAAAAGCAAAAACACAAAGAAATCTCAATCAAAAATCTCTCAGAAAGCACAGAACAATTTGATGTGACTTTAACCCAAAAGATCACACTGATAAGTAAAGACCCATTTTGACTTCTCTCTCTCAGATTATACAATTGTGAGCACCATTGGTCATTCCACCATCACTTGTTGATGTTTTCACACTTTTGTTAGGAATTACTTGTTCACACTTTTGTTACAGGTTACATTCCAAGATCCACTGAGGATGTGAGAAGTCTCCTATCTCCCTAACATCACAGGTCATTCCATCATTGAAATTCATGTTTTTACACATGTTTTCTTTCAAATGTGCTGCTGATAATCAATCTAAGAGTCATTGTGAACATTGAACATTGTTCCAAGAGTTGTTATCAATGTCGCAGCAAGCATCAATCATCATTCCAAGAGTTGTTATCAATGTCACAGCTCTAATACCAGATAACCAAAATGAATTATGCATGTCCATAAGCATATGGACCATTTTTGTATATTGAATATTACATTAACTGTGTTTTGATTCTAGAAAAACAGAAGAGAAATAAATTTTACTTATTGAAGTGTTATTTTGAAATATTTTAAAGTAACCTACTATTTAATTATTTCACATTTACTTTACATCAATAATTAATAACTGAAAATCCATTTTAGAAATTGTCTAAAATAGTAATAAATGTATAAAAATATGTAACCCTATAAATAAATCATATTATTTTTACAATTATTAGGATTTTTGTTTTTTGTTTACAAGAAAGAAATTAAAATAACACTTCTAGAAGTGTTAAATAATACTTCTAGAAGTGTTAAATAACATTTCTAGAAGTGTTAAGTAACACTTCTATTTAAAATGACTCTTCTATAAGTAAACTTTGCTTATCTTTTGTTTTACTAAAATCAATCTACAGGTAACATAAAATTTATTATACTGACAAGGTCCATATATGCCTGCTTCATTTTTCCTTTATTTCCTGCCATTTAAAATTGATTTTGTTATACTCACACACACAGATAACGAGTGCATGCATGTGCATATAACAGTAGACACTTTAACTTGTTGAAACCATGCAAGTAAATTGAATAATAAATATTTTAAAAGTTAAATAATTATATAACTGCAAATGTTTCAACAGGTTGGAGTGGTTACAACAATAGAATAAGTTTCAGTAATGGAAATAATCCATTATGCAATCACGATAATTGATGCCTTACTCAAACACTAAGATAGGAGATAGAAAATAGTTCCAGTTTAATACCTTTGGAAGTTAACTTAGCAACAGCAATCCCTAAAAGTGTTAATGGATGATCAAATGCTACAGGGTAGTAAATATATACAAAGAGCATTTGAAAAGTAAGAACTTCCGATAAAAGTTAATTAAAATTGAAATAAATAAAATATGTGAATAGCTTAACTAAAAATATTACAAATCATTTAATAGAAAAATTCCCAATGCTCCTTGAGAGATTAGAATCAAATTTATTAAATTATAAATAGCATGTTTCTTCTCACAATGTCCCATGAGTTAAGTATAGTGTTAAGGAGTGGAAATATAAAAAATGAGAGAAATCTGTGTTTGTTATTTTTTTATTTTATTTATTATTATGCCTTTTCCTTCCATCCTTTTCCTTCCATCATTCTAAGAAATATTTTTTTTGTGATTTCAGAAAAATCTTGCAAAGCATAGATTTATCATGCATTATAATGAGTATGTTCACAAGTTTTATAACATTGATTATTTTGTTGATGCTTTAATTTAAAAAGTTTTATATTAAATAAAATTTCATGTCTTTCTTATTTATATAGATATTAATCTAAAAAAAAAGTGGAGAATGGCAGGGTACCAATTGTAACCTTAAAACTAAATAAATTAAATGATGATGATGACTACTCCTCATTATAAATAATGACTAATTGGAGAGACTCTTATATTTGAAGCATAGACTAAACTCAGTTGTTATTATAATAAAAGACAGAATACTTCAGAGATATCTATTAAGACAAAGGGAAATTTAAAAGTAGTAGTAGTAGTAGTAGTAGTAGTAGTAGTAGTAGTAGTAGTAGTAGTAGTAGTAGTAGTAGTAGTAGTAGTAGTAGTAGTAGTAGTAATGATGATGATGATGATGATGATGTTGATGATGGTGGTGGTGATGATGATGATGATGATGATGATGATGATGATGATGATGGTGGTGGTGGTGGTGGTGATGATGATGATGATGATGATAATAATAATAATAATAATAATAATAATAATAATAATAATAATAATAATAATAATAATAATAATAATAATAATAATAATAATAATAATAATAATAATAATATCAAATGACTTACAACTTGATTGGTAAGATGATCCAGATGGTTTTGCTATTAACATGTGGAACATGTATTATCTAAATGCCAAGTACTAAATACTAAATATTTAAAAGATATAAATATATTGTTGGTTTACTCGTGGCTGGCCAAACAACTCATAGCACAATACAGACATTATTATGAACCCCAAAGCATTAAACATAATGCTACCTGAATAACTAACTCTTCATAAATTTTTTAATCATTGCCATGTCAATTCTAATACAAAGATATTTTCACCTATTATGGTGAAAAATATAAAGACTCATCTTGATGGATAGGTAAAACATAGGCTTCACAGAGCAAGAAAATATCAAAAGAATGGTAAAAGAGGGTGCCAGACTTTCAGGAAAAATGAGGAAAGATACATTAAATATAAATGATTCTTTCTATGAATTTTAGGTACCTTTAGTAATAATGGAAAGTGATAACTATCACAAAAATATAAAAACACAATAAACTTCATGGAATAAATATAAGCTATGGAGAGAGCATCTCATCTCACAAAGCACCATAAATACTTGGGTCTAATTTTTAAGGCAAATACTTTATACAAAATAAATGATGGCAAGCTAACAACTTAACGCTAATAAGATGACTAGCTTAAGATACACATAAAATTATCTAACACAATAAGCAATCTCTGAAACCAACAATAGGGATTAGTCAAGTGACTATTAAATTTTTTGTTTATAAAATAGGATCACAGTAAAATTTGGGCAGTAGATAATAATAATACACACATATATGCATTATATAGTGTAAGATTTAAATAAATAAGTGGATGTAATGCAAAATAAAGTATAGTAATTTAAAATAGATAAATAAGCAATTAAATTGGTATATAATGTTAAACTATTATGTTTTTATAATAATTGTACATTTTGCTAATTTTTTAACCCTCTCAACTGCAGTTGCAGTAACTATGTACAGAGCAGCCAACTGCTGATATAAATAAGCAAAAATGAGGAGCAAGTTATAGTTTTAGAGTAATCTGTTAAATAAATGATTAAATTTATAGAGCAGCAAAATTGATGAATAGGATTTGGGGTTTGATTTATAAATCACCACCATACAGGTATTAACTTCTATTATCTTCTCCAACTATACATTCCAAATTTTCCATTAAGGGATATGATGTTCTCAGAGCTATGAGATGTTTCTTTTCTGCTAGATTTGTGTGTGTGGCAATTAGCTTAAGTAATTATAAGATATAATTAATGTATTTATTTTTTAAAAAGAGAAAAGGATAACATCCAATACTTGCTTTACTATATGCATAAAATAACAATCAGACAAATTACTAGATAATAAAATAATTTAAAAAAAAAAAAATTAAATATTATTTGCAAATTCACTCTTGAATAATTCATAAGTTGGATATCAGGACAAAATTTCAAATTTTTTATATGTCTAAATGTTCATTAAAACTTCTTCCATATGTATATATATATAAATATTATTTATTTAGTTTCATTGATATTATTGTCCATGAATTATAATATAGTTCGGTTTGTAAATAATTCAAATTTTAAATATTTTATTATTGTTGTTTATTCATGAACAAAATATACTGTCTTACTTGACAATTTCAAATTCCAGTTGTTCATTCTATATTCTTTTATAGCTCATTATATCTTTATTTATTCATCTTGAACATTCAAATATATATATATATATTAAATTTCTTTTTTTAGATTGTATTCCAGCTGTGTCTTGAAAATCTTTTTCTTCCTTTGAATATTTTTCCTCTTTTAATTAATATCACTCAAATGTTGAATAGAAATACTTTATTTAGCCTGAAGAAAAAAAAAACATTTGACAATTTATTTGAAAGATTCTGTTTCTTTACCTTCATAGTATCTTCTCATTGTTGATAGGAAAACGTGTAAAAGCACTTAGGATAAAAACTGACATGTTTCTTGTTTTGGTCTAACGCTCCATATTAAAAGAATATCTGAGTATAATGAATATTTTCATAACTTTTAATAAATCAAAGTAATGGAAATTAAAATTGTTACTCCTTGTATAATTTTCAATTTTGGTAGTTTTTTTTTTTTTCTTTGAACATGAGAAACCTTTTTGCTTTATTTAAAAAATAATTGGGATTCAACAAATTTATATAGTAATCTCTTTTCTAACCAAGGGAAAATTAAATAAATGAATGTATAGTGTGTATTTACTAAATAAATAAGATCTTTATTTACACAATTATTTTGTTTGTGTGGATATTTATTGAAATATTAAAGAAACCTACTGGTTTAAATAGGACTGATGAAGTACAATGTATTTCAGCTATGTGGAATCCTCCCATTTTATTTCTGTTTTTTAATATTAACTTAAAATTAATAGGTGAAAAACTGAGGGAAATACTTCAAGCTGAATATTATTTCTTATCTTACTTTCAATCACATTACTGTTTGAGATCTAATGATTTTTCTTTCAAAAGTTCATCTTGACAATGGCGGATGTTAGTTTGTTGAAATATTGGTATGTAATGGAAAATAATACATGGTTTAACCCAAAAAATACTGATTTATCTATATTATACAATCGTGAAAACATTATATATATATATATATATATATATGTATATATATATATATATATATATATATATATATATATATATATATAAGCACACATGTTATTTTCCAAAATATAATCACATCATAACATTGACATCACTCACTATGACAGGACAGGCATGATATCAAGATTGTATATATTTTAAATAGCAACCATTTATAATTTAATAATGATGAATCTATCTGTTCAGTCAAGTTGTTGCCACAGATTAATCGAGTTACAGTAAGCTTATAATCTGTAAGCAAGGACCATGTACAAATTATGAATATTTTAAATCTTTATATTAGATATTAAAATTAGAGTAACACAGTGAATAGATGTAACAAACTCAAATGTCATACTTATCATCGACCGATATTGCATTAACTCCAAAATAAAATAGAGAAGTAAATAAATTAGAGATCAAGGACATCATGATTAATGATAACAATAATAATTTTATTATACAAAATACACATTATCATTATAATTAATACACTAAATAAGAATAATAATTACAATAAATTAATAAATATAATTTTTTTAACAAAGAACAAATTTATTCATGAAAACATATGTATATCATTAAAAAAACCACCCAGAACATTGTAATCTCCAAAAAATGAGCATGATTTGAAGATAATATAAAGAGTAAAGTTTAATTTTTTAACTCATTTATCTGGAAAAAAAACATCTTGACCATGTTTTATGACATAGCCGATAAGAAGTCAGTAGTCTATCTCTTTCTTTGATCTTTTGAATTAGCTGCATCTATACATGTTGGATACTAATGTTGATTTCATTAAAAACAAATTTGTACCTAGTAAGCCAAACTGTAAAGGTAATCAAAATAACTTATATTATAATAGAAAACATGCCATGTTTTATAGCATTTCTGATAGATAAAACATTTTGAACTTCAATAGATACACTTTCCACAATTAAGGATCAAATCAGTCCTAGAAAGGGACATGTATAAAGCATGAGTTGAAGAGTTTCATCATAAACTGTGCATAATTGACATAGAGGGTTGAATTTTGTAAAATGTCTCCTCTACACCAAAAAATGTATAGTAGATAAAGAGTAGAGATTTAACTTTAAAAGAAAGTCTATATACTTGGGCACAAAGAACCATTTTTTGCTTTCCTAATTAATTGTTTATTGTTCAAACCAAGCTCAGCTTGAGTCATTGTCTGATTTTGATGTATTAAATTGTACACATCCTAATATGTTTTTTTTTCAAGGTCTGTTCAGTGAGATTAATTATCCTTTCTATGTAAATCCAAAGATCTGTATTCCATTTGCTTGCAACAGTTGATGTCACTCTAATTCCATTATTTTTAATGCTAGGATATTCGTTTGACAGTTATTGATTAGGTTTTAAAAGTTCTGTAAGATGGTGCCCTCTTCCGAATTATTTTACAAGTAAAAAAAATCAAAAAAACCACATTTAAAGCTGAACAAAGAAAGAAGCTTGTCAGTGATTGGCTCTCAGCTGGCTCTCAGCCAACAAAGACATTCTGATTGGCTGGAAAGAACAAAGAAACTGCCTGATCAAAGAAAAAAAAGAAAAACACTGAGATTTTCATTTCGAATGTGATTTAAGTATTAAAAAAGTATAATTTGAGAAATTAAAATAATTTTTAAAAAATAAACTAAAAAAACAAAATTATTTTCGAAAAATATTGAAGATTTTAGTAAAAATATTTAAGATTTAGCAAAAAGAAATCTTTACTTTTCCATAACGTAAAATTGAAAAAAAGCGTTTGCGTCAGCACTTCTTTGTTTAGACATTCACTTTTAAATTTGCCGAAATTGAATATTTTATAATAAATAAATAGCAATTTATTTTTGAAAGAACTTTCATTCACTTTCATAACCTGAAAAATTAGTAATATACTTTTTATAAACATATCTGAGTTGAATTTAATATTATAGGTGAATATGTTTTAACAATAGGCTTTGTCTTCAGTTTGTGAGTTGGCCAATTAAAAGATTTGATTTTTATCTCATACAACCAATAATATAATTAGCGGTTTAAGGGTTAAATGGAAAATTAATGTTATTCTCAGCAAATTTCAAATACATAGCTCTTAATTCAGCAATTGATTTTTGTACATAAAAAATAAAAACTGAATGTAGATCAAGTCCATTCAGTTCTTTTGGTTTATACATATTTGCCAAACTGATGGCAACAAATTTACCCTTCCATATAAGCTTAGAACAAATTGAATTAATGCTATGCTCAAATTTCTTAGTTGACTTGATTAGTGTTAAAACATAATTTATTCTAGGGAATATCAGCATATTGAGAAGGGTTGTTTTTCCTGGAAGTGATAGAAAGACCCTAGATAATTAATTTACTATTTTCCTAGTTTTATCCAATATGGATTGTTGTATTTCCTTCCTTATTAAGTTTTTGGATTTGTTAATAGGGAAGCCCAAAAAATGTTGAATCTTAGAAGTAAATATTGAAAGTATTAAGTTACCTTCATAAATCTTCCAAATAGATGATTTATTATAATTAATCTTAAGATTTAACTTTGTTGAATACTTATCAATTAAATTATGCACTTATGGTAAATATTTTTTTATTAGGAAGAAAATTGTGATATCATCCGCATAAGAGATATGATGAACTTTCTCCTTTAATGCTGCACAAAAATTCCAGGTATGCTCCATTCAATTTTTTTAAGCAATGGATTGATATATGTTATAAAACATAATGTGCTAAGAGGAGACCCTTGTGGGATGGAGAGATGAGGTCTAAAACCGAGAGCTAATTTGCCATCCAGTGATATAAAGATTGAATGGTTCAGTAAAAGATTTCCTATGATTCTAATGAATAACTTTGAAACCAGGTATTTATTGAGGGTTAGAAGAAAAATTGATAGTACTACAGAATTAAACACAGAAACTAAGTCCAATTGAATAACTATTGGCATAGACTTTCTGTGCCATCTTATATGTTCGATAAGAAGCATAAAGCAACACACAGCCTCAATGGTAGAAGAACCTTTATGAGCAAATTGAAAATTTGAAATATGATTAATCAATTGATCTTGAATTCTATCTTTGATTATGGATTCACTAGTTTTAATAAGAAACGATGCCATGGTGATGGTGTGGAGGTTAGATAAATAAGAAGGATTGATTTGTTTTTTTTTTAAAAAAAAAACTAAATCTAATGGATAAAGATCAAAAATATTTTGAAAATCTCCATCAAGAACATCTATTAATTGTCTGATTATAGGAACTGTAAAATAACTAAGGTGAATTAAAAGAAAATGTGGGATACTATTTCGTCCAGTTGAACACTTTCTGGGTAAGCCAGAAATTTTTAATTATGTTTGCTTCCATGGTATTATGATTTTCACTTTGACTGGTATCATTCCAAGTGTTGCTACTATCAAATTAATATTTTGTAACTTATATTCATGAAACATTGACAGCATTATGTGACCTGCATAATTATTTTGATCAATAGTAATCATAGAGGGTATGGGCCATTTAGTAACACCAATTACCCAACTTATGTAGCTATGGGTTAATTGGATAAGAATATTTTTGTTATTTTCATAGCTATATAATGTGTAAGAAACTTTTGTTTTTCTTTGTACTGGAGTTTCAGATCCATGATCTCTCTGACACTCATTTGAATAGAAGAAGATTTAGAAATTATGCTTTCAATATGATCAAGTTCTTTTAGTAGCTGGTTAGGACTTTTTGTTTTTTTAGAATGTGTATTAATGAGAGAGATTAGAATTCCAATGAAGGCAGATGAATCCTGTAATGAAGAAAGTGTAAGTATTTTAATTTTATTGAAAAGAATATAAACTTCAGAAAAAAGCCACTCAAGAGTATTAGCTTTATTCAATAGTCTAATTGTTCATAATTGGCTGTTGGGAGCTGGAGATGTAGGATCAAGTTGAATGGATATTAGTAAAGCTAAGTGATCAGAAAATGAACAAACTGAAGCTTTGTTTCAAGATTATAATGAAGTTCTGGAGTGTAATACATAAGATCAATCATTGTTTTGTGTTGTAGTGTGTAAAAAAGTAAGAATTTTGTGGAAAGAAACCCTATCCACATAAAAAAACTTTGTTCAAGAGATGCAAGTATTTAATAATGAAATTGTCACATCCCATATTGAAATCACCAAATAGAATTCTAGGTGAAATTAAAGAAGAGAGCATAGCATTGATTCGATTTATAATTAAATATACAACCTCAGGGTCATTTTTAGTATATAGATAAATTATATTAATTGGTGTATTTCCTATAGTTATACTTAAAATTAAAATCTCTCTCTACTGAGGTAAAGAGTTCTACATTTATTATATGCCAGTTTTCTACTAATCAAGAAAGCAACTCCAGAAGAAGCTGAATTAGAAGGGAGATAATGAAAAGAACCATATTGATTTAGTAGTATATCAATTTCATAATTGGAATTCCAGTGCAATTTTGTTTCATAAAGATACACTATATGAAGTTCAGTTTTAACTAACCATCTTTTAATTGCAAAAAACATAATCAAGAGAGTTGAGGCCCCTGACATTTATTCCACCAATTTTAAGAAGCATAAAACAGATATTAGAGAATAAAAGACCATAAACATATGGTGAATCCTCAGTAATCTCATGTATTAATATTATTTCATCAATTAAGCAATGTATATTATTAGATTGAAGATCAGTATCATCAGGCATATCAGTAAATTGTGTTAACATCAATTTTTGAAAATCTATATTTTGAGTCACTTTGGGAAAAAAATGCATTTTTAATAATCTTTTGTAATGGCTTCATGAGATTGATTAATTTTCTCATTTGCTTTTCCTTAGCCTAGATCTTTTTTTTATCTTTCATTGTTCTAGAACTGGAAACTTTATTCACAACATTGTACTCAAGATCATTTCCTGAATCTGAATCAACAGTGAAATTATTAGTTTTTTCAGGTTTTGAACTAGAATAATCTTCAGTCTTTTTTTTTTTTTTTTCATATTGCTGATTGTCAATTGATTATTATTTTTTATTTGTGGAGAATAATCTTGTTGTTGAGTTTTCCAATTTGTCATTTTATGTTGCAGAGTCAGTGCATTATATTTTTGTTGTGCTTCTGTGAGTGTTTGCTGTGTATCCATTTTGGCTTCAATAATAACATTTTGTTCACTTGATTGTGATTTGTCAATATTAGTCTTATGAATTTGGAGATTGGCATATTCAGTGACTTTAATAGCAACAGAATGAAACTGTTGTTTTAGGTCTTCAGAAACTTTTGCACATTTATGATTTTTTGTTTTCTTTGCATTACATGTTGGACATATTTTCTTCAGGCAATATTTTACTAGACGGGTGTGGTGTGTTCACCACACAGAAAACATTGAGGCTGGACTCCTCATATTGATATAAAAATATAACACTTTATCTCTTCTAAAATAGAAGAAATATCTAGTGGAGAAATTTCTTTATTCAGCTTGAAAGTAAAAGCAGCATTATTAGAGAGTAATTAAATTTCTGTTCTTTTATCTATAAGGTGTCTGAAATGTGTAATGGTCCATATTTAGTCAAAAGTCTTTGAAGATATATTCTGAAAAAAAAATAACATAATAATTGCATGCAAGACCATAAGCCATTTTGGGACTGTTCATATCTATTTTAATTAGGTAGTGCTGATTTAACAAGAGTTGACTTCTTTTGAATAATTGTTTTTGTAACAGATTATAAAACTCAATGATAAAATATCTCCTATTTGGATAATGATAAATTCTTTTAATGGCATCTCCAAGTTGTTGATCGTTTAGGACTTTTAAAAAATCATCTGTTGGGAATGTAAAGAGTTGGAAATTATCATTGGTAGTAGTTAAAATCAATGTATTATCACTATGGTAATTTGTAAAGGAATTATAGAGTATTAGAAGAATTCTGAAATTAAATTCCTGACTGATGGCTTCATGATTGTCTAAATTAATACTTATATCCTCTTGATTTAAGAGAGTTTCGTTTTTTTTTTTTATCAATAGAAATATTTTCATCATCATCTAGATCTAAAATAGTATATTGAAAAGACTGTTCATTTGTAATTTGCTTTTGTATATTTAATTTGCTTCTTCCCACTGCTATAGCACAGCTTAATTCTTTTGTTTGTTTAGCAGTATTTTGTTTAATTTGGGACTGAAAAGTAGGAGAGATAGTTTTAATAGTTTTGGAATAATTTGTATATTTCTTACATTTGATTCAGAATTTAAGCTAGGATAACTAATATCTACTTCATTTTGTTCCTTCAGTAATACGCGTGATGGAATTTGAGATTTATTACTATCGCGAATGTTATCACTATTTTCAGGAATCACCTCAGAATCTGAATTTATGTTAAAAAAATCGTGTAAAGATTTACTTTTGTTAGATTTGTGCTGTAAATGTATTTTTTTAAATCTATTTTATCAATATCTTGTGTTAAAATTTTTCCTAAATCGTTATTTTGATCACAAAACATATCGATGCACTGAAAAGCAACAACTTCCGTTTTAGCGACCTCTGTGAATTTAAAAAAAAAAAATAGATTTTTCTGTATTACTTTTTTGTGATCGAGTTTCTCTTTGAAATAAAATATTATTAGAAGTATTTTTCTTCATTTTGCAAATTACAAACTATATTTTCTTCATTTAAACTTAGATTAGACTTGTTTTGAAAAGATTTAGAATTTTCTTTAAGATTTTTAGAAGTTACAGTCATAGCGATCTTTTGCTCTTGAAAGATAGCATTAGCGATTTGTTCTTTTGAATTAGGAAAAGTTTCTTTTAAATTTGAGCATTGTTTTCTGATTTATTAACATTATTTATTTTATTCTGAATAGTATTCATTTGTTTAAAATCTGTAGATATGGTTTCATTGTCTTTTTCCTCAAACCTAGATTTGAGTGAAATATAGCTTTTCTCAACGTTAAGAACGCTATTAGAATGCATAACTGAATCTAGTATATTATTTTCCTGGTCTAGAAAATCAAAACTAGTATACATTTTGCTAATTTAAATTATTAAGAATACAAAAATTGCCTACCTTCACTGATCACTCAAGTGAAAAAGATAAACTTCTTCATATAGTATTAGAAAAAAAGAAATCTAAATAGATATGATGTATGTGATTTGATGCACTGTGACTTCTCCTTAAATGGAGTCGGGAATCTCTCAGCAACTATGCCCAGAGAAACCTGTTGACAACTTTACCTTTCCTTTCCATTCCCATTCTAAGTTTTCCTGCAATCTGCTCCATCCCATTTCACAATATAATCTTTGTCAACTCTATGGTTGTTAAACTAAATCCCCCTTATTTTTTCCCAAACCCAGCATAAAAAAAACAATAATCCACTTTCTGCATAATCATTTTGTTCATATTTATTCTTCCATAACATCATTATTTATACCCTTTCTGCTTTCAAGCATTTACATTCAATTAACAAATGCCTATTATTTTTTATGCCTTCCTTACATAATTTGCAGAATAAATCACCCATATTTTTCCATTTACATGTATAATCTCTTGTTAAGATCCCATTCGAGCCTTAAACAATAAACTACTTTCCTTATGATTATCATAAATTAACTTGCACCCAATATTTCATTTACATCTATATATATATTTAAACTCTTTTTACTCTCCATACTAGTTCTCCATCTTTCCAACTCCATATTCTTATTAATGCATCTATTGTTTTATCCTATCCCTTACCACTATAACATTCAACAATCCTCCTAACACAATCATCCCAACTGTTGTAGGATACTGATATAAATTTTTTTATCCAAATCTTTTGCATACCACATATTCTTTTCCACCCATCTTGTTGCCTCCCCTTTTACTCATAACCCAATTGAATAATCTTTTGGCTATTCTTTTATTGTTAATAAACTGTAACCTACCAAACATTTTCATTTTATTTTTGCATCTCTCATATAAAAAAAACTTGACCATCCCATTTCTTTCTGTATTGCCTTCTTTGCTGTCCACACATCTGCATCTAATGCATGTCTTCCTATTTCCCTTTGTACTTTTTCTAAGTAATCTAATACCTCTTTACTAATATATAACACATCATTACCATATGTTAAACTGGCTACCGCTATTCCCTTCCATAGAATTCTAGCTACATCTTATTTATTATATGAAAACACTGTTATTTCTTTATCAATCCCTTTCTTTTCTTTGCTTCATTTATCATTTTTTTCTCACATTTATCCAAGCAATTTTTCTGATTATTTAAGATGATTCCCAAATAACTATATCTATTTACCACAATTAACTTTATATCCCCTAAGAAATATTATACATCTTCTCTTTCCCCAGTATTAACCATCATTGTCTTTAATTTTTCTTCACTAAATTTAATCCCCATTTCTTTACAGACCATTGCACATGTTGTAAGCATAACTTTAATATCTTCTCTTCCTTCTGCACACAAAAAGACATCATCTGTGAAAAAAAAAGACCCAACAATGTATATACTCATAGCCACCTATTAATGATATCTCTATCCCTCTTCCTTGTATTTCTATTGCTCTCTCCATTTCACTCAAATACAACAAAAGCAAAATAGATTATGTAGGGCATCCTTGCTTTAGTCTCATCCCATTGTTAACTTTAACTGATTCTATATTTCCTTATTGATACATATAGTAATTATTTTCTTATAATTTCTTAATAATATCCACTAAAGCTTCATCCATTCCAAAATTTGCTAAACTTACCCATAATCTATTTTTATTTACTCTATTATATACCTTCTCTATATCTATAAAACTCATATCTAACTCTCTATCTGAATTTCTACTCATATCCATAAGTTGTGTAACTACAGATAAACTATTTCCTATATGCCTATCTGATCTAAAACCTCCTTGCATTTCCCCCACTACATTATTCTCTTCCATTCATTTTGCAACTCATCCAGCTATCATATATGAGAAAACTTTATATAGAGCTAATGTTACCACTATCAGTTTATAATTGTTTAACTTTCTATGATCCTTATCCTTTCCTTTAAATAAAAATATTACTCTTGTATTACTCCAACTACCTGGAAAAACTCTATTTTGTGCTATCTTATTGAAACAGTATAATAGCTTTGCTTTTGCCCTATGCCCTAAATTTATTACCATTTCTGCTGTCCATCCATCTAACACCCTTGCCTTCCCACTTTTCAATTTCTTCGCTGCGTCAGTCAGTTCAGTTTTTGTAAACCTAATATTTCCATTACTATATGCTTTCATGTTTTCTATCACTCTGGCCTTCACATCTCACATCTTTTCTATATACATTTAAGATTCTCTCTAAGTCTTCTCTAGAGCTACACTCTATTCCCTCATCATCTAGTAATACTATCTCTCTCTCCTATACATTTCTCATTTTAATGTATTTCCAAAATTTTTTACTGCCATGTCTTCCATTTTTATTAATATTCTCCAAAAATTTAATATTCAATTTCATTTTCTCTCTATAATTCTCTATTTTAGCCAACTTCTTCTTTTCCAAGTATTTTTCCCACATAGCATTAATATTTTTTTCATTTTCTTTGTTATCACTATTCGCGATCTAGTGACATAAATATAAATATTATTTATATAATTATACATTGTTTATCTAATTTTACAATTTTAACAATTTTTTTAAGTATTTTAAACAATCAACTTGATGTAATATTATAAAATAGCACTTCAAAACTTTTTATCCGTTTTTATTATGTGATAATTGAAATAATTTAACTATCTTTTATTTAGTATTTAGATTGTTTTTCTGAGTTGGATATTTCAGGGGAGAAAGGAGCAGAAGTACATCTCACTAAGAGTTTATCACATCTAACTCTTCCCCAAGATAAGGATTGCAAACAATATATTTCTACTCTGCTTACAGTTATACCTATTTAATGTATATCAAAATTTAATACTTGTAATTGTGTTTTTGATTAAAGTTTTTATGTTTGTTATATTAACATGAACTAATGTATGTTAACATTTACAGATGAGATTGGGGATTATTTAAAGGAAAAAAAAAAATGTATAGAGTAATAATTACAGAATTAATGCAATTTCCATTCAATATCGTATTTTATTATTAATATTGAAGTCTATACTTTTAACTACCCAGAGAAAAAATATATAGATAATTTAAATATATAGATTAAAACTCAATCCAATTACCTACAATTAATAAAAATAATATGTATTATCTATCAAAGCATATCTTTTCAATTAAAGATGGCCAATAGGAATGTCGGATCATAATAAAGGTAATTAGAAGAGAAATTTAGTTCTAATCTTATAAAAACAAAAAGGATGTACATATTTTTTTTTGAATGTTTTTTTTTTTTTTTTGTTTAAAGTACATATTTTTATTCTGCTGTTAAGAGGTTATATTGCAGTCAGAGATGTGTACTATATTTGAAGCAGACTTAAAAAATCTATTTATTTAAAAACAATGAAATAAAAAAAAATACATATTAAAATAATACCTGTATGTTATTGAATGCCCACTGAAATAGAAAAAGAAAATAGGTGGAGGAAAGCTCATGTATAGAAAATGGCATGAGACAAAAATTGACTAAACTTTTAAGACAGTGCTTGTTTTCTTTTACGGAAATAAATAAAGATCCATGCAAAAGCTTGTTTTGTAAAAAATTCAATATCAAGCTATCAGAAACAAAATGATTAGCATTGGAAAAGTTTTGACCAACAACAGAGGAATGTCCCAAGCCATCTTTTGCTGAAATAAGGTTCTGAGTCAAATTTCCATGCCTATATCACACAGTATCAACACAACTTTATAAATAGAATAGTTACTGAAATAAGTCATGGCGAAGATAATGGAAAACATGCAAACTTAAAATCTATAGCCGTGTTACATTAAAAACAGCTATATAATAAGATAAAAATCGGTAGTAAGATCTAAAAAATATATAATTATAAAAGCTTTCTTTTTATTTCATTCTTCATTCACATAGAATATACACAAGTTAAATGAATGAAGTAGAACATGATAATGAATTTATTTAAGTAACTTTGTTATTTTCACTAATACAAGTAAATAATGTGATATATATTGTAACATTGTAAAGGTTGATCAAAAGATTTAAGATTCAAATATCAAAAATCCAAATATTATTAAAATTTCAATATGCAAATATTATTACTTAATAAACAAAAAGCAGAATTGTAGCTTTTGTTTTATATCAAAAAGAAAATAATTATTTAACTTGAGTAGTGGCTATTAAACAAAAGATCAGACTGAGTTATCAATCATATTAAGGGTCATTGGATTAAATGAAATATACTTCTATAATTAGATTTCTCAAGATATCACAATATCAATAATTATAAACAAATTATTAATAACAACTATTACAACTCAGGTATATGGAAATCAAGTGAGGTAAGTAGACTAGTAACTCAATAAAATATCTTCTCATGTATACAGACAGTAGATTTTATCCACTATCATTTCTTGGTTGGATTTCAAGTGCATGTCTAAGTGAACAACAAGTGAATATGGTCTATCAGGGCACCACTAGGTTAGCTGGACCTAGACAAAGTTATATTGATAACTTTTTCACATGTACCAGGTTGGAATTCCATTGGTACCTTATTTCTTACAAAAAATGGAGGATTTTGCTTTTAGACCCATATCACTGTATGCACTAATATTTGAATAAACACCGAGGTAAAATAAAACATCTTTAAACTAAAGTGGAATTCATTAGACAGAAATCATTTCTTCGACATTATCATAACAAATGTGTTTCAATATTTTTTTTATAAGTTTTACTAGCTCAGATTATATTATTAATTTAGGATAGTAATTCACTCATCCTTTCATGAAATAGACGGTGGGATGGTGGTTATCATAATACTAAGAAATCACTAGATACTATGAAATCAATATTTATTTAAGGCCTTTAAACATTTAAACAGCTCATTACTTAAAACATGATGATGATGATGATGGTGATGATAATGATAACAATAATGGTTTCAACCTCAGCTTTAGGACTAAGCCTAAACACAAAACCTGATTGTTATAAAGAAATTCATAATTATTGCTTAACTTTAGTATATCTAATTGGAACTTAAATAGCTAATATTCACCTTGATGATGAATGATCACACTTAATAAAGAGTACTCTTAATGAAATATATATGCCTCATTCACTAAAATAAACTAATATTTATTGCTGCATTTCTAACATATACATAAAAACTTTTATATCTACATGAAAATTTATATAAGAATAACAACAATAATCATAATCGACTGTTTTAAAATCATAACATTAATTTTCAAATTCTTCCCCCTTTCCTGTAAATGTATTTCAAATTGGATGTCACATTGACCATGATTTTCACTCCATGAGAAAATGTCTCAAAAAAAATAAACACCTTTTTTCTCTCTCTTTTCTCTTTCGCACACATACTGTTATAAATCTAACATGTAAATAAAATGACAAAAATAAATGTTAGTAAAATTGGAAAGAGCAAGTTTTCGAATTATTTTCTCCCCCTCCCTCCTAAATGCTATATTTTCCTAAACAAAATAATCTAATATCTCCAAAGTTATATGTCGATCATTCTCACACACACCCAACCACACATGTAACAAGTTAATATATTGCTATGTATGTGCGTGTTTTATCCCCATAATAACAAAAATATTATTTAAAACTAAATAATAATAAAAAATATATATTACATATTAATAACATTTCATAACTTTAGGTTAATAGACAATCATATCTTTATCATTATTAAGAAATTCTGGGTTTCAATTGATCTTGGTTGTTTTAAAAGTTCTTTAAGCAAAAATATACCACTCTTTTGCTAAAATTTTACTAAGTCTCTGATATCGTAAAGAAAACATAAAAAAGTTCATATTACCAGTTCCATTCTTTGGCTGTGACTTCCAATGATTCAAATTTATCTTGTTCAATGTCTATCTTTCTGCAGCTACCATTTCCGTTTTACTTTGGAACAATCTCTTTCTTGAAGTGTATAATTATTTGATGATGATCCTATTGAGGTTATTTGCTTTAGTGGACAATTTGGAAATCATTATATTAACTTTTCTTCTCTTCCTGTCAAGCATGATTCTTTTAGTGGATGAAGTACAGCAGTTGTTTTCACATTTATAAATTTTCTGGGGTTTAAACTCAGTTACTGGAACAATTACTTGGACTTGATGATTTACTATTTATCTGTAGATTAATCATTTTTCTTCTGATCACCTTCAAATGTGGGTGAATGCTTTCTTATTTCTATTTAAAAACATCTGATTTCTCTCAGCCAGTGTAAAGGTGTAGAATATTATTTTTCAGACAAGACATCTTTCCTTTCCTATATGATGTGTTAGTTGATGACGAGTCTGGAAGACAGATGGAAAAATATATATTTGTCCTAGCCCGCCATCCTTATTTTTTCAATATTAAAAGCTTGCTATTAAAAAAAAAATTTTTTTTAAAAAAAGGTTATCTAGCAGAATGAAAAATGTTTGTCTGCTTTAGTTTCAATAATTTTAAAAGTCTCTATAACAATATCAACTGATTTTCCAGACTGCTTTTATATCTGATTTTTATTTCTATTTTTGAGCAATTCGTTTTTTAGCTGGAAAGTGCAATTTTTTTTAGGAACATTAATAAAAAATCACACACCTGTTTTCCAGACAAACTTTTGTATTGATGAAAAAATAGACTTAATCCTTTTTTTTACACCCATGTAACATCCTAAATTTTGAGCTTCTCTTTCTTTTGATCTTAAGATGAGACACTTTTAAAATAAGACTTCTCACATTGTCTCTAAGTTTTTTAACAGAAAAACAACTCTTATAATACAAAAAAATTGTTGAGTAAGAAAAAAAACAATATAACAGATTTTCTTCCTTTTCTCTCAATATTTAATAAATGTAGTTATATTTATGTGATGTAACCACACACACTCCATCACTCAAGTCATGTATAAACTGACATTAAATAATCTAATTGCTAGCTTAGTAATTATAACCCTAATATTTAAAATTAAATCCTTAGCTTTTAAATCCAAATTACAACTATAGAAAAGTAAAATAGAGAAAGAATAAAATATTAAAATTCAGCAAGTGTAGATTAGTTTTAAAGAAAGTTAAAATGTTTAATATTTGAAATATAAAACAATTAAATAGCTTACACATGCATTGCCTATATATGTGTAACTTTGCTTTTTAACAGAAAAATTAAATATTGAATAGTTTAAATGTGTGTATTACCTTTCTATTAACACACTAACAAATAAAGAATATAATTGTTGACCCACTCTCTTTCTGTCTAAAGCTTTTAGAACTTGATCTTGTAGGATTTAAACTTGGATGCCCTACAGCTTCCCTTTTTTATGAAAATGTGATGATGATTTTTGTTCAGCATTTTTTTTCATGCACATTACGATAAATTTAGCTAATGACTAAATTGTAATGGCACAACATTCCCCCTCCTTCGAATAAAAACATCAGCACTTTTGTTTTAACTATATCTAATAAGAAAATTCTAACTAATAAACTAACACTAATA
This sequence comes from Epiperipatus broadwayi, assembly GCA_028023455.1. NCBI lineage: Eukaryota > Metazoa > Onychophora > Udeonychophora > Euonychophora > Peripatidae > Epiperipatus > Epiperipatus broadwayi. The sequence goes on along the minus strand of JAQFVV010012442.1, from coordinate 1,119,842 downwards.
ATAATAACTATAATAATATAAAAATTCTAACAATTGGTAAATATCATACTTGTCATTAGGAAAGTTAAACATAATTTATTTGGAGATCTTTGCCAAGCTACTCTGCTGAAGTATAAGGAATAAAACTCCTAGCATTATAGGTTTCCTTATTCCCATCACAGATGTAATGTATAAAAGCATTCTCTCCTATTTTTGTGGTAATTTGGAATGGCTTTTTCTTTTTGCAAATCACATTGCAGTCTGCATAAAATTGCAAGGTATACTCTATCCATTTTTGAGATCTTTATCCCATTTTCTCATTTTGGATTTTTTAGCCCTGTGGTAATTCCACTGGTAAAGGTTTGCTTGTCTCTAGGAACTATTTTCTTCACAACACTATCCCCAAAATCTCCCCAGGATTGATTAGGAGGCCTAGCCCTATAATTATTCCTATATCCATAACTATCAAAATTCTGATCATGTGTCTGATCACCTAGATTCAGACTAGAGACATTATAACTATACCTATCCTTGGTGCCCTTGGGCCAAGTCTCTGAATCCAGTTCTGAGATATCTAGAACATTCAGGATTTCTGATGCTGCTTCTATACTGCGGCAATCAGCAGCATTTTCTCAATGCTTCAGGGAAGATTGTGTCAGAGTATTCTCAGGATCTGGTGCTCTGAGAGAGGAAATGCAGTCAGACTTTTCAGTTTTTCTGCCTGCCCTTGAAAAATTGTGTATAGCTGACCTTGGTACTGCCATACATTTCCTGAGTGACCTGATAGTGCACCTGATCCTGCCTGTCCTCACTCCAAAAACATGCCAAGATAACACAGTGGAAATCCCCAAAGGTAGTGGGCTTATCAAACAAAGACCGCCACCACCCCTTAGCATAGGCATAAAGATGGTTACAGGCAATGGCCAAATTTTCCCATTCATTTAACCTACATACAGGAAAGAGTTCTTCCAAGGCATACAGATACTCTAAGGGGTTTTCCATGCTCTCCACAATAAAGGCCTTAATTTTAATTAAATTTGAGGTCATGGCCCCTCCTTCTCTATATTCCTCTCTACTGCTATTTTCTGCCCTATCTATTAATTTTTCAACTTATGTATTTTTAACTGAAGTAGGCATCCTTTTCTCTGACTGACTATGTTCTGATCTATCCCTACCATCATCTGGACTGTTGCTAACATCATTTTTCCCTGAATTTAGGTTTGACTGATCCTGTAGCTCTACATTAATACGATCTTTTAATTCCCCTATTTTCTGGTAGAGATCTTCCATCTTGGGGGTCATGTATTCCATAACATATGCTTTCTGGTTTTTTCTACCTTCTCCAGCATGATGCCCATTCATGTTGATTCATTCTGGGTCCCTCTTCTAAAGAACTTAATTTGTCCTTTTCACTAGCTCCTCCCTAAGACCGTCTATCTGTTTCCCCAATTCTTTTTCCAAGATTTTGGTTCATCTGCACACAGTCATTGGCCAGGCTTCCCTTAACTTTTCATATTTCCTTTTCTAAGCCACTAAACTTGTTTTTCATAGTGAGGGTCTGATCTACACAGCTCAAAGTAGCTTCCTTATATGAGTCCACTTTGGCTACAACCTAATTAAATCTGAAATTAATTCCTGCAGAAGTTATTTTGCCATTCCTTTCTATGCCTTCTGATATAGATTGGGAGACCAATCCATGGACCTCATTCCTAACTAACTGAATTTCTTTCTTATTTTCTTCAATAGACTGCTCCAATTGAGCCTTTAATGACTGCAATCCCTGACAGCCCTCCTGTTTGGCCACTTCCATAGATTTACAAACTCCTTCTATCCTTTCCTCTAATGAGGTAAACCTGTTCTTGTAATCTATATGGGATTTTTCAATCTTAGTTTCCAAGGCTATGATCATTTGGCTGTTGTTTTCAATAGATTGATCTATATTTGCTTTTAGATCTTCTCTCAAATTTTCTATAGTTTTCTCTACAGATTGATCTATCTTTTGTTCTAGATTTTCTATACTTTTCTTACTCTCTTCTCTTAGACTTTCTATATTCTTCTCCATCTTTTGTTCGAAACTTTTAAGCATCTGAATTACCATTTCCATCTCTGATGGTGCTTTCTTTGCTATCTGAGTCTGGCCCACTTTTGGCTCCTCATCTACTTCCACACTTGAGGCCTTAATATTGCTACTAACTTTAGAGGCATTTTTCTCTACTTCCTCTCCTCATTGTGTTTTTTAAGAAAACCTCCCCATCCTCTTTTTCAGTATAAAAACTATCACTGATCTCTGGGATTGAGACATCCTCCTCTTCCATAACATCTTTAGTTGTATTTTTTAGTTCACTCATGTTTTAAAATTATATGCATCCCATCTGTGCTTCCCTGACCATCAAAAACCTACACATCCTTTCCTTGTCTGACACCTATCTTTGACTAACTGACTGATTTACTTTTTCACATTATCATGCATTACAAATGCAAAAAATATATATTTAATAACCTTATTTGATGAATCACACAACAATAATCTATATAGTGCATGTCTGTCTGCAATAGCCCAAATTATACATTCATCCATTCTCCTAGAGATCCGACAGATATTGACAGTTCACAGAATGACTAGCAGTTCACAATCTTGAGATAAATAAAATAATTCAGTCACAGCACTATAATCACACAATGCATCAAAAGCACTCAGACGATCATCCCAATTCGATCACTATTAACTACCACAACCCTTGATTGAATGATGCAAACTCTGTTGCAATAAAAGTATTAAGTCTTAGGGGCTAAAGTAGATAAACTATGCCTTGCTCTCTCTCTGGGAGTCTTATGTGGCAAGTATCAAAGAATGCCCTGCTTACTGTAGACTACAGAAAACTAAGCCTTGCTCTCTCTCTTGGAAACTTATAGGCTGATATCATGGCAGGACTGCTATTAACTGCTTCATGATAAAATAAGAATAAAATATAAACTGGATTGGAAAACTATGCCATGCTCTCTCTCTTGGAGACTTATAGGCTGATATCATGGCAGGTCTGCTGTTAAGTGCTTCATGATAAAATAAAGATAACTTATAAATTGGGTTGGAGCAGTGAATGGTTTTGATCATTCATGGGTTACATGAATACATAGCATTTTCAAGCAATGACAAAACTATCCACTCATCACCAAAACTGCAATCTAACCAACCAAACTCCAACAATCAACTATCCAATCCAACCTACAAAATCATAGACTTTTTACAAAATGAACTCCCCAAACACACATGAGACTACTATCCTATAATTCATCACTATTACTATGCCTATCCTATTTGGCAATAATTCATTTTAATGTTCCAAAAAAATTCTATTATTTATTTCACCTTTGTCTTAAGTTGTGATCTTCATCTATTTTCAAAATTGAGAAAAAAACTAAGCTGTTTTATGGCTGTACCCATTTTATCATCATCAATGAAAAATTAAATCATATTAAACATCATCAAACACAAAACTAAAATAAGACTGTATGGCTAAGATAATTTTGTAAGCAAAAAAAAAAATTACTGAAAAAAAAAAATTTGCTAAAAAATTTCTTTTTTTTTAACCACACATCTCCCATCATTCTATAGACTCCCTTTTTCAGGTATATGGTAACATATCATAGCCCCAGTTGGCTGTCCATTGTAACAAAATCAAAAGTGATCAAATGATCCAAATATATTAAATAATTAAGAAATGTGAAATATTCAAATACTTAATAAACAAAAAGCAGAATTGTAGCTTTTGTTTTATATCAAAAAGAAAAGAATTATTTAACCTAAGTAGTGGCTATTAAACAAAAGATCAGACTGAGTTATCAATCATATTAAGGGTCATTGGATTAAATGAAATATACTTCTATAATTAGATTTCTCGAGATATCACAATATCAATAATTATAAACAAATTATTAATAACAACTATTATAACTCAGGTATATGGAAATCAAGTGAGGTAAGTAGACTAGTAACTCAATAAAATATCATCTCATGTATACAGACAGTAGATTTTATCCACTATCATTTCTTGGTTGGATTTCAAGTGCATGTCTAAGTGAACAACAAGTGAATATAGTCTATCAGGGAACCACTAGGTTAGCTGGACCTAGACAAAGTTATATTGATAACTTTTTCACATATACCAGGTTTGAATCCCTTTGGTACCTTATTTCTTACAAAAATGGAGGATTTTGCTTTTAGACCCATATCACTGTATGCACTAATATTTGAATAAACACCGAGGTAAAATAAAACATCTTTAAACTAAAGTGGAATTCATTAGACAGAAATCATTTCTTCGACCATATCATAAGAAATGTGTTTCAATATTTTTTTATAAGTTTTACTAGCTCAGATTATTAATTTAGGATAGTAATTCACTCATCCTTGCATGAAATAGATGATGGGATGGTGGTTATTATAATACTAAGAAATCACTAGATACTATGAAATCAATATTTATTTAAGGCCTTTAAACATTTAAACAGCTCATTACTTAAATATGATGATGATAATGGTGATGATAATGATAACAATAATGGTTTCAACCACAGCTTTAGGACTAAGCCTAAACACAAAACCTGATTGTTATAAAGAAATTTGTAATTATTGCTTAACTTTAGTATATCTAATTGGAACTTAAATAGCTAATATTCACCTTGATGATGAATGATCACACTTAATAAAGACTACTCTTAATGAAATATATACACCTCGTTCAATAAAATAAAGTAATATTTATTGCCGCATTTCTAACATATACATAAAAATTTCTTTATCTACATGAAAATTTATATAACAATAACAACAGAAAGAAGTTTGCTATTAACTGCAAGGAGACACTTTGATTGCTCTTGGAGCCCTTAAAGGAACCAAGCAGGGAAAATTCCTAATGTCCACTCCATACGTTCTTGTGGTTGCAGCTGTTATTACTATATGATTATTCATATAGTATACGAACATGGATGGGCTGCTCACCAACACGCATTAGCTAGCGTGGTGAGTTTATTGGCTTTTTACCTCTGAGTTTAAGATCAAGAAATACCATGGTCTTTCTTCTCAGTGCCTCATAAGGCAGAATGAATGTTTGTGTAAATGATAAATAATTTTCCAATACATATATACAATTATGACAGACAAAAATAAAGCATGGTTCTTATTTCCAGGAGACTGTAAAGTCACCAACCAAGGCAGCGGTTGGTGGCCGAAGGTGGAGGGTGCTATGAATCCCCTGATTGCGTACCCAGGCTGCCATTGATGACAACTTTTTATTTAGGTACTTACAACTGCACATCACTTTCAAGTGAAGGAAGATTAAAAGAATTAGAAGAAGAACTTTCTTATATTAAATGGGACATTATTGGACTATGTGAAGTTAGAAGAAAAGGTGAAGAGACAATTGATTTAAAAAGTGGGCATATATTCTATTATAAAAGCACAAATATTGGAAATACAATTGGAGTAGGATTCATTATAAATAAAAAGTGGAAGAACAATATTGTGGAGATTGATGGTGTATCGGACAGAGTGGCAAGCTTAGTTATACAACTTAATAGCAGATACCAAATGCAGATAATTCAGGTTTATGCCCCAACAAGTTCTCATAGTGATGAAGTAGTAGAGTATTTTTAAATGGATGTACAAAAGGCTTTTTATCAGAGTAAACAACATTTTAAAATTGCTATAGGAGGCTTTAATGCTAGAATTGGTAAACAAATGAAAGATGAAAGTGCTGTAGGTAATTTTGGTTAAGGTAATAGAAATGAGAGAGGACATATACTTGTGGAGCTTGCAGAAAAAGAAAAACTTTATATTATGAATTCTTTTTTTGAGAAAAATGTTAAAAGGAAATGGACATGGCAGCATCGAAATGAAAGTACAGCAGAATTGGATTATATTTTGACTAACAGGAAATACATATTTCAAGATTGTATCGTTCTTAATAAATTTAACACAGGAAGTGATCATGGATTAGTAAGGTGTAAGATACATGTTAATGTAAAACGAGAGAGACAAAAAATTATTAAGAAAAACAATATTTACAGTTGATATTCCTAATCTTCAGAAACATTCTAATGAATATAAATTAGAACTTAAAAATCGGTTTCAAGTATTAGTAGATTTTGAACAGGATTCAGATTTGAATGAAATTAATATGCAAATAACTGATACACTTTTAAAAACTGCAACAAAGATAGCTGGTAGAAAAAAGCAGCAATTGACCAATAAAATTTCTACTGAGACTAGAGAATTTATGAAGAAAAGAAAGAAATATGAAGTTATACAAAAATGATGTATTAAAAAGAATATATGAAGATATACAAAAATGATGTATTAAAAAGAATTGAATATCTCGAATTTTGTAAAATGATGCGGAAAAGAATTGAAAATGATATAAGAAAGTATAATTGTGAACTAGCAAGGAAAGCTGTAGAAGAAAATAAAAGTCTCAAGAATGTTAAACAACATTTTGGTATTGGTAGGAAATTTATATCTGCAATAAGAAAAAAAGATGGAATTATTACTAAAAAGAGAGATGAAATCATGAAATCGGTAGAAGATTTTTATCAAGAATTATATAGTAATAAAGAACAAGTACCTCCTATATCTATTACATCTTCCGACTTGCCCAGAATTTTAAATGAAGAAGTGAGACATGCAATTAAATGTATGAAGAAAGGAAAGGCCCCAGGTAATGATGGAATTATAATTGATATATTAAAAGAAGCAGGTGAAGAAATAGAAATTCTTTTAACAAAGTTATATAGCAAATGTCTAAATGATAAAGATGTACCAGATGATTGGAAGAATGCAGTAATAATATTAATATTTAAAAAAGGTGATAAAGAAGAAATTAGAAATTACAGACCTATCATCCTTTTATCAGTTTTATTTAAAATTTTTGTCAAGATAATTACAACTCGTCTACAGAGAACATTGGATTTCCACCAAGCAAGAGAACAAGCTGGATTTAAAAGTGGTTTTAGTACAATAGATCATATCCAGGTGTTGAGAGAAGTTATAGAAAGGACAAATGAAGATGAGTTGTCATTATGTTTTGGATTTGTAGATTATGAAAAGGCATTTGATTCTATAAACATTTCTTCAATGATTAAAGCATTGGATCATCAAGGTATAGATCCAGGATATTGTCATATTTTAAAGAATATTTATAAAAATGCAACAGCAACAATTAGATTACATAATGAGACTGGAAAAGTCAACATTGAGAAAGGTGTAAGACAAGGTGACTCCATGTCTCCAAAACCTTTTACAGCAGTGCTTCAAGAAGAATTTTGTGGATTAAAATGGGAAACTAAAGGAGTGAAAGTAAATGGAGATTATTTAAGTCATTTAGATTTCGCAGATGATGTAGTTGTTTTTGCAAATAATGCTTCATAGCTGCAGGATGTGTTGCAGAAATTATCATATGAAAGTAGGAAAGTAGGACTAAAGATAAATGTTAAAAAGACTAAAGTAATTTTTAATCGATTTGCTCAAAATATGAAAATAAAGATTGATTATGATGAATTAGAATAAGTTAACAGTTACAAATACCTTGGTCAGATTATTAATATAGATGGAAACATAATGGAGGCAATTATTCATAGAATTAAACTTGGTTGGAGTGCTTTTGGTAGAAATAACTTGATATTAAAAGGAAATATGCCTATGTGTTTGAAAAGGAAGGTTTTTAACAAATGTGTTTTACCAGTTCCTACTTATGGATCTGAGACTTGGACACTTAATAGAAGACCAATACAGAGACTTCAGACCACTCAAAGAAGTATGGAGAGATGTATGTTAGGAGTAACAAGAAGAGATCAAAAACACAATGTATGGGTAAGAGAACAAACAGGTGTTACTGACCTCATTGAAAAAATTAAAAGATTGAAGTGGAGTTGGGCAGGATATATTTCTAGAAGAGATGATAATAGATGGACAAGTGAAATTTTAAACTGGATTCCAAAAGATTGTGAAAGACCCAGAAAGAGACCACATGTGAGATGGATGGATGAAATAAGAAAATGTGTAGGGGTGATGTGGAGAAAATAAGCTAAAGATCAGAGAAGATGGATTAAACTTGGACAGACCTTCATCCTGCAGTGGATTGATAATAGTTGATAATGATGATGATGATGTTTATAAACAACAATAATCATCATCGACTGTTTTAAAATCATAACATTTATTTTTAAATTCTTCCCCCTTTCCCGTAACTGTATTTCAAATTGGATGTCACATTGACCATGATTTTCACTCCACGAGAAAATGTCTCAAAAATAATAAACACTTTTTTCTTTCTCTTTTCTCTTTTGCACACATACCCTTATAAATCTAACATGTAAGTAGAATGATGAAAATAAATGTTATAAAATTGGAAAGAGCAAGTTTTAGAAACAAGTTTTAAATTATTTTCTCCTTCTCTCTCTTAAGCACTGAAATGCTATATTTTCCTATAACAAAATAATCTAATATCTCCAATGTTATATGTCAATCATTCTCACACACACCCAACCACACATGCAACAAGTTAATATATTGCTGTGTATGTGTGTGTTTTATCCCCATAATAACAAAAATATTATTTAAAACCAAATAATAATAAAAAATATATTACATATTAATAACATTTCATAACTTTAGTTTAATAGACAATCATATGTTTATCATTATTAAGAAATTCTGGGTTTCAATTGATCTTGGTTATTTTAAAAGTTCTTTAAACAAAAATATACCACTCTGTTGCTAAAATTTTACTAAGTCTCTGATATCATAAAAAAAACATAAAAAAAATCATATTACCAGTTCCATTCTTTGGCCGCGACTTCCAATGTTTCAAATTTATCTTGTTCAATGTCTATCTTTCTGCAGCTACCATTTCCATTTTACTTTGGAACAGTTCCTTTCTTGAAGTGTATAATTATTTGATGATGATGATCCTATTGAGGTTATTTGCTTTAGTGGACAATTTGGAAATCATTATATTAACTTTTCTTCTCTTCCTGTCAAGCATGATTCTTTTAGTGGATGAAGTACAGCAGTTGTTTTCACATTTATACATTTTCTGGGGTTTAAACTCAGTTACTGGAATTGGACTTGATGATTTACTATTTATCTGTAGATTAATCATTTTTCTTCTGATCACCTTCAAATGCAGGTGAATGCTTTCTTATTTCTATTTAAAAACATCTGATTTTTCTCGGCCAGTTGAAAGATGTAGAATATTATTTTTCAGACAAGACATCTTTCTTTTCCTATATCATGTGCTAGTTGATGATGAGTCTGGTGGATTGACAGAATAATATATATTTTTCCTAGCCTGCCATCATTATATTTTCAATATTCAAAGCTTGCTATAAAAAATAATGATTTTTTTTTAAAAAAAAGTTTATCTAGCAGGATTAAAAATGTTTGTCTGCTTTAGTTTCAATAATTTTAAAATTCTCTATAACAATATCAACTGATTTTCCAGACTGCTTTTATATCCGATTTTTATTTCTATTTTTGACCAATTCGTTTTTTAGCTGGAAAGTGCAATCTTTTTTAGGAACATTAAAAAAAAATCACACCCCTGTTTTCCAGACAAACTTTTGTCTTGATGAAAAAAATAGACTTAATCCTTTTTTTACACCCATGTTACATCTCAAGTTTTAAGCTTCTTTCTTTTGATCTTAAGATGAGACACTTTTAAAATTAGACTTCTCACATCATCTCTAAGTTTTTTATCAGAAAAACAACCCTTATAATACAAAAAAATATTTGAGTAAGAAAAAAAAAACAGTATAACATATTTTCTTCCTTTTCTCTCATTATTTAATAAATGTAGATATATTTATGTGATGTAACACACACACTCCATCACTCAAATCATGTATAAATTGACATTAAATTATGTAATTGCTAGCTTAGTAATTATAACCCTAATATTTAAAATTAAATCCTTAGCTTTAAATCCAAATTACAACTATAGAAAAGTAAAATAGAGAAAGAATAAAATATTAAATTTCAGCAAGTATAGGTTAGTTTTAAAGAAAGTTAAAATGTTTAATATTTGAAATATAAAACAATTAAATAGCTTACACATACATTGCCTATATATGTGTAACTTTGCTTTTTAACAGAAAAAATAAATATTGAATAGTTTAAATGTGTGTATTACCTTTCTATTAACACACAAACAAATAAAGAATATAATTGTTGACCCACTCTCTTTCTGTCTTAAGCTTTTAGAACTTGTTCTTGTAGAGTTTAAACTTGGATACCCTACAGCTTCCCTTTTTTTTTTATTAAAATGTGATGATGATTTTAGTTCAGCATTTTTTTTCATGCACATTACAATAAATTTAGCTAATGATTAAATTGTAATGGCACAATATATATATATCTATTGAAACAGTGAGCTTTTCTACCCAACTGTTTCACCTGCTATATGCTATATAGCAGTATTCATACACATATAAATACCACCGATCCTCATATATTTATTAAAACTAATCTAAATAAGTCCCATCTAAATTTGAATCTAATTAAGTCAATCATGTATGTGTGCATATATCTTTAAATATTTACTGATTTATTCATTTATATACTCCTTAAGCAAAGTGCGCACACATATATAGACTATTAATAATTGCAAGGCAAAAAACTAATTGTATGTGTAACTTTAGACTACATATATGCAAGAATATAAATGTTAATAGATTATAAAACATTTCATTTTCAATAATTTTATTTATTTATTAAATTATATATTTTCAAAATTGTATAATTCTGCATAAATCGGTAAATTAGAATGGTCGAGTTACATATATAATAAAATGTTTTTTTTTAAATCTTAGATTTGTTTACTGGACATATGTTCATCGCCAATATAATTAATCTTTACTGATATTAGATTAATTAAAAGTTTATAAATAGAATAAAACCTAGAAAACTGAATAAATTATTACATCAATAGGCCTTTTTTTGGACCTTGTTTAAATTTAATGCAGCAGGTTTCTGCTGTATCTGCTAATTATCGTACAAGCCAGAAAAACAATTCTAAGAAAATAAAATCATGAAAGAGAGGGGGGGGGAATGCTGGTATAAAAGAAGTAGCAGCCAGTTATAGGTATTCAATAAGAATTAGGAGATATTTTCTAAGAGTCATCAAGATATATTTTAATAAAGTGAATTAATAAAATGTCGGGATAATAGGCTTCGAATCTAGCCTCTGCCCGGTGAACAGCCAGTTAAGCCAAGAGAATGAGAGCAGAATACCACCAGAATCTGAAGGAATGTCACACTGTTCAGAGAACTGCCAGTACCGAGAACATCAAGATTAACAACAGTACATACTCTTCTAATCTAAAACCTTTAACCAAGTCCAAGTAAATGCTAGCATAACATCAAATTAATAGCCATCTAAATATTGTAAGTGAAAATTATATATATTTTGTTTTATAAATTTAATCTAAAAACTCACCTAAAATTATGATTATTAATTACTGTATTTAAATCCTAAAGCCTTGCCTGATTTTAAAAACTGATACAAATTTAAATCTTGATATAAATATACCTGATATTTTAAAAACTGATAAAACTGATTCAAAATAAGTTAACTAAATTGTCTGATGATTTTAAATATTAAATGATTTAATGCATTTGAGTTGATTTGAACTCATTTATAAATGAATTATGATTTGTCTAGAATACGCGCATTCACACACATCTTTATTATTATAAATGTATGATTTTATGTTTTGGTTTACTCCTAAATAATGTTTGATTTAGTTACGCTATCTATTTCAATTCATTTAACATAGAAATTAAATCTTTTATCTATTCTTGTTATGTATAATATACAATAAACTGTTTACAATAACATTAAGATTTCTATGATAATTTATATATGTTAAATTAATGATGATATTTACCGTCATTAAATCTCTGAGATAGCATTATAAAACTAAATCAAACATGTTTTAGCGAATCTCGCACATCTTTCCTTTTAAAATAAACAATTATCAAATTTCACTTGTTTAAAATGTTATTATGATTTAAATATGCATTTCTTAAGTTGATCTATGCTAATATTATTATTTAGTTACGTTATCTTGTTTATGCTATAAAACTTCAAAACCGAGCTTTATTCTTAAATTAAACTATTCACGAGTATTAAATAAAGATTCGCTCACATATATGTAAGTGTGCATATATATATATAAAACGTATAATTACATACAAAATAAAAAGCTCTGTTTTGGAAAGGATAAAATGTCTATAATTGAAATTCATTACAACACGTCATTGCCTTAATATAGATTTGCTTTTTAAGTTGATATTTTAAATAAATATTTAGTTGAAGTGATATAAATACAGCATAAATCTATTAAGTTTATATTTTAATTCCCCATATGCTGTAATCCTCCTTAAACTAAACAAATCATAGCCCATATAGCTAACTCTGTAGATTGGATTCATAAATTCCCTTTATTAGTACTATTTAGAGTACTGTAACATGAACTGATGTGGGATAGTTTCATGAAAGAAACTTGTATTTAGCATCTTAATTTTTAAATATGATTATCTAGTCAGTGGTGTATATGTGTCCTTACGAACGCTATGGCATATTTTCTTATTGTTGTATTTCTCTAAAGGTCGCATGCCGTCGCGCTGTACCAATTACCTTTAGTTTGGGCAATTATTCCTTCAGATGGTGACTGGTACATGCCAACCCATCTCATATATCTTATAATGGAGCATGAGACTCACCTCAGAGTGTAAGACTCCACATTCCCCATTCGTAAAAGGAGCATGAGACTCAATTCAGAGTGTAAGACTCCCATATCCTTATAAATTGCTTGATCTGCCAAACTAAAATGGCCTTCTACACCACAGCAATGAGAATTGGTCCCAGGAAACCATTACACTGGTAAAGATCCCATGAATAAGGCACATATGAGATGCAATAAGACTAAAAGTTATATGTTCTTCTTTATGCACTTGTATCTGAAGTATAACTTCCCTTAGTCAGTTCAACCCGCCATTTTAATAGTTAATTCAGCATTGATCTGAAAGGGAATCCAATCTAAATAGTATTTTACTGTGTAGAGAATATATTAAAATATTCGTGCTACTTAAGTTATGTTAAATTATGTTCTGTTAAAATTAATTATCGCTTCCGCTAATATAGCAAATCTAGATCCTTTATAGCATAAATCTGGCATAGATAACCATGGGCAAAGTTGAATTGTTCTGAATTAAAATTCATATTAAGCTCATGTACAAATTTACTGTAATATCATTTTATCACCTGTGAGTGATAGAGATATATATGTGTATAGCCAAATAATTAACTAATTGTAATTTACATACTATCACCTGCGTGTGATATGAGGCTATATATATATATATATATATATATATATATATATATATATAATGGAAATGCAAAATATATATATATATAATGGAAATGCAAAACCTCCAAATTTTATTAGATGTGTTAGAAGCTTAAAACCATTTATAAGTAAATTAACTTATGTTTATATATATATATATATATGTAAACCAAACTAATTATTGCTGTACATCTAAAATTCGCTACTGATAAGGCATCACTTACGTGTGAACCCTTTTGAATTGAAAAATCCCTTATTTACCTGTGTGTGAAATCAAAGAAGTTACTTACACTATTGTTATTTTAATTTATTGTTTACATTGAATATTATTAAATTGATTTTAAATTTACTTTGGTTTCTTGTCTTGATCTTGCTCACGGACTCATGTTTATTTTATATTTAGTAATTAAGTTTATAATGATTATTGAAATTTTATATAGAATTAATAATGATAAGTGTTCCACATGATACCTATATAGATATGCTATACAAAATGCCCATTATTAACCATCTTATGTGCTACTGATGAGCTACTGCCGGCACATGAAAGATTAAAATGCTGCTGTGACCTCAACTGTGTCATTTGTAAAATTGTAAGTATATGAGCAATGGTAGAGGAACTAGGGTTAGTCCAGAGCTGTGGATTCCCCCACCGTAAACCTGGTCAGCCTTAGGATGATCTATCAGAGTTCTAGGTTTTGTTGCGCAAATGCACATATTTGAATTTACTTAAGTAACTTTATTATTTTCACTAACACAAGTAAATAATGTGATATATATATAACGTCATGTGAAATTTACCAAATCTATTTTAAATAATAACTGAACTGCCCTTAGCTGCCGGGTTTGATAACTTTTTACAATAAGAAGTGGACACCTCTTAATGTAGGTTAGATCTTTTATACACAGTTATCTAGAATAATTACAGCCAGTGTGCCAATTTAAAACAGTGTTTCTATCTTCTAATGTAAACTGATCTTTAAATAACTGATATTAAATCACATGATGTTATGTTTATTCATTATTAAAATGTTACTTATCATTACTATATATATATATAATAGTAATTTAAGTTAGTAATTGTATATTCATTATTAAAATGTTACTTATCATTACTATATATATATATAATAGTAATTTAAGTTAGTAATTGTATGTTATGTATATGTGGGTTATTATTATATAATAAGAATGGTTCATTTGTTTTTTATAAAAAAAATATTTTTTGTACAATGCTTACATAACACCCTTCAACATCAACAGTTTTGATTGCCCCTGCAATCTTCTTCAGAAACTATAACATATATATATACAAATTATAAAAAAATATACAAATTACATACAATATCCAAATTATATATATAAAAAAAACCATATATATATATATATTCATAAAAAATACACAAACAAATACTTATATATTCTTTTAAATATATGAATACAAACAAAATAAATCCCTTAAACATTTTAGTTTTAATCTTTAATCTGTTTCCTTCGTTTCATTAAAACTCTTTAAAATTTTTTTATACATTATATATATTAATTATTTTTATTTTTCCCTTATATAATTTTTACTGTATTCTCATTCTATCATTTTATGTTTTTCAAATATTACATTTATTCCAATTATTTATATATTTTTTGTTACCCTTATTCTTTATTTTATTTCGTCTTTTTAATTCATCTTTATAACCTTATATGCTATTCCCATAATTTATAATTAAATACTACATTTATAATATATTAACACTATCTTATTTATGTACCAATTCTTTCTTATTTCATTCCTTTTTACTTCTATTTTTTATTTTACATATATTTAAAACCTTTAATTTTTCATTTTATATATCTCCTATACATAAAAACCTAACCTTTAAACTCTTCAAAATATTCTACACTTAAAATCTATTATATAAAACCACTTCCTGTAAAAACATGTTTAATTCCTATTTATTTCCTTTATTTTATTATTATAATAATAATCTTAACTAACACTGACACTTAACTTTTAATTTTATCTTTTTCTTTTACAGTTAAACGATTTTTTCATTTATTTAAATTTAAATATATAGCTTCTGTCCTTTACCTCCCTCTATTGCTTTTTTTACTAATTAATTTCTAACCTTGGTGAGGTTGAAGTGGTTATGTATGCATTGTACAAAAAATATATATTTTTTATTTATAAAAAACGGATTAATTACTTAATTAAGGCAATGCAAAAAAGAAAAAAAGATAAGTTTAAATAATTTGTTAGATTGAATAAGTATGGTTGGTGGTAAATAGATTATAATTATTTTACTTTGTTGTTTACTTTATTAAATATTTGTTTTAAAAATAGAATTCAGCAATTTTCATAACTATTTATGTATAGGAATTTATTGGTAATACACTTTAGTAGTTTGTGATGTTTGAATAAGAAAAAAATTCTCAAAGTTATATAAAAAAATAAAAAAAACGAATATAAGTAAAACTAAACAAATTAACTAATACTGAGACAATATGCTTAGTGGAGTGATTCACAGATGCTGGCACCAAAAATAAATAAATAAATAAAATAAAAGCTGACTCAAATTTATGAGAATGATACTATATCAAGTAATAATAAATTTGCTTTTCTGGAACATAAAATAATACCACCATGGGTTTGAATGTATAGGAAAGAGAGTGGTGGTTTTGATTAATTCATTAAAAATTGTTATTTGTATAAAGCAATGATTTGGTCATTTTAAAATCATTACCCATACATATGCATATCAAGAAATAAATTTTCAATATACACATATATGCATGTAATTAGCCGACATGATGTGGGCAGTATAGAAACAAATATACTTACCTGGTTCTATAAATATATACTACTGCAGTAGCCAACTTTTCCCAACATCAAGACAAAGTTTAATCTGCTGTTAAGTCAACCTTTAATTTATAACAGAAAAGTGATACACCTTTCTCTATGGTCTAACATATTGTTATAGATACACCAACTTTAACGAATGAAATTTTTAATTCATAGAAGAATAAATAATCATAATCTAATTTAAAAGTAGAATAATAAATTGTAATTTCATTATATTGAAACTACTCTTTTAATTATTATTTTTATCTCAAAACATTTATTAAACTAATTAATACATGTGTTACACTCTTTATGAAGTGGGTATAAATATGGGTGATACATTACAAATATGGATAATGAAAAATTACAATATTAGATGAGTTATGGAACTAACATTATTGAGTTAAAACAGGGTTAGGTATTTAGTGGTTAAGTTCTTTGTTAACTTTATTGGAGAGTCTGATATAGCTTCAATGTCTCTTGAAAGATGAATGTTGTTGCAAGAGTTTTGTCTTGTTGTTTAAAATTTTCTCTATGCTCTGAATAAATAATGAGTTTTCATCTGGCTTGGGATGTCGGTAATTGTGCCTTGCACCTTATAACCCAAATGGCATAGGTGATGAATATTGCCAGTCTGATTGTAGGAATATCTCTTCCATAAATGCATTCTTTTATATTAAGTATTTTGTAGTAGTCTAACTGTGAATTGTTAAATATTTAATTATTATTTTAGAGATCATAAAACTAATTTTGCTCAAACTTATATTGGCTTCTAAATATAAATCATACAAAATGAAGTAACACATAACAACACAAAAAATCTTTAATATGATGTCAAGGCAAAGAATCATACACACACATCATATATATATATATATTGAACCATTTTCGAATATGTCAATTCGAAACACTGGTCTCTTAGGCAGAGAAGAACATACTCGGAGAGTATGTATGCCCAAACGATAGCTATAAAATATATAACTAGACATACATTTCCAGGACATAACTTCTTCTCTACTGTTGAGTTCAACACCAAGTTCAAAGCACTTTTTTTTGTTTGTGTATAAACACGGGCACCAGCTATCTATTCAAGGATGAATAAATAACGCACTTTGAGCAATGGCCACTAACTCAATGCCTAAATCCATGACTAGCTCAGCTGTTTGTAATCACTAATAGATTATACATAATTAATGGTTAAAAGACTTGATAAAAGAATTTGTTAAAAAGATTTATAAAAAAGAATTGATAAAAGAATTTGGTAAAAAGAATTGATAAAAAGAATTTGATACAAGGAATTGATAAAAAGAATTGACCGACAAATAAAGTTTAATTTTGAAGATAATTTATTAAGTAACATTTATTTACTAAAATTAAACATTTTATAATTCTAATAAAACACACGCATATTTTAAATTAACATTTCTAAATAGTTTAGATATTCCTATAGATTTAATAACAGAACACTCTAATTTAAGTAATAAATACTGATATAATGATCACGCACATATTAACTCGCACACACATAATAATAATAAAGTATTACATAGCATTTGAAATATAACCACACATATCAATAGTTCATTTATGTATGATATAAAGTTCATATAATTAGACTCTTGAAAGATTCATATGAATTAATGCAATGCAATGGCTATTACAGTATAAACGAAATAAGCAAATGTTTTTACCTAGGCTTTTGAATATAGACGTAGAATTTTGTTCTCTTTGGAGGCTGCTTTCAGTGAGAATATTTCCATTATGAATGCTTACCAGCCGGCTGGGACGTTTCCTTGCTGAGTTTCCTGATTTTCACGATTATTACTATCGGAGACAAATAGATACTGACGAAGATTTTCTAAGATGTTAAGCTGACATTATTTCATGGGCAGATCTGCTGTTTTCTCGGACATCTGGGCTGGAGATAAACATGCGTTCCCAAGATCTTCTCAACACTGCATTTTGTTTGTTAACTGCTCAATTAATTTCTGAACTGCACTACTCAATTATTTTGGGAACTGATTTATCTCAACTGCTTGTCTGATAAAATATTCAGTATTTATACCAATGAAGTGTTTTCTTTTCAGTATCCTCTGGCAAATATCTGTTGTCGAAATTCTTTATCAATTAATCCTTTGATAAACATGTTTTGTAAGATTGCTTAATTAGTAATAGCCATGCAATAAAACGTGTTGTTTTATTTTATTAATAGCCATTGCTGTGTTTTTAATGATAATCTTTTATTTCGCATACATTTTATTTATTTACAAATTGCACATATATACGCACATATATTTTTAATACAATTTACTATTTAGTTTTAACATTATTTTTTCTTTAATTAAACTTGAATGAAAATAGATTTGTATGTTTTAACATTTTAAATTATATTTTTACGAATACTAATAAAAAACTCTTTACTTCCTTTTATAACCCTTAGTTTAATTTCTCAAACCAAGACTCCCCCTCCCCCCTTTTGATTAATTAATTGTAGCTTTTTATTTCAAAACTAATGCTAGAAAACTATTTGATTTTTATCTTTTTCCAAAACAAACTGAATAAACTCTTCAACATTTAATTTTATGTTTTTCTTTAACGAAAGATTATTTTAATAATATAATTTTAGATAAAATTATATGTGCCTATATCAATATAGGTACAATATATATATATACATATATATATATATATATATATATAATCAAAATATTCTCTAATATCAATACAAAATTGAATCTGCCTATATAAAATGAAAATAAAATCTTTGTTATAAACCATTTTTATGACATTTTAAGCCATCTTGAGTAGCATGAACCGTTAATATTTAAATCTTATTAAAACCAAATAACGGTAACAATCCGACGTCAATTGCCAAAGTTTCCATAAATTATGAATAATCACACAATTACATTGCTTATTTAACAGATTGTTTGTAATATTTATAAAATATGACTTCTTAATTTTTCTTTTCTTCAATTCATTTTCCACATGTAAAAGAAAAAAAAACTTATGAAAACAGAAATCTCCATTACAACTCATTTACATGCTCTGCAAAAAACAGATTTATATCTATCCACAAAGTGACACAATGTTATATAATAATTCATGCTCCTAAATTCTCTTTTTAATGCACATTTAGTCTCACCGATATTTCTATATCCACAATGACATACCACTTTATAAATAAGAATAATACTTTTACTGATTTTATCAACACAATCTTTTTCATTAATATTTAATCTACCAGTATTTGAACGAACCTTAAATGGAATATTAAAATGGGCAGACACTAACAATGTAATCTTGCTACACGCAATATTATTTATATAAGGCAATACTATTCATATTTTCTTTTCTATATTATCTTTCCTACATCTATTTCTAAACTTAGATAATGCACTAATATATATATATATATATATATATATATATATATATATATATATATATATATATATATATATATATATATATATATATATATATATATATATATATATATTGTGCCCTTTTCTATGGGTGGGTCAGAAATAGTCAATTACAGTAAATTACTAAAAAAAATTAAATTTTAGAATATGTTCTTTTGACATGTTGATTATATTTTGATAATTATATCTTTAAAGTATAATTTGAAGCTAAATAAAATATGTAGTGTATATAAAATTAAGATGAATCATTTAAAATAGATAAATAAAGCTAAAAATATTGTTACATATGGTTGTAATAGCTGGCCATATTAAATAACACAGCTATAAATATTTAAAAGTATGTTTAAAAGTTAAATTTTAATAATCTAAAACTTATAGTTAATAAATGCTATATTTAAATTCATAAATCATATTTAATAATCATAATTATTATCGTATATTTTAAAAAAGTAAGCTTTATGATAGTGAAAGTTGTATTTAATTCTATATTTTCTAAATTGTTCTTCCAAAATTTTATAATTACATTATTTAATATAATAACAATTAACTTTTAGATAAATGCTTTGCTTGAGTTGGTTTTTTAAATCTAATGACCCAACTCCTCACTGAAAAGACCCATAGGTCGAAACTGGTCTGGGGATGGGGACAATCAAAGATAAAAATGATTTGAATGTCTTCTCTTGTAGTAGCATTTATCATAAATAAAAAAAAGCTTGTTTAGAGCTATTAGCATGCTCTTAATTTTACATATTTGGAAGTGCAAGCTATATATAAGTCATGTGATATCTGACTTGTTATTATTACTATTATTATTTTGCTGTTGTGGCTTTGGCTAAATTAAATGGCTAAGCCTACTAATATATGGAGTATCTGAATTAAGTTCAGGCCCATATGATTTTTTCAGTTGGAGAGCTGACTTTAAAGACATGTAGATGTCTAAAAGTTTCAGATCTTCTTCTAACAATTAACTTTTAGATAAATGCTTTGCTTGAGTTGGTTTTTTTAAATCTAATGTCCCAACTCCTCACTGAAGAGACCCATAGGTCGAAACGGGGATGGGAACAATCCAAGATAAAAATGATTTGAATGTCTTCTCTTGTAGTAGCATTTATCATAAATAAAAAAATAAGCTTGTTTAGAGCTATTAGCATGCTCTTAATTTTACATATTTGGAAGTGCAAGCTATATATAAGTCATGTGATATCTGACTTGTTATTATTTCTATTAATATAATAAAGTGTTGCAATATTTATTAATCCAGACAGAAAAATAGATTGAAAATCGTCTGTCTCAAAGTTATTAATCATGTCATTTATGTAATATGGAGTTGCACACACATGCTTCTTTGAATTTTAATTAACAAAGTTTGAAATATTTTAAAATTGCATTATAGAATTGAATATAGAATTATTACCTAGCATAAAGCTAATAATAAATATTAAGTTAAAACATTCATTATAAAATGTTTCTAAAAATTTTTCAAGTAGTATCATAAAGATGAATACAGTTATAATAAAAATTAAATATTTTGTTTAAATAAAAATAGATAAATTGAATATTAAAGGTGGGATAAATATTAAAATATTATTTTAAAAGTGATTTTAAATGTTTAAATAATTTAAGTAAAAAAATAATTGATTTAAGATTAATATTTTTAAATAATATTTGTAAGTTATAATACGTCATGTTTTTTATTTTGAAATTTAATTCTGTAAAACTGAAACATATGCAAATTTGATATCAAAATAAAAGAATCAACCAATAGGATAATGTATTTTTACAGGGTATAAATACCGATTGCATGGGGGGTATCAGGGGAGATTAATAATGTATTAGATTCATTTATAATGTATTAAAGATAGCAGAGTCATATCAGATGCTATCGAGGTGATTGTAATTTTAATTTTATTATTTTAGTCAATTTTAGTGCTCTCGTATAATTTTATTTGCAAAAGCTAATACATTATTATTATTTTTACAAAAGTATTTTGCAAATAGAGAGTGTAAAATAAAAATATTAATAATAACTTCATTGAATATGCCTTGTTAAAATTTTAAAAGTCCATTATCAGTAGTATTCGTCAAAGTCTAATATAACTTCGCAATGAAGATGGATATGCCAAGAAGTAAAATGTATTCAACTTATAATATATTAAAAATGAGTATAGTATTTATTAATGCAGTTTCAATAATATTGAATAAGAGAATGATTCAAATGAATAAATTATTGTGGACATTGTATTGGAAACTTATTAAAAAAACTGTTTGCTGATTAAAAGAAAACATGCATTTATTTTATATAATAGCAAGATATTTTCATCAAGGACCGACAAGTATTATGACAAGTATATTTAGAATTATTTTATGGAAATACAATATTATAAAAGTAAATGTTATATCCTTTGTGAAGCAAACATTAAAAATATCTACAAGAAATTATTTTAAGAAAAGACCCATGGAAAATATTTTTTGAAAAGCGTATATATTTTTTTTAAAACCTGAGATATATAGGGTTTCTATGCATATATAAAATTGTTTTAAAAGCTAATAATTTGAGACAAGAAAAACCTCTGAATATGTAATAAATAATGATAAATTTACTAAAGAAAAAAACCTATAAAGAAAATGAACATGTTAATAAATAAAATATGGAATTATGGAAATAAATATTGCGCAAAAGTTTATCCGGATAATTCAAACCAAGCTAAAGAAATACGATGCATCAATATGCCTATGGAAGCTTCATGGAATTATATTTAAATGTTATGATTTATTTATAATTTCAATAATCATCTTTCTGGACTATAGGAATTTTAAACTATTATTCTATTAACTATTCCAGAATAGATTGATGATTATTTTATTTAATTTTTAAGATTTCAAGACGTCATGTTATTTTTTTTTTTATTATTCTTTTTTAACCTGAGATTTTGTACCGGAAGTTTAGATGACACTTCTGCAAGAAACACATTTGTCTTGTTCTTCGTCATCGCAACAGTGAAGGTTGTATAATGGTTTTGAAGAGAACATTTAAAAAAAAAAAAACTTTTGAGAAAGAAAATGGAAATATTTGAACCTAGGAAAAATATATATTTTCATCTGAAGTTTAGGCAAATATGCTTTTGATTTATTTTCTATTTATTTTAAATGTAAAATTTTGATTAAAAAGAATAGGAACATTAAAATTAATCTATTTATAATATTAAAATTTTACAATATAATAATTTTAATAATTTAAATAAGAACACATTAAATAGAAGCATGGGTGGATATTTTTTATGTATGCATGTTATATCTAGTTGGAAAAAAAAAAGACTGAAAAAGTGATGAGGAGCTAATGTCACTTGGTAATTAATGAATTATTGATATTTATTATGATGTATTTTCTGTTTGTTTTTTTTTACAGATTGCCTATGAAATAATGTATAAAGTATGAATGTTAAAATATATGCATTATACAACACTTTTAAACATTATAAAATCAGGATTATTTGGAATATGCATACTATGATTTTATAATAATAATATAACCCAACATGATAATAAATATTTATGTGATTCTTTTTTAAAAGAACTTTCATATTATTGGATAATCAAAATATTATGTGTTTAGTTTAGAAAAGAATGTAAAGCAAACTTTTCTTATGGATTAGTAAGATTACTCTAATTATAGTTGAATTTTATTTATTATTTGAATATGTAAGTTAGTAAATTTGTCGATGTAAGACCTGGTAAATCTTTAGGAAATAAGAATAGGATAGTGACCTGGTATTAGTAATACGGTTAACATGTCCAGGAGATTATTAAGTTAGGATATTTAGGGGATATGAACAGTATTTTATAACATCAGTGGATGTGCAATTGCAGTTAACATAGCCCTGTAATTGTATATTTATTTTGGATAGTGTTTATTTTTCTTGGAGATTGATGATCAATAAAGCTGAATAAATAGCTTGACATCATTTATAGTATTTCAGGATATTAGACAGGAAAAGGTCTTGCTCTAGTTTTATAAATACACTGTGCCATGGTATATGTTAATTCGATATGAGTTATGAGTTTATACTCTAGTTTTTTTTCCCATCCTACAAATCTATTTGCTATCTATTTTTCCAAAAAGTAACTACATCGTACAGTATAGTATATTTAAAAGAAAATAATAAATGATATAGAGTTAAAGATATGCAATTATTTGGAATGAGATGAGTTCATTTACTTGTATGAAGAAATAGAATTTGTATGAATTGGAATTGAAAATCCAAAGGACTTCAAATGAAAGAATCATAAAATATGTTATAGATTTATTTTATTTTGGGAAATGAATATAAGAACTTAAGAATAAAATATGTAAGGCAAAGTTGCTTTTGAAATATTAATAATATTAAAATATTTATTTCAAATTTTTTAAAATGAGTACTGCATATTTTTAATATAATTCTTTAAAGTAAAAAGAGAAAAAAAAACGATCTACACAATAAGTTTGGGTACAATTTATATTTATTCAATAATAAAGAATGTATTAGTAATTATAATTATATAGTACTATAATATTGTTATAATGGAATGCATTATAGTTAATAAATACAGTGTAGTGAACAATAGTATCCATAATATAGAAATAAATTATTAATAGATATTTCACATGATATCGATAATATTGCTAAAGTGAAATCGTCTAGTAAAAAAGGATATCCATGTTCTCGATTAGTATTTTATGTTTATCTGTACTATGTTTTCTATAGATTTTTAATAAAAAAAAGAAGTATACTTGAATAATAGCTAAATATATTTTGAGTAAGCAGTAAATAAATGTAATTTTAATTTATATAAGATGGATAAAACAGGGAATACTAATATTGTATTATTATTATTATTATTTTAAATTTAAGTAAGAGTAAAGACTTAACGAGGTTCGAATATAAAGAATGTATAATGGTACCAATCTTTAAGTTGTTTTAAATGTACATATTGTAAATAAATTGTTAGGTTGTTAATATTATAATAAACTTTGTTAAAATTTGTTTTTCTCGAAATTTGTGTGTTTGGTTTATTATTTTTCCGTCTTCATGAATTTGAACACAGATTTAGTAAAATTAAACACAATATTTTTTTATTTTTTTTTGCACAGAAATAAATAAAGAATTTTTTTAAGAATTGGACTATTTATTAAGTAATCACATTTACATTATCTTATGGTCATAAATTAGTTATTATAATAATACATTTAATTATATGCTATCTGTTGCCACACATCTTTGTTTATTAGATTATCAAATGCTACCACATATTTATTACGTTCTTATATGAAAATAAAAGATGATATTATTATATTTATTATTTTATTATGGTGACAAAAATATAGTGAAAAGAAAAGATATACAGAATTAGTTCATACAATGAAGAATATTATTATTACTATTTATTTATTATTATTATTATTATTATTATTATTATTATTATTATTATTATTATTATTATTATTATTATTATTATTATTATTATTATTATTATTATTATTATTATTATTATTATTATTATTATTATTATTATTATTTATTATTATTAGTTTAAGTGTAGTAGATTATGACATAAAAATCCCTTCTCATATTTTACTAGCAGTAATTTTTATTAACTTAAAATACATTTATGAACCTGAGATTTTATTGAGCTAAATTATTATGAATAGAAGATTAAGATTTAATTATTATCTTAATTTTAGTGAGTAAGAATTATTAAAGTCGTAAGAATAGTATAAGTTTATTTATTTAAAATAAAAATAAGGGGGGGGATAGTGTTCTTATGCCATTGAGGTAGTATCCTATAAGATATTGGCTCAATATAATCTATCTTGTCACCTGTATTTTCACTTCCAAGTCTCATGAAAATATTAAATATTTATTTAATTTATTTTATATAAACTGAACCTTATTCGTATTTTAAATTTGAGCTAGTGAATTATTTAATTTTAATGCTGAATATTTTATTTATTAATTATTAACTGAACTCGAACACGTTTTATTTAATATAATATACTGCCCGGAAGTGAAGATGCAAACGGTCCAGGTTAGAATATATATATATATTGTAGCCTCAACTTCCATCTCAGCGCAATCGTTTAACTTACGTAACCTCAACAACTCTCATTTATTTCAAGTAGCTAGCCAATTGAATTTAATATTAACTTTAGGATCAAACAAGGATGATGGCTAGTGTGCTTATTTACTAATATTAATAACAAGATCAAGTATACCTGGGTGCCAAATTGTAACGATAAATGTTAATGCCCACCAGAGATCATCATCATTAGCCATGTTTAGGACTATAGAAGATACTGGAGAAAGTAATTAAATTGTCTCTCAAAAAAAATAATGTTGATAAAACCATTCAATCTATGTGGTCTTAATTTCAAACCTAGCACTAGTCATGCAAATACTTCATGATAAATTTATTGATAAATTTATAATAATAAGACAACTTTCTTCCATAACTTTATTATAAATATCTGACCTCCTCGAGTGTTAACTATGGAAAATGTTATATACATTTCTAATTTATATATGACTGAAAATAAATCAGTAATCGATGCAGAGAACTCATAATTCATGCTTATAATATAAAATTATTACTTAATTTACTACAGGATAAAATTATCATAAATAAATCCTCTCCATTTAATTCCATTACTTTATTTTTCGTTCTCAGCATCTATCCCTTTTAATAGCTACAATTACATAACACGGAATGACTGTGTTATGTTCTCTAATGTACTAACCCTTAATCTTATTCCTTTAAACACACATATTAACCTTTCAATCAACTAACAATTCATGATCACTATTCTAATAATAGTATAATAAGATTATTATAATATGCTACTTGACTTTCAAACTAGCTCTTAGATTAATAATCGAACTGCTCTTTCTCAAGGCCTAGATCTGCCAAGAGGTGCACTTATGAGCGATTAAATTGCAATGGATAGGATCCCAAAATATGCTAAATTAAATTTTACTAAGAGTTTACTAATGGGAATCACACTAAACACCAAGAGCAGGAAAGGGATTTTATGTCTGCTCCCAATATTCACAACATTGCAACAAACCAAATGATTAAATTTATTAAACTTAAATTAACTACTCCTTGTCATTTTATTCTACATGGTATAATCTGTTTGACCAAATTTTAATTAATAATTTTAAATCTATTATATTTTACCAAAGTAAACTATGGAAGTAAGACATGGACATTAATCATATAAATCGATAAAAAATTACTTATGTAAGTAAAATATGGAAAGAATTCATAAAATTAGATTATGCAAATTAACTATGAAAATAAATTATGTAAAAATGAATTATGTAAGATGAATGTTATGATATGAATCGAATATGGAAATAATCAATATAAAAATTAATACTGTAAATCAATTATGGAATCAATCAATCTTAAAAATGAATACTTTATTTTCATTTTTTATTTAAAAATGAATACTGTTAAATTTAAATATGATCTAATATTACTTTAAATATAGGTGCTGTATGTAGATTCTGGAAATATTTGAAACATTAAAACACAAGACGCAATGTAATTTTATAATAATAACAAATCTTTATTACAATAATAATAATGATAATAAGTAAGAATAAAAACACATATAAAACACTCAAATATATGATATCAGATGTACTAAAGACTAATATTGATCATACGAATACAAATTTAAAATACCAAATTTTCTTAATGACTTATCATTGTTTTGACCCATTTATTTATTAAATAAAATAAAAAAACACTTACGCATATAATTTAACTTTAAGAAAAACCTATAAATTCCTGCTCCCCTTTTTATTGCAAACATTAACAATTGGACTATTCCAAAATAATTTATCAGTTTTAGTTATTCTAACAAGCAATAATGAATAATCATCAATTTTTAAATTATTTCAACAAGCAATAACTTTTACATTTCTTATGAAAAGGATGATGTGACCCTAAAAATTTCTCATTGGTTCTACAAATGGGTTTAAATTCAAAAACCACAATTTTATGTTCATGCCTGCCAGATATTCACGCTTTTCGAGACCGTATATATTTTTATAGGTCAGCATGCCGCCCCAGCTTGACAACACTCAATTTACCATCCTTGATTAACATTAGAAAACAAATTATTATTTTTTGAAATGAGGTCAAAACTTTCTTCTACATTCCCTTTAACATTAGAATCAGCACTCTTAATACTTTTTTTTATTGTTTTTTTATTAGAAACCTTAATAAACTCATTTTCTGTATTACTATCACTTTCTATGGAATTTTCCATTTTCTCAATATTGGCTGAGGCTTTTACCTTGACAGCCATTAGCATTAAACAAAACGATTTTTATTTTGAGTTCTTCTATTAAGAAGTTTTTAAATTAAAATCTTTGTCATCCCCCCATTAATACACATATATCTGACTGAAATTCTTATCCTGTCAAGGCAACTTTCACTCTGTCCTACATAAGAAAAACACTCTTCATATTTCACATCACCATGCAGTATTTTATAACACGCATATATCCGCGTCTTGGTAAGGGAAATTAAAAAACAACAACAACTACTAAATTCAATGTTTGCTTTAGCCAGAGAGAGAAGTCTTTTCTTGAAACCTAGAATCATGTGAAGAACTCTCATCTATAAACTTACTTTATATAGGCATGCAAAACATTTTCTACAACTCGAACAATAACTCTATTAATAATTCCTTATCTTAACAAAAATAAATGGAATGAGAACTGGTCATCTCCTACTGCCATAGTAAATAAATCATGAGACAGTTATTTCCTATCTATGAGGTGGAAAGATAACTCTACATCAGTAATAACAAGCATTAATAGCTTCACATATGCACAAACATACATCGATTATAGTCTAGATAAATGACAAAGACTAACCAGATCTCGAATCAAAACAATGAATTATCTCAATTTTAAACAGTCAAGCCAACAGCAATATACACCCAATATCTATATTAATCACAGATTATCAACTCATATAGCATAATAATGATATTTCATATGGCCATCCAATCATTCTTCATATATCTAATATTAAGCATAAAAATTTTTGTCAACAAACAAAAAAAAAAAATTTTGTAACTCTTTTTTTTAAATATACATAAGCATTTATACTTTATCATTATTATGTGTTAACAATTTTTATCCCCCCCCCCCTTTTTTTTTTTTTTTTACTTCAATGGGATTAAAATCATTTTTCTTTCCTCTAAACATTTTAAAACATAAAAAAAAAATTAAGATAATCTAATCGTTAAAGTTTCTATAAAACATGCTACATATTATATAAACAAAACAAATAAAGAATAAATATTAAACATTATGATAATCTCTTTCCATTGTTTCCTTCCTTCGAGGCCAACGACTTGATGTTATTGTCCACCAGTTAATTTCAATTTAGTTCATTTTTATTTTGGGGATAGCTATATAGACACACAGACAGTCCTTTTAGCCAAAATGTATATAAAACGCACAGATTTCAATGGTATATGAATTATGTTTCCATTAGAAACCAATTCGTTGTTTTTTTTTTTAATTTTTTGAGGTGTCCCACTGTACTATGAGGGTTTTCACCCATAACTCCCCTCAGAAATTGCAGAAATGCTTAATTCTGGTGTTGAATTGAAGGTTTGGTCATTCACTTTAATCACTGTACTATGAGGGTTTTCTCCCATAACTCCCCTCAGAAATTGCAGAAATGCTTAATTCTGGTGTTGAATTGAAGGTTTGGTCATTCACTTTAATAATCACTTTTGAAAATGACATCGTATTAGCTCCTTCACAGTTTTTTTTCAACTGCAAAGATTCTCTGGTTTTTCTATTATAATTTTGCTTGCCGATGGAGTTTCTACTTTCTTTTTTCACAGAGTAGTTCTTCTTTAAGTCCTTCAACGTTTTCTCATGAATTACAGGTCCCAAACTTTATTCATTTGGTCTCAATTTATGCGTGAAAATTTCTTTTTTAAGTAATCCTTGATTAACATTAGAAAACAAATTATTATTTTTTTGAAATGAGGTCAAAACTTTCTTCTACATTCCCCTTAACATTAGAATCAGCACTCTTAATACTTTTTTTCTTGTTTTTTTTCTTAGAAACCTTAATAAACTCATTTTCTGTATTACTATCACTTTCTATGGAATTTTCCATTTTCTCAATATTGGCTGAGGCTTTTACCTTGACAGCCATTAGCATTAAACAAAACGATTTTTATTTTGAGTTCTTCTATTAAAAAGTTTTTAATTTGACTTACATTTATTTTTAATCAGTACAAAAAGTACTTACAAATATTCCAGCTGTAAACTTTTCTACCAACTCAAGCTTAAGACACAAATAAGTCAACTTCCATTGGAGCCAGTGAAAACTAAGTCTTTCAACATGGCAACCGGAAAAATTACATCTTGAGTTTTTTACTTTTAAAAAATCAACATTTCTTAACAGTGCTGACAATGGAGCCTGACTTTATTAATCAGCCAAAACATTAAATCAGATTATTACTAGTATAGATAGGTTTATATATTTATAGATGGAATGTGGTGATAATTCTTAGCGTATGCAGAAAAGGTAGTTTGCTTTTACCTAAATCACGTGTATAAAATGCTGTTATTTGATATTTACATTTATGCTTTTTTATTTATTTATTTATAGGTTCTGTGAACTCAAGGATGACATATCAGTTAGGCTCGTCTTGTAATAAAGATATCACTAATTATGTAAATATTAGAAAAGTATCAGACTTTTATGATCTAAAAGTAATGAAATTAAAATGAATACAGGTAAGTATGGAAAGAATATTTTAAGTTGATCTAATAATAAAATGACCTCAACACCAACGTTTCATCATTTTACAATTGATGTCTTAATAAAATTGGATGATTCTGTCAAGTAATTCTGAGTTGCCTAATAGATGGCCAAGAAGACTGGTCTAACGATATTATTCAAAATATAATATATAGGGTATATGAGCACAGACTTTCAGATGACCCATCACTCTCCACTCTATCTAATCACACTGACACACTCAAGCACATATATGCTGAAAAGATAAATAATCACCAATATACGTATTTCATGCTAAACCAGCAATCATCAGTTGGTCCAGATTACCATCTCCCACACATATATACTATAAGTGCTCACATATATATATGTTAAAACGAAGATTTGCACGGGTTAAATATATAAAATACATATTTTGCGGGTTCATCCGTATTGATATTAAAAGTTTTTAACACGGATGAACCCGCAAAATATGTATTTTATATATATATATATATATTAAGATAGACAATCTTCATACATTAATGGACAGGCTCCAGTCTACTACATCATCCAACTCTTCAACCGTCCATCCAATTGAAAATCTGATGATGGAATGCTCTAAGCCCACCCTGAGGCCTTCTCTTCTGAAAGATCTTTTTAAATCATTTACAAGAATTTTTAGAGGTAAGTGAATTTCTCATGCTATTACGGATATAAAGTGTTTATTATGTAGATGGTCAAAAAATAATTGTTGAATCAGATTACCGAATAGCTGAATAACCAAATTCACAAAATATTATGATATAATTTTTAAAAAAGATCATATGGATGATATAAAAATAGTTAATAATTTTAGTTAGTATGCATTTATAAAAATAGCTGAAAATAGGGACAATATTATTAAAAGAACATTAAAAATTACATTCTTAAATTATACAATTAATGATTTCAATAAATTTAAGTAACTATTTGGAATAATAATGTGTTTTTTACAAGCGATCTATGTAAAAGATAAACCAGTTTCAATGTATGGTAATGTATACCAATTTAAAGTAAAGTTTCATAACTATATAGACCTAAATAATATTTTGACACAATTAACATATGAAGAGAATACGCTTTCATTAGTAATCCTAGACCCCAAGACTGTATGTTTTCATTTTAAAGAACTGTAGACATATAATGAGTGAATGTCCCGGAGTCATATGTCAACAGTGTAATCAGATTGAAATTTCTTACACCAATGTTCTAAAAAAAAATATAATTAAGTTTGATGTCTGTATTCGTTCCAAAATATATGTAATATTTCAATCAATGTATATATATATGAAAATACAGTAAAATTCACACAAATTATATTTTGTATAATCAAAATGTAAAATAAAAAAGGCTATGTTTGATTTCACGAAATCATCAAATGTTAATGATCAGCAATCATCAAATGTTAAAATAACAGAATTGTGGGAAATTTGAATTGAACTATGGGTATTGTGAAAGGTTGTCTTTTTTTTGATTATTCATTGTTATATAGTTGATAAAGACTACAAAATATATAGTCAAAAGTACTTCTAAAAATAATATAATTTATGTGAATTTTACTGTATCCTGATATATATATAAATAATATAATTTATGTGAATTTTACTGTATCCTGATATATATATATAAGAATGGGAATTTAATGGAGAATGAGGTAGGTTAAAGAATTAATGAAATTACTTCTGTATATAATAATTAATTTCATTTATATTTATTATTTTTATTGTTATTACAATAGTTTTTCAATTAATGGATATATATTCTATACCTATTTCAAATATACCAGGTTTGAAATTCTTTGTTACCTTATTTATAACAAAATGTAGGATTTTTGATTTTAGACCCATATCACATTTGCACTAACATTAAGGAAAACAAACAAAAAAAACATCCTTATGCTTTAGTAATGCATATAAAATTCATCAGACAAAAATTATCACTTAGATTTTAAACTTATGAATGCATTTTAACATTTTTATAAGTTTTACTATCTCATATTAAACACTATCAATTTATGGTGGCAATTCACTCATCCTTGAATGATGTGGATGATGGAATGATGGTGATCGTCTTATAATGATTCACAAATGATAAACAAATACAGAGAAAATCATTATTTATTTATGGCCATTAAACACATTTATCTAGATGATTAATTTAAAACATAATGATGATGATGGTGGTACTTCCATCCACAGCTTTAGAACTAAGCCTAACATAAAATTTAGCTTTTAGAAATTCATAATTATTTGTCTAACTTAAATATATCTAAATTAGAACTTCAACAGTTAATATTCAACAGTGATGATGAATGATCATAACTAATAAAGAATACTCTTAATAAAATATACACCTCTTTTAATAAATCAAATTGACATTTATTACTGGATTAGTAAAATATACATACTTTTTAAAGATAGAAATGAAAATTTATATGACTAACAATTATGAGTGATTTATATTGAAATCATGATAGGAATATTAAATTCTTTCCTTTTCCCCATTAATGAAGGAATCCAATGTTTATCCTGGTATAATGTACATCAGTTTGGATAATAAATTACCACAAGTTTATATCCACAAGAAAAATATTTCATTAAAAAATAAACACTCTTTGCACACACATACACTTATAACCATATAAATCTAAACTTAACATATAAAGTAAAATAATTAATTAGAAAAAGTGTTAGTTAGATTCAGAAAAGTAAAACATTTACAGAAACAAGTTTTAAATTACTTATTTCCCCTCTAAGCTATTGAGGTCACTAATTCTTATCTCAAAAACCATAATATAACCTTGCTAATACTACATTTCTATTACTTTCAACATTTATACCAATTATACATGTGGCAAGAATGATTATATTAATGCATTGTGTGTGTTGATCCCCATTATGAATAAAATATTATTTAAAAATATAATAATAATAAAATCTTTTACATATTAACAACATTTCATAAATTTAAATTAATATACAATAATACCTTTTATAAAATAAAATACATCAATAAGTGGGTATAATAATTTTAGAATACATAAAATAATTCATAAGGCTTACAGCTATTATTATAGAAATTATTGGTTTTACTCGATTTTGGTTTTTTAAAATTCAGAGATAATGAGATAAAACAAATAAAAAATGTTATTAAAAACTTTGCTAATAGACCCTGATATCATAAAAAAGAAAATATATAATTCAAATTTATAATACCATTCCTTTTATTTTCTTGAGGCTTCCAAGAATTCAAATTCAGTTTGTTAAATGATTATACATTTTGCAACAAATACATATACCAATCTGTAACATTCATATATGACCAATTTCCACAGTTCACTGGCACATTTTTTTCTTGATTTGAGGCTTGTAATTCTTTTATGGTGATAAGGATGCTGAAGTTACTTGTTTCAGTAGGAAGCATTTGGCACTGGAACTGTTTTTTCTTTCCTTTTCAGCATAATTCTTTTAATAGATTAAAGATATTTGTTGTTTTTAAATTTATAATTTTTCTGGGGTTTAAACTCAGTCCCTGGCATAATGGAAATAGCATGGTTTAACACCTTGCAGTAGATGATTTATTTTCATTTAGCTTTCAAATGCATGTTAATGTTTCTTCTATTTAAAACATAGATGAGCAGTTAGTCACTTCAATTTTATTTTTCCCAATCAGTCACAATATGTGGAATACTTTTGGTTCAGACCTTTTCAGATGTGCATTGGTTGATGGCTGGCCATTGGCCAAACAGATGAAACATATATATTTTAGACTGCCATTGGTTTTGTAGAAAAATTTAAAAAAAAAAGTATATAAAAAAAATACAGAAATTCAAACTGATATCTTGCAGAATTTTAACTTGTCTTTTCCACAGTTGCAATATATAATCTATAATTTCCCCTTTCCAAGTGACTGAGGGCTTTTATACCAATCAGATAGAAAATCTGATTTTTATTAATAAAATCATTTGATTAAAACTCATCATCCCTGCTTCAAATTTACTGCTAATAATCCAGACAAATAAACATAAACACCTGATTTTGTTTACCACTTAACTGGTCTACTTTAAAACTGATCATCTGTTTCAAATTTACTGTTGGTAAAAAAATGCAGACTAATAACTTTGCTGATAATTAATCCAGTCTGGAAGGAAATGTTTTCACACCTTGATATCAAATCTGGTTTTAATGTTTTAACAACTTTATGACAAATCTTTATAAAATTTAATTATTGTTTTTTTTGATTCTCTCTGATTTACAGACTTTCAACCATAAATGTTAGCTGAAATTTTAACCTGTGAGTTTAATTAATACAATATAATTTTATTACACATTTTTTCTCTCAAAAAAGATTTTAACAGAATTTTGTTTTAATATATGTCTAACTGTAAATGTACAAGCACACATTCTAATACTCAAATCATTCAGAAAACAAAACTTGGCTACTAAAAATAATCTGAATGCTTTTTAGAAAGTATAATTTAATAATCAAAATTAAATCATTAGAATTATTAAACTTAAATTATAACCATAAAAAAATAGAAATAGAGAAGAAAAGTAGCAGAATTTAGTGAGTATAGATTAATTTTGAAGAAAGTTACTATTCAAAAATATGAAAATGACAAACTGAATAGTTTGCATCCACAGACAACTGTTTATATGTGTTATAATCATAACCTTTAAAAATAATAAATATTAAAAACTCAAGGTATATACTATTCTTTTTGGATTATATCAACACAAACAAATAAATAGCATAAACATTTCTTCAACTCTATGTCTTAGGTTTTTGGGACTTGATCCTGTTGGGTTTAAACTTGGGTGCCCTACAGCTTCCTTCCTATATAAGGAAATGTAATGATTTTTTTTCTCTATTTTCATTTTTGCACATTACTTAAATTTAGCCACAGGCTAAATTAAAATGGCACAATATATATAAATATTGAACTGGAGTGATATCCGATTCAAGGATTTTACTGCCAAAATTAAAAACTTAATTTTTGTTAAATCTTATCTAATGTTAAAATTTTTATTATTATTTAAAACACATACACGTTTATATTTAAAATAGATCATTTTCATGTTTATAAACTTGATTTTAAAATAGTTTACTTTCACTACTTTGTCTATAAAATTGATTTGAAAATAGTTTATTCTTACCACCTGTTTTAATCAATTTGATTAAAAACAGGCAAGCTTGCTAATTATATATTCCTGATGCTTATTTTAATCATTTTTAAAGTTAATTCTAAAAAGCAGAGATTTAATTGTGTTGTCATTTTTGTTTCAATAATCCCTAGTTGGAATTCTTAAATTAGTTTGACTGGGAAATTAATACTTGCCCTGCCTGAGATATAAAATTAGACACTATGGAAAGTTTTTTTATGGGAAATGTAGCTAGGCAATGATAGCCCACCAATTTTAGGAGAGATATTCAGTATTGCAGAGAGACACTTGGATTATCACCTGCTGAGAGTTATACCATTTTGGGTAGCAGTTCGGATATTTAATTCCTGCTAAAAACTTGCAATTATTGACAGACTTTGTTATTGAGCAAGATGTCAAAATCTATAGCTATGAGCTTTGCCATCATCAGGATGTCTTGCTAACTTAAACAAAGGACAGACCCACACCTGCCATCTCGACTTCAGTCATGCCATGAGCCTCTTAAATAAAGACTGCCTCTAATTTGCCACTGTCAAAGGACCTCAAAATGGACTAAAGATAAATGTGCACACTCTATGTGAACTGTGCTTTATCGCAAGATGAAATTTTCTTTTATTCTTTCTAGGCTAAATTTCTTTTCATTAAATCTCCACTCAATCTAATTATAAAACTGTATTCATAAGTAATACTTAACCTCATATGTAATATTTGTTGTGATTTCTTATATTTTGCCATATGTCTTGGAATCTTAGTTTTAAGATTCAAAGTTTGCTTTCAATTTTGTTTATTGGAGAGTGACACATGAGTTTTCTATTTTTATGCCTACTTCGACTAAATGCTTTAGCAGTTGGTTATATTTTGAATGCTTACCTGTAATTATTTTAGTAGCCCCGAATTAATTTTAAATAATGTGTTTGCGCTTCTAAAAAAAAGCCAAATCTTTTGGCTGGTGACTTTATTTTCATAGTCTTCGTTTTTTATATTTCTGAAAGTGGAAATTATAATTGTTTTTACTTTGTAATTTTATAAGTCTCCAGCAGGAAGATAATATTTATCTCTTTTGTAAGTTACAGGTGAGGGAGACTTTTGCTGCTAAAGTATTTATAGCTTTCATATTTTTGGACTAATGTGCACTCTCTGATAGATTTATTTTGTATTTACTTGTATAGCTTAAAATTTATCAGAGCAGGTACTCAGAACTTGTGTCATAAATTAATTTCTTAATTATAATTATTGGTAATTCATTTTCTTTAAATGCTGGGGCAGACTAAGTGAATTTCTAATGATTTATTTGTCTACTATTGAGACCTTTAATTCTTAGATTAGTTTTTGCCAATCGTTTGGTTAGGGATTCACCAGTCTTAATTGATTGTTTTCCTTTCATTTTCAATCATATTTTTCAGTTGTTCTTGAGGTAAATCAATCACCTTTATTTTAAATGTAATAATAGATGCAGCTTCTATCAACAGATGATATTCATGGTCTGACACCTTTTTCAGACTTCAGAAAGCTCACCGGTGCTGGTTTCATTGATTTATTTCAAGAATGTATTGTTTAAGCATCTGAAAATAAAAATCGATGTTTGGGTGAATCTTTTGCTGAATGAAACTGCTTCCTCTCTGTATAATTCGTTATTAGAGAGTCAGTAAGTCTTGCAGAGCATTGTGTTTAGTTTTTCTGGTACACGCCTGAGATAACCCTATTGGTTTTCATGTAAACTTTTTCTTACAAGTTATTTTGCTCTTAAACAAAAGTTTAAAATTTGGTTAAACTTAATTTGGCTGATGTTTGTCTTTGTGCTTTGATTTCTCTATTGTCTAAACAATATTTAAGATATCTTGTTTCTCCCTGAGTTTAGTCTGGTGCATTTTGGTTCAAATATCTTGTCCACCCTTAAAATAAATGTCTAGTTCCGATTTTCAGACTAGTTGTGTTCTCGTGGTCAGTATATGTGAATCAAAGCTCTTTTGTCTGGTACAATATATATATATATATATATATATATATTGTATAGATGTACCATTCATATTTTAAGTGAAGTTTTAATATATATATATATATATATATATTAAAACTTCACTTAAAATATGTACAGTACATGCAAATGAAATAAAAGCTAATCTTAATTTCTTTTAATTGTAAAGGTTTCTTTTTAATTTGTATGCTTTTTTCAAATATTATATAGATTGTAGCATTGTTTTTTATTCTTATTTAATTTCAAATTAGTAATAGTTATGAAAAAAATTCCAATAGTATAATTAAAAACTAATATATATATATATATATATATATATATATATGTTAAAATGAAGATTTGCACGGGTTAAATATATAAAATACATATTTTGCGGGTTCATCCATGTTAAAAACTTTTATAATTAATATACTGATGTTTCGACTTGGCCACACAAGCCATCCACAGAGTTGTAAAAGGTAGAAAGATGGTTGTAGAGGCGCTACAATCACTGATTTGAATAAAATGTTAAAATTCCACCAATAGCAAAAAATGTTAAATTTAGGAATTTTTTTTAAACAAATCTTTCCAAATAGGAGGAAGTTTGCATGTATCATCTCACTTATTGATACAATCTGGCCTTTTAAGTATCTCAATGGCTTCTCTAATTTTGCATTGGTAGAGATTATCACATCTGGATATGATCCTGGTACTAGAAAAATCAATTTTATGACCTGAATCTATAGTATGGAGTGAGAGTGTTGTTTAACTGCATTAGCGTGCTCATCTCTCCTAACACTGATGCAATGATTACTCATACGTATGTAAGAAGCTTTACAATTTTTACATGAAATTTGATAAACACCATGAGAGATTCAAGAGGGATTGAATCCTTAGGCTTGGTTATTATATTGCTGATCTTTTGATGAGCAGAAAATGCTATATCTTTATTATAGCGTTTTAATATACACCCGATACTGTCTGTAGTTCTTTTTACATATGGAACACAAATCCTAATAGCTGATTTATCATCTTTTTGTTTCCTATTTTGTCTATTTTGGGCTTGAAATAAGGCTTTTTTATAAATTTGTAATTATAACTATTTGCTAATAAAACACTATTAATATGATTTATTTTTTCTTTCAGATGTGTCTCATCTGAAAGGTTAAGCTTTTAAATAGAGCAATTAACCTTTCAGATGAGACACATCTGAAAGAATAAATAAATCATATTAATAGTGTTTTATTAGCAAATAGTTATAATTACAAATTTATAAAAAAAAGCCTTATTTCAAGCCCAAAATAGACAAAATACGAAACAAAAAGATGATAAATCAGCTATTAGGATTTGTGTTCCATATGTAAAAGGAACTACAGACAGTATTGGACATATATTAAAATGCTATAATATAGATATAGCATTTTCTGCTCATCAAAAGATCAGCTATATAATAACCAAGCCTATAAGGATTCAATCCCTCTTGAATCTCATGGTGTCTATCAAATTTCATGTAAAAATTGTAAAGCTTCTTACATAGGTATGAGTAATCATCGCATCAATGTTAGGAGAGATGAGCATGCTAATGCAGTTAAACAACACTCATCATCATCAGCACTCTCACTCCATACTATAGATTCAGGCTATAAAATTGATTTTTCTAGTACCAGGATCATATCCAGATGTGATAATCTCTACTAATGCAAAATTAGAGAAGCCATTGAGATACTTAAAAGGCCAGATTGTATCAATAAGTGAGATGATACATGCAAACTTCCTCCTATTTGGAAATATTTGTTTAAAAAACATTCCTAAATTTAACATTTTTTGCTATTGGTGGAATTTTAACATTTTATACAAATCAGTGATTGTAGCGCCTCTACAACCATCTTTCTACCTTTTATAACTCTGTGGATGGCTTGTGTGACCAAGTTGAAACGTCAGTATATTAATATTAAAAGTTTTTAACACGGATGAACCTGCAATATATATATATGCTTTTATTTACTGTACAATTATTACAAAATTATATTTACATAAGTGAAGACTTTTATTTGCCATGTACTTAAATGACAATGATAATTGTTTTATTAATCCCCCAAATGAGTTATTATATTTAAATTAAATAAAAGGGTGGGATGTCTAGAAATTAATTATCTCAATTATTATGTGAAGTAGAGGGCTGTAGTGAAGTAAATAGTAGAAATATTAAGTTATTTTATGCAGGTGGTGATAGACCAAATATCAGAGTTGGAATTACTGTTGGAAAGTAAGTTTGGAATAATGTGTCAAAAGTAAATTTTATTGAGAATCGGCTGAAAAGTTGAAAATAACTGCAAGTCCTAGTAATTTGGTGATTTTACAAATTTATATGTTGACTACTAGTCATGATGATATTGATACTGATAAAAATATGTGAAGATCAGTTAAAATATCCAACCAAAGAAAAATAAATGGATGTATATTGATATTGGGTGATTGAATTACTATTGTGAGAAAAGGTAAAAAAGTTGTTGGAGATTATGGTACTGAAAAAAGAAATGAATGAGGTAGCTAGCATGTATAATTTTGTGAGGAGAATGGGTTGTAATTACAAACACTTGATTTAAAAATGATATAAAAAGATTGTATGCATGCAAAGTTCCAGGAGAGAAAATTATCCAAATGGTTATATATTGATTTAGAATAAATACAAAAATGCTATTAAAATTTGCATGTTATACCTCTTGCTGACTTAATGTTGGATCATAATTTGGTTATGACTGAATTAAAATTGAATTCAAAAATAATAAAAGTCAGGAAATTATTTGGAAGATAGGTATTAATAAATTGAGGGAAATGTTGATAGGAAAATTTAGTTAATGTGTGAAAATATAACAAAAATGATAATGTTGATGAAGTTATTACTAATTCTGATAATAATTGTATAGGATTAAAGAAGGATTATTAAAGACACTGAAAATGAAATAGACACTTTTCAGTTAAATAGGAAGTAGTACAAAGACAATGAAAGTATGTCAATATTGGAAAGGTAAAGTCTATAAGAAAAAAATAATAATAAGCTAAGAAAAGAAACAGATTTTGAAAGAAAAAAATGATAAAACAATAATATAGAGAAATAGAAATACTTCAACAGGTGAAAATGTACGATCTCATATTTAATAGAATTTAAAATGCCACATGGTTTGCAAGTGATAATGCAGATTAAAATGAAAAGAGATGAACTGATAGCATTGATGTATTAAAATGATGGAAATAATATCTTCAGTATCTAGTTAGAAAAGAAAATTATTTAATTAATAATAAACATGAAAATGAAGAAGATATTGAAATAAATGATAGAAATATGGGTATATTGCCATATGAAGTAATAAAGTCAATTTTCACAAATAAAGATTAGTAATGTTGATGGATTAGATACAATATCTATAGAATTTTTTAAATAAATAGAGGAATTTATTATAGAAGTAATATTTGGACTTTGCAATTTGATATAATGTCTGGTAAAATGAAAATACACACATAAAAGATAATTTAGATTTATTACTACTTAGCATTCTTTCAATATATTTGTTCAAAATATTAAATTGGCTCAGAAAAGAAAAAAAATAGTTGTAATTGAATTTGATATATCATAGTTAGAAGTCCTGAAGATTTTTTAGATCTATAAATTATTTCATTTGCTAAAAAAGACAGTTGTCAAACATGAAGAGATGAGGATTTTAAGTCAAAGATTTATTGGAGATCATTTTGACCATCAGATAAGGAAAAGGTTGGCATTGTTTTATATATATATATATATATATATATATATATATATATTTATATATATATATATATATATATATATATATATATATATAAATGAATATTTGTAAATACAGTAACTAAATAATTAAAAAATTTATCCACTTAGGAGCGCTTTCGATTATCCCTGTAATCTGTTTCAACTAAAGATTTGAAATGCTAACTTTCCCACAATTCTGTGATCTTAATGTTTTCTCCTTGCCTGTTAATTAAATCATGTTTATATTTGTATATTACCATAGCCTCCTTTATTTTTCTTTTCTTTTTCAATTTGCAATATTTTTACACTGTTAAAATTGAAGTCAAAACCATAAATACATAACTTATTATGGTCGTAAAAAACTTATGCTGAAATATTATTATCTACTATGCAATTTGGTTTTGATTTCTGAACTCATTTTAATAATAGCATGTGTTATTTAGTTCTTTTTTCCAATGTACATCTAGATTCACCTATATATTTACTGCCACACCTACGTATCCATTTATAAATGACACACTTTTTATTTATAAATGAGGTTTTATTTTTGGAGTTATTTATTAATTTATTTAATGTGAGAGGTGTGTAAAATGCAATATCACATATATCTTTATAAATTTTCCTTATAAACTCTACTTGATAATTTGAAATATATGGGATTGATATCCATATTTTTTTTATTAGCAGGAAAATCAATATTATTATTAAAATTTTTATTTTTATTATTTTGTATTAAAATCTCTAATAACATTATATGTGTGATTATAACTATAGCCAACACTTAACAATTCATTCAAGTATATTTCAATATTTTTACCTTTATCTGATGAATATTTGCAAATGCTATTATTTCTAAATAAGAAGGACTTCAAACCTGCCATTTTGTTTGACATTGACACTTTTGAAAATACAGACATCGAATCATATTATATATATGCAAAACCATAAAACAATACAATACTAGATTAAATTCAAAATTTTACTAAAATCCTTACACAACCATGCTTTCATCTACTACAAATAGACCTTCTCAAGTGAAAATCAACCTAAAGGAATATATATATATATATATATATATATATATATATATATATATAGACCTTCTAAGTGAAAATAACCTAAAGGAATATATATATATATATATATATATATATAGACCTTCTCAAGTGAAAATCAACCTAAAGGATTTTTTTTTTTTTTTATTTAAATCAACCTAAAGGAATATATATATATATATATACATACAAACTAACAAACCTTCCTATAATTCATTTCAAACTCCACCTTCACTTAATATCAAAAGAAGTCTTCATAAGATTGATAGCCTCAGAATCAAGGAGTTTTATTATCAAAGTTTCCTTTATTCTTCTTTTTAACTCATTTTTTTCATAAAAAATAACCGAAGCATATATACATACATATACATACACATTGATAAA
This sequence comes from Epiperipatus broadwayi, assembly GCA_028023455.1. Taxonomy (NCBI): domain Eukaryota; kingdom Metazoa; phylum Onychophora; class Udeonychophora; order Euonychophora; family Peripatidae; genus Epiperipatus; species Epiperipatus broadwayi. The sequence continues at coordinate 1,077,008 of JAQFVV010012442.1, read as the reverse complement.
AGATAAATAAATTGTTATTTGTTTTGTGGATTTGAAAAAAAATCATTTGATAAAGTAATCTAGAATAAAGTTATGATAATCTTAAAAATAAAGAAGTATTTTGGGAAAAAAAAAAGATTAATTTGGAATATGTATACTGGGCAATGTTTAAGAATTAGACTGAAGAATAATTAAATTTATGAAATAAATATAAAAAAAGGAGTTACACAAGTATGCACTATGTCATCTGTTATTTTTAATATTTATTGTGAAGAGATGTTAAATAATTAATTAAACAGTGGAGGATAAAATGTTGGAGATAGATTAATAAAATGTATAAGATTTACATACGATCAAACGCTTATATATGAGAAAAAGAGTCTCCAGAATATGTTGAATAAACTGGAGGAAGGATGTATAAAATATGGAATGAGAATTAACATTGAAATGATTACATGTTTATGCAAAGGCAGGAATAGAAAAAAAACTGCAAATTGAAATCCATAACAACACAATTTAATAGGTAAAACTGTTTACATATTTGGGTAGTTGGTTGAGTGAGAATAAAAAAAGTGAAGATGAAGTTAAAAGAAGAATAACAGGAAAATAAGACATTTATTAAAAAATAATTTGGAAATATTTAAAGAGAGTATTAAAAAAAGTTTAATTAAGTGATATGTGTGGAGTGTACTAACTCATGGTCATATAATTAGGACAGATCAGAATCCTTTGACAATTGTACAAAGAGAAGAATGGACAAAAATTGTTAGATGAATGCAGGGTGGCTCAGTTCGTTAGTGTTACAGCAAAATCCAATATCATAAATATAAGGGGCAGGTTTGAATCTCCTGCTGGTACTGTCAAACAACAAATGTGTGTGATATTACTAGTAGTTGAATGTAATAGGAATATTAAAATAAAGTTACATTTTTTAAAACTAACATGATCACAGACTTTGAGGAAAACAACAAATGAAGAAATTTTGAAAAAGTAATTGAAAGAAGATTGATTGAAGAAATTATAAAGAGAAAGAGAATCTGGGTTAACCACATATTAAAAAGAAAATATGGTTGACAGAAAAATATCTTGTAAGGAATTGTGAATGGAAGCAAAAAGAAAAGATGGAAAAGAATGACATTACTGGATGATATATAAGATGGGGATAGTTACATGAAATTGAAAAAATGGGAAATGAAGATAGTAATGCAAAAATGAATGAATTTATGATGTGGCTACATTCTGCTCTTGTCCTGGGAAAGACCTATGATGATTAATTTTTAAAACTTGTGATTGAAGTAATTAATTTCTATACAGCCCATGTGTTCATATAAATTTCAATAGAAAACTTTAATTTAGATTAAAACAAAAAAAAAAAAAAGCAAATAAATTGTGTTAGGATTTGTTATGTACAGTATGTATGTGTGTAAGTGCGCGCGTGATATTTTTATTCAATATCTGTATTTCTTCTATGTTATATACATAATCTTTTAATTAAATCTTAATAAATACAATAACATATATAAATATGAAATACAACTTTAAACACTTTTGTCCCCCTAAAAGCGAACAAGTGAATTGTATAAGATATATATGTGAAATTGTATTTTATGTATCATCTGGGTAAAGTAACAAATAATTCAAAATATTTAATAAATAATTCAAAATCTAAAACATCATTTTTAAACCAAAATAGCATAATATATAAATGGAGATGTAAATATGGTAATGGCTATATAAAGGGATCAATATCTACATTAAAAAAAAGAACTAAAAAACACTTGCAGTTATTAAAAATAGTTAAAAAAGTAAACGAAATTGTAATGGAAATGACAATGTTTCAACATCAGTTTTTTTTATGATTGTAGTAGATTATTTATACATGATTGTAATTTTGATTATAGTAATGTGAAAATAATACAAATTGAAAGAAACAACATTAAAAAAATAATAATAAAAAGCTATGTTAATATATAAATGTAACTATAACTTAATAATAAGACAGATGGTAAATGTTAAAATTAATAAATTGTGGGAAGACTAGACTTTGAAACCGTGTTTGAAGATACCATAAAAAAGAATTAGTTAGTTGACAGAAACTACGAAACGCTTCTAGGTGGATAAATGTTTTTAAAGTTGTATTTTATATATATATATTTGTGTTAGTGTATTTATTAATATTTAATTATAAGATTATATATATATTGTAATCTCTGGAAAGACGAACGGAGCACACCAACCGCCTCTACCGCACACACACACTATCTCCAGAGCGGCCGGCCTTAGGATTGATTGTGATGGGGCATTTAATTATAAAATTGCCAGGGCTCCAACTTGTAACTCTAATGAAAATACAATATACTAATTATTATTTAATAATAATACACTTAATTATTGACACTAATATCCAATAACTGGGTAATAAATAAAATTATCAACAAATAAACACTGAGAGCGATATTACTACTACTAATATTCTTGCGATTTATTATATATATTGGAGAGATTAAAATGTAAACTCAATTTCCACTATATTATAAATCTCTCAGAAAACTTCCTATCCATTTAACATCAAAGTCACAATTAAAATTTATGGAAATTAAATTTATTTCTATACCCACTATCATCCTCCTAATCTCTCAATCTACCTCACTTTCAATAATAACTCAGTCTTGCGAATGTTAATCTTGTAATGGTTAATTCTAAAACTTTTCTTTATTTTCCCCCATTAATTTTCTATGTTTACTCTTATTTCCAGTATGATAATTTTGTCTCAGGGCTTCATAACAATAAAGTGTGGAAAATTAACAATCTGATGTGAATTATCAGTGATGAATGAATACTCTCCCAGTGATTACGTCTATAGTTGACCTTGGCTGAATTTCCCATAGCCAATGTCCACTTTCTCTATTTTCCAAATAATTAAGATCAACATTTTAACTATAAATTTTATAAATAAAGTACTATAAACACTCTAACAATTTATAAAATCTTAATTAATTTCACCTGGGAAGGTATTTGAATACAGTGGATGGAGATAGGATTTTATGTCCATCCATCAGACTCTATATCACTCAATAATCTGATTGCATACTATAAATTTAAAAAACAAGTTATATATGGTACAGAGAGTTAATCTTTCTGGAAAGTTTTAAGATAAACTATGTATGGTATAGATAGTCTATCTCTCTGAAAAAATTAAAGGTATATTATGTGTTGTATCAAGAGTTCATATTTCTATGTGGATTCTGTAATCCAAGATTACATAAAATAAATCATCCAGATGTATATTATAAGTATCCAGTCAAAATGAAAAATAAAGATATCAAAAATGGACTGAATATATATTTGCAATTTTATGCAGACCACAATATGATTTACAAAAGTTAAAAGCCCAAAGTAAGACTCAAGAGCTAGAGTGGTCCTGATATGATGATCTGTATGTTATCAACCCCCAAAGAAACCGATTTAAAAAGTGTCTGCATTTGTATGAAGGGCCATTTCAAATTATTAAGAAAATAGAAGAGAATGCTTTTATGCTTGCTACTCTTGATGGGAATAAGGGAACCTATAATGCTAGGAGTTTGATCTTTTATCCTTCAGAAGAGTAGCCTGGCAAAGATCTCCAAATAAATCATGATGCCACGTTTTCTAAAGAAAAGGGGATTTGGTGGACATCTAGATGATGTTTGCCAGTAGTTATGAATTTTTTTTTATATTTATCATTATTAGTGTTATTTTATTAGGTATACTTTTCTTATTATATATAGTTAAGGCAAGGGTGCTGATGATTTTATTAGAAGAGGGGGGTGTTGTGCCATTACAATTTAGTCAGTATTTAAATTTGTAATAATGTGCATGAAAGAAAATGTGGAACAAAAATCATCATCACATTTTTATATAAAAAAGGAAGCTGTAGGCACCCAAGTTTAAACCCTACAGGGTCAACTTCTATAAAGCCTAAGACAGAAAAAAGTGGGGACAACAGTTATGTCCTTTAGCTGTCTGTGTGTTGATAAAACTCAAAGAGTAGTACTCACCTTCTTCTTATTCAATAGTTAATTTTTATAGGGTTATAACACATATATAGGCAGTGTGTATGTAAGCTATTTAGTTGTCATTTTATACTTCAAATATTAAACTTTCTTCAAAACCAGTCTGCATTTGTTAGATTCTAATATTGTATTATTATCTGTTTTTATTTTGTTTTTATATGATTATAATTTAGGGTTTGAAGGTTAATGATTTAATTTTAGATATTAAAATTGTAATTTCTAAAAAGCATTCAGATTATTTTATAGGCCAGTTTTTATAAATTATTTGGATGATAAAGTGTGTGTACATTGCATAAAGAAATCTACATTTATTACATGTTGAAGAAGAAAAAAAAAGAAAATCAGTTAAATTATTTTTTTACAACAATTGTGTGTTATAAAAAGACAGTTATAATGGTGATGTGAAGAAAAAGGATTAAGACAATTTTTCCTTCAAAACAGGATTAATCTGAATAATCAGGATAGTGTGATTTTTCATATGTTCCAGTGAAAGGCGGAAATATAATTAAAGGATTTGCTGAAAACAGAGAAAGAAATAAGGTATAAAACCAGTCTGAAAAATCAGTTAAGAAAGATTTTAAAATATTGAAGCTAAAAAAAGACAAACATTTTTAATTCTGCCAGATATCCATTTAAAATCTTTTTTTTAAATAAAAAGTTTTTTTTTTTTTGAAAATTGAAAATCTAATGATGGTGGGCTAGAAATCTATATGCATTTCATCTGGTGTAAATCCCATAACCCACAGAGCCTACATATCATATAGGAAGAAAAAATAATAAAATATTATTGTCTGAATTAAAAAAATTCTACACCTATGGCTGATTGGGAGAAATGAGACATTTTAAGTAAAAGAAAACATTCATCTGCATTTCAAAGCTGAAGGAAAATAATTAATCTACTAATAAGTATTGAATCAGCTAGTCCAGCTATCCCAGTGACTTAATTTAAACCCAAAAAAAATTAAAAATGGGAGAACAATTGGTATACTCCATTTCTTAGTAAAATTATGCTTAACCAGAGGGGAAGAAAGTGTTTCAGTGCCCAAATGATTCCCAATTAGGGAAATAACCTTATCATCATCATCACCATTAAATAATTATAAGCCTCAGGAAAATAAACTGTTCCAAACTGTGGAAATTGATTGCTGTAAAAGTATGGACATTTATCAAGCTAAGTTTTGAACTCTTGGATTGGTAATATGAATTTTCATTAGACATTTTCTTTTATTATATTAGAGACTATTGGTAAAAATTTGAGCAGTAAAGTTTTATATTTTTTTCTCAGAACTTTAAAACAACCAAAATTGCTTGAAACCATAAATTTCTTCAATAATAATAGCTATAACTTTGAGTAATAATTTTGTGTATGCTAAAACTATTACACCTTGCTTATTAATAAAGTTTATTTTCTAAAGGGTATTATTGGATACTAATCTAAAATTGTGAAATGTTTGTTAATATGTAAAATATTTTTTGTACTATTATTTTTTTTAAAATGATATTTTATTTCTAAGGGTATCAACCGCCACACAGTAATATATTAACTGTTTACATGTATATAATGATGTGTGAATGTGAGAATAACAGACATATATAGCGTTAAAATATTAGGTTATTTTTGTTTTAAGTTAAAGAATATTGATCTCGAAGCTAAGAAGAGAGGGGAAGAAATAATTTAAAAACTTGTTTCTGGATATTCAATACCACTAACATTTTTTACTCCTTAATCATTCTACTTTTCATGTTAGATTATAAAAGTATGTGTGCCCAAAAAGTGTTTATTTTTTATATGAAATATTTTCTTGTGGATTGAAAATCTTAGCAAATATGGTATCCAATTTAATATGCATTATATCTTTAATGGGAAAGGGGGGAATAACGTTAAAATGAATATTATGATTTCAAAAGAGTCAATTATTATTATTATTATTATTATTATTATTATTATTATTATTATTATTATTATTATTATTATTATTATTATTATTATTATTATTCATATAGATTTTTATGTCTGTCTAGAAATTTTCATGTATATGTTAGAAATGCAGTAATAAATGTTAATTTGTTTTATTAAATGAGGTTTATATTTTCATTAAGATATTTTTTATTAGTTGTGATCATTCATTATCAATGGTGAATATTAATTATTTAAGATCTAATTAGATATACTAAGATTAAACAATAGTTATGAATTTCTTTAAAAAATAAGTTTTATGATTAGGCTTGGTTCTAAAGCTGTAGATGAAACCATTATCATTATCATCATCATAATCATCGTGTTTCATTTAATGAGCTAGATAAATGTTTAAAGGCCATAAATAAATAAGTGACTTCATGGTATTTAGTTGACATTCGTAAATCATTATAATAACCACCATTCCATCATCTACATCATGCAAAAATGAGTGAATTGTCATCCTAAATTAATAGTATAACATGAGCTAGTAAAACCGATAAAGATATTGAAAGACATTTATTATGTTAGAATCTAGGAGATGATTTCTGTCTGATAAATTTTATACACACCACTTTAGTTTAAGGATGTTTTGTGTTTACCTAAATTTTAGTGCATACAGTGATATGGCTATAAAAGCAAAATCCTCCATTTTTGTTAGAAATAAAGTACCAAACGGGGTTCAAACACAGTACATGAGAAAAGGTTATAAGATATAACTTTGTCTACGTTCAGATGGCTTAGTGTCACTTGCTAGACCATATTCACTTGTTATTCACTTAAACATTCACTTGATATCAAACCAAGAGATGAAAGTGGGTAAAATCTATTGTTGGATTTATTGAGAAAATATTTTATTGAGATACAAGTGTACTCACCCACTTGATGTTATTTCCTGAGTTATAAGAGTTTGTTCTTAATAATTTGTTTATAGTTTCTACTTGTTAATTGAGACTACAATGGCTGCCTAACTAGGGTTTGAAACAGGCCAGATACCAGATAACTGAAATGACAAGTCTACAAGCATTATTGTTTCTGATTATTGATATTATGATATTTAAAAACAATCTTAAGTAGAAGTTGATGAATTAAGTCTTAAATATTTTGATTGATAATTTGAATGATAAATACTATTTAATTAATATTTTGATCATTAAAAAAATTCAATGACTAATATAGTTACAACTTATTAGTCTCTTCAATGATTCCCTACAATTCACTTTGATTTTTTCATCTTTAATTTAAGTTACAACATTTATATGTTTGAGATCCATTCCAATGACATATAATATTTAAGTTACCATGTTACACAGTTAATTATTCTCAGGTTATGATATCAGTGGTAATATTTGGATTAATGTTTTAATTTGATCACTCTATTAAGTTACTATATATATATATATATATATATATATATATATATATATATAGTGCCGGTCAAAACATGTTTATCCATCTAACATGTGCTGGAACTCACAAAATGTACTTCAAACCCAGTCAAGCCCAAGATTTAGGTCAGGGACCAGCCTGTATTCAAACCCACTCTCTAAGCACCAGATCTAACACCTAATGAACAACATAATAGTAGTGGCACACAAGAATTTATTTTAAATCCGTCCGACTAGCAAAGCTGAGCAAAACAATGAGACATCTATTGACTATGACAACATTAAAATATACATAAGTATGACTGTAATATGTGGAAGTAGAGGAAAAGGAATTTGAACTACTCAAATAAGTTAGACAATAAAATATATTTTAATATAATGACAAATTATTATACATTTATCCATCTAACAAATTATTATACATTTATAAAAAATAGTCAAATATGTTTAAAAATACATATATACAAGCAACAAAGATTACAAATTATAAAATTATTATAAAAAAGCCTTTTCCGGCAAATTATGTTTTTTTTTCCCTTTTCAATATGTCTCCACGATTTAAAGCACATACAGCAACATCTATATCAATTCATAAGAGAAGATAGATAAACAAATGGATATTTGACATGATCTATTATGTGATTTTTCCGCCTCAATTCTACTACAAAATTACTCTGTTATATATATTGAATGGATATATATCCACATATATTAATTAATTAACTATCCATTCTTTATCCATTAACCACTTATTATTTAACTTAATGGATGTTTTGTATATATTCATACAGTTGTTTTTATTATACATAATGTAGTTTGTTTCATATATTTTACGTCTATTAACATTTTTAATATAATCAAGAACACTTATATTATCAATACAATTTATTTTATGTCCATACTGCAAATAATGAACATATAACACAGATCTATCATCTTTCCTAGCAATAGCATTATTGTGTTCATTAGCTCTTTCTCCCAATTGCTTTGACGTCTGGCCATAGTAAATCATATTACAAAAATTACATCTAATTTTATAAACCATTCCTCTCTTATATTTTATATCATCTTTCATTCTACAATTAGTTATGTATAAATTATATACATTATATACATTAGTGTGTGTGAATGAGCAAGAGGTTAAATAGTGTCATTCACGCTATTAGTTTTCATATGCTCTTTCTTAGCTAAATAATATATTACAAATAAACACACATCTTTGGTGGGTATAATATTAAAATGCCAAATGAATATTAGAAAGAATTATGATAATAATGCCATTAACACTTTGATTTATGGTTCAGAAACATGGTGACTAACATATATTTTTCTAGGAGCATTCCAAAATTCATTATACATATGATATAAACTATTTTCACACCATTGAGGTCGTGAAAATAAACAAAATACATTTGAAAACATTTTATTATATTTAAATCTATGACAAAATATTTAATAAAAAAATATTTTAATGATAGTAAAACAAACGCTTTATTTTCCCCAAGGCATATAGATACTCTTAAATATAAAAATATAAATTATGATGGTGGGATTGTATATGATTGAAATAAACTTAATTAATAAAATAGAAGTAATTGGCATTTATATATATATATATATATATATATATATATATATATATATATATATATATATATATATATTAAGCAATGCTTAATTTTAATATTAGAGCATTAAAACTGGGCCATGAAGCAAAAGAAATAATAATAATATGAAGAAGTTTGCTGTGCTGACATAATAGCCTAAAAATAACTAAGAGGAAAAGGTCGTGCTTCTGGATGAAAAATGAAATGGATGGGCATAGCGTGTGCCAAACTTAGGGGTCACCATCAGTGGCCTTTTTATATGAAGAAAGAATATGCATAGTGTGCACCAGACATAGGGGTGACCACCAAAGGCATTTTTATATGAAGACTTGAGAAGACATCTATGGGTTCGAACTTGTTGTAACCCCCAGATTAAGAAACACATATGTATAGAACACGAAGATCAGCCAAATGTCAGAAACACAGTAATGATACATGTCTCTAACAACATTGAATAAATTTTACTGCTTTAAAATAAATGATCCTTGTTTGAATACTATAGTATGCCATGCAATTATAATATATATATAGAGAATATTTAGATTTCATTTACTTAAAATATACTTGAATATTTTATATAGCAAAAGAAACATTAAGATTTAGATTTCAAATTAATAAAATATATGTTAAGATTTGATTAAGTAAAAGAAAGATTAAGATTCACCCCCTTCCCTTTTTCTGCTATTTAAAATAATTCAATTCCACCTTCGTGGATTTTACAATAACTGGAATACATAGCATATATTTTAAGAGTATATAAAAATAACTAGCAGTTATATATATATATATATATATATATATAATTTTAAGAGTATATAAAAATAACTAGCAGTTATATATATATATATATATATATAACAATTAAGTCACCTTTTTTATAATTAAATAAATAATATTTTATAAGATTTCAAAGTGTTAATTAGCTTGAGTTCTGGATTTACCCCGGTAGAAAATCCAGAGATAAACAAATCAATTTTATATTAAAAACAAACCTAAAATGTTGATTCATAAAAACAATCTGCGAACGTATTAATTTACAATGAATGCATTATATATATATATATATATATATTAAAGGGACGTTAATAACTTGCTTAATGAAGGTTTATTTAAAATGACAAAAAAAAATTAAAAAAATTCAACTCATCAGATTGTTTAAGATTGGCATATTAATTAGAAAAGCATATATATAAAATTATAAAATATAAAATCAAATAAAAAATAAATGACTGCACCAAGATTAGAGAAAGTTAAAGCATATGAGAGAAAATTAAATATATAGAAATTATTTAATTAAGAGCAAATTACATATTGAAACAAAACAAAGTTAAATCACATATTAGAGGAAATCTTGAAAGATGAATTAGACTAGATTTAGTTTGAGGTGATGGCTTGGAAATTTACTTTTCAATTTTAAGAGTTCATTTTAAAGTATGGCACTTGCACGGCAATTGAAATGAAAGTTCTCCTGCGGCAGCAAGCTTATATTAGCACACAGAAGTTCTTAAATCAGACTTTTCACTCTTGGGCAGCAGGGTGGTACAGCTGCGGAAGATGATGACCCAACTGTGTGAGAATGATGGATTTACTGCTACATTATTTAAGTTTCAAGCGACATGTAATTCATTTACATTCAGTTCTCTCAATAGTAGCTAATCTCTCTGTGATTCAAAATTCAGTCATTTTATACTTTTTCTTTTATCAGTTGTTTTTGAAGATGCAATTGTAAGATAATGTCCAAAAATAAATTCAAATCTATTTCCAGATTAGAAATAGATTTGATAACATGTTTTTTAACAAAAGTATTTCTAATCTTAATCCCCTTTTAAGTAAAACTTTAATTAAAATTACCTACCCCAGATTAAAACAATAGTGCTTCCAATCCTTAATTATTTTTGGACAATTAACAACAGTCACATCTTCCATACTGGATTTTATAAAAAATATACAGTTTAATAGAAAAACAATCAATTTAAAAAGAAAAAGCTCAAAATGACATGTAATAAATATTTAAAAACATCAATATTTTGTTAGTAAGTTTTACTCCTTATATATATATATATATATATATATATATATATATATATATATATATATATATATATATATATATATATATATATATATATATATATATATATTTGAGCTTCATCTATAATACTTTAATAAAAAAGAACTAATAATTAATAAAAAGAATTAATAATAATTTTAAAACATGTTATTGAAACATTAAATTTTATAATTTAGGCATGCATCTCAAATATATACATAAAATATATATACACGACAACAGGAGTGGGATGGGAAATAGGGATTTAAACATGGGTTAGTAGGTAGAAACATGAATCACAATCTTAAGCTAAGATTTACTGCTTCATTATATATATATATATATATATATTATAACATTTTCTGTTTTGTTAGGCCTCTACACGCTAATATAAACTGTGCGCGAGTTGATCAAGTTATGTCAAAAAGAAGAAAGTGGTATTTCTATTTCTAAAAAAACATAACTATATTTCCTGATCAAACTCGGCCTATTAATTGTTGAGAATTATGCTATTGACAAAATCAGCTTTTAATTTATTCAATATGGGCACCAGGTCTTTTTATTCTAAAGAGACCACTGAAATCTGTCACCAGCATGTCCCACAAATGAAAAAAAGAAAATACTTTTAAACTAATCGGTATTGCATCATACCATATGAGAATTATTTTTTAAAAATATTATTATTTCTGGAATTTATTAAACACATTGGCACAGCAAATAATATATTTAAACATCACTAAAATAATATTAATAAATTCAATAATAATTAATAACTATTATTAATAATGCATACAGAAAAAGGTTGATAAAAGTAAAATCTCTTTTATTCCAACAAACTAAAAATATTTGTAAGTTAACTTACAAATTAACTAAATTGGAGAGAACATGAATGAATTTATAAAAAAACAGTTGGATAAAGTAATTTAATAATGTTCACTTATTACAATTCATTTCCACATCCTTGTATACAATTATTTAAATGAAAGTCTTTTTAATAAGAAAATTAATGTCTATATCAGGATTATTTTAAGACTTGTTTGCAAATGCTTAATTTTGTCACAATCAGGAATAAGTAGTCTTACCCGTAAGTTTTAGTGAATTCATGATGGTTGTAGATAACTATACATAGTTTTTTGAGTAGAATGAGCTCGGCATTTTGGTTATTATTTGATCTTGTAGTCCCCTCTCCTAGTCACTCACGAAGGCTTTTCCTGGTGTACATCTTCAGGCACAATGTTTGCAGAAGCTCCGGTTCACTCTGACATGCCAAATTATTTCAGTGTAGGGCGATCCTGGATGTATTATTGTTATCCAGGACCGACTAGAGAGACAACAGAACAAGATGTTCTTCAAACTGACCTCTGCCTTTTATACTAGAGGTCCAGTTTTTGGACTTCTGCACATATTATCATGGCGTTTTTTGGTTCATAATCTTGTAGATTCTTTATAAAATTTACGTTATAAAGTTTTCTTTTCTTATCAAGTTTTGCAGCCATCTTTAATTAGCCAAATATTTCTACTTTCTCTTATCTATATTGGTAATATGTGTTTTTTGTTCTCTCCAATTCTAACTTTTATTTCTAATTACATTAAAAAAATACAGAAGTTTAATTTAGCTTTCATTGTACGTTATTTTTTTTAAAAAGAAATTAGTCAAAAAGAAATCTAAATTTACTTTTATTTTTTTTAACTTTTACCAAATGCCAATATTTTTTTGCAAAATATAAATAAATGTTATAATATATATATATATATATATATATATTATAACATTTATATATATATATATATAGATATATATATATATATATATATATATATATATATATATATGCTTGGAGGTCTTGGTAAAGCTCCATCTATTGATCATTAATACAAGCGAAAGCAGGTTTTTACGTATATAGAACTTGTTTTGTTTTTCATAAATGTACCTTTAAAGTTTTCTTGCAATAATATAGATTGCAGAAGTTTTGATTATGTGGTGAAACTAAACTGATATCAGACCCACATAGCTATCTAGTTTGATAGGCTGAGTTTGAAGATATTTAGGTGTCTAAAACATTCATGCTTGCAAACTGATAGAAACGTTTTGCGCTTTGTTAATATTTAGCTCTAGTTTCTAACTTCTATCCCTTCACTGATGAGAGCAAATCAGCTTAAAATCAGCTGATCTGAGGGTGGAGCAAAATGAAAGAGACAGTGAATATTGACTCTGACATTTATGTAAACAAATATGCTTGTTTGGAGGTCTTGGTAAAGCTCCATCTATTGATCATTAATACAGGTGATAGCAGGTTTTAATGTATATAAAACTTGTTTTGTTTTTCATAAATGTACCTTTAAAGTTTTCTTGCAATGATATAGATTGCAGAAGTTTTGAGTATGTGGAGAAACTGAACTGATATCAGACCCACATAGCTATCTAGTTTGATAGGCTGAGTTTGAAGACATTTAGGTGTCTAAAAAATTCATGCTTGCAAACTGATAGAAAAGTTTTGCATAAATGCTTGGAGTTAATATTTAGGTCTAGTTTCTAACTCCTATCCCTTCACTGATGAGAGCAAATCAGCTTGAAATCAGCAGATCTGAGGGTGGAACAAAATGAAAGAGACAGTGAATATTGACTCCGATGTTTTTGTAAACAAATGCACTCATTTGGAGGTCTTGGTAAAGCTCCATCTATTGATCATTAATACAAGCAATAACAGGTTTTTACGTATATAAAACTTATTTTGTTTTTCATATATATATATATATATAATATCAAAACTACCCCAAATCCAAAATTAAACCAGACCAGCATAAAAGTAATATTAAAATACAACCTAAGGTTTCACTGCTACAAGCAGACTTCTCAAGTGGAAATAACTACAAAAACTACACAATATATATAATATTAAAAACTACCTACAAAACCATTCACTTCCCATCCACCCTTAATATTAAAAGAACTCTTAAATAAGTTAATTGCTTCAGAATTCTAAATTTTCAATAATAAAGACTCTTTAATTCTTCTTTTGATTTCATTTCTCTCAAAGAAGACAACCTTAGATTCATCAAAATCAATAGTGTGGTCTGTATATTTTTCATGAACATACAACGCAGAACTAAGATATCTGATTTTAACTCTATTTTTATGAACTTTTATTCTTTCATTTAAACTCAAACTACTCCGACCTATGTAAACTTTTTTACGAAATAAACAAGGGATAAATATACTACACCAGGAATAGTTATTCTATCAAAAACTTATTTTGTATTATTTAATAAATTATTCTTTTCCAAGCAATTTTCTTATTTCCAAACAATTTACTATTTCTACACACAATTTTATAAGAAGACAATTTAAATGGCAAAGAAATAAAATCATATTTTTCTTTAACCTTTACATCCTTACAAATATTACTATTAAATAAAATACTTTTAACAAATTTATCAGAGTATCCAACACTCAAGTAATCTTTATAAAATTGATATTTCTGAAACAAAGCTATCCTACTAGAATTATTTAATATCTCTATGACAATAAGTTGTTAAAGCAGCTACTTTATGAGATACAGACTGATAGCTATCGGGTTTAATTATTGATCGTCTGTGATTAGAAATGTAAAAATGAATTGTTTATTGTGCAAATGATTTTTATTGCAATTCAATATTGCAAATAAAGGTTTCTCTTTTATCTGGCACTATCATTTATAAGCCAAATGAACATTATTATTTATAATTGGTTTTTGTCTGCTGCATTTATGAGGGAGTATATATAAAATAAATGGAATATTAACAATTTTATATATCCAGCAACCATTGAATGATTTAAAAGTTGTTACATGAATAGCTATTCATTTGATATTGAAATACTTGTAAACATGACCATCAGTCATATAATTAAATTTATTCTTGATTTCAAATACCAACTATGCATTGTCAATGATGGGACATACAAATATATTGAAATTGTGTTTACTAATGTCTGGTAACATTTACTTATTATAACTTATAATACAGTTCTATAATAGTGACATTTATGTTTTTGAATACAAGTACTAATATTAAAAATGGCAAAAACAAAATTATAATAATAACTGTAATTTTACACACAAAACATAATGTAATAAACCATATGCAACATTAATTTCTAAAATATTTATCAAGAAATGTGAAATAACTAACAGTATATGAAATGTAAATAAGGAAATGAATGATTATATTGACAGTACAACTAGATTTATAAATGTTAACAATATATATATATATATATATATATATATATATATATTGTTATATATTTATATATATATATATATATATATATATATCCATTGCAGCATAAAATAATTTAATGAACCTATTTTTCATACTTTGTTAAAATGTTAATATAACATACAATTAAAATCAATATCCACATAGTTTTATTGTTACGATTACTAAATTTATTAATTGTTTGACTGTTCAGTATTATTACTATTATTTTTGCTGTTATATTTTATGCTTATTGTTAAAAATAATAAAACATTATTTCTTAAAAAACTAATTTGGTAAAAATAAATAGATGGGTATTATAAGTATCTAATGATTTGAAAATTGATTAATGCATTTAAGAATTACTTTAAAGTTATTTACAATTATTTTTTTCTTTTGTATTTATTTATTGTATTAAATAATTTGTCCCTTATTGAGTATAACTTTCTTGAAAACAATTTTTATCAGTGTACTAGTTATTATATTTTATACAATCACAAAAAATAAGTTCAAAGAACTTTAAGTATGTATAACAATCATAGCCAAGAAAACATCAATCAATTAAGATGAACATAATTAAATGATCTTCTTTTGACTAAACAGTCATCAGTTTAGCATATATATGAAAATTTTATTTATAAAAGCAACTGCTATAAGGAAACTACCTCCATTTATTGTTTCTTAACTGATAGGGTCACAATTCATCTCATATTAGAAAAGCATTGAAGGTAATTAATATCGGAAGATATATATATATTAAGAAAGTTTATATATATATATATATATATATATATATATATAACTTTCTTAATATGTATAATGTTGAATAAAATTATTTAATAGTAAATGTTATAGTTAATAATACCCACTCCACTTAGTACTTTACAATATAATAATTAGGAAGTCATTTCCACTTGATTATTTTATTTTCTTTGGTCATCAAAAAGTTTGTCTTAAAAAATTAAGGTAGTAGGCATGATTATTAATAAAATCCAAATATTTATGATAAACTATTTATTAAAAAAATAGATTTTACTTAAAAAATAATAAGACTCTTTTTCTACTAGCTTATTTTATTATGTTGTTTATAAAGAAGATTATCTTAAATAACTAAAGTAGTAGGAGTGACTACTAAATAAATCCAGCTATTTATGATAAGACACAAATAGGTTTTATTTATAAACTTTGTAACAAACATTTGAATATTATATATATATGTGTGTGTGTGTGTATGTGCTTATATATATATATATATATAATATTATATATATGTGTGTGTGTGTGTGTGTATGTGCTTCATGTATATATTGTTGCCATAAAGTTATAATACCAAGACATTAAAATAATGTATAAAACATTTAATTTTATTATAAAATTTAATCTTATAATGCAGCTCAATGTTGCAATGTGGGAGTAAATGGGGGTTTCATGTCAGCAAAGAAATTTCAAATAATTAATTAAAAACATCTGATGTTAAAAGAATGTATAAATTAAATTCTAATTTTGGAATTACTTTAAGAAAAAGGAGACAAACACATGTAATTACTGTAGGGATTGATAAAAATCAAAGACATTCAAAAGTTAATAAAGAAAAATGTAATTGAATTGGGATTGTGATCAGTGAGATTAAACTAATTAATCACTTTGGAAAGCATCTGGATGCCTTTATTTTGAGGGATATATATTCTAACCTATTATACGGCGACTTCACTTCTATTAAATCCCTTTGGAAAGCCCAAACGCTTCCGTCTAGGACGGGTAGCAAACCCTATATTACCTAATATAGCTCGACATTTGGTTAGTTATAATAATTCAGCAACAGCGATATGCAGTTCAGACAGAGATAGAATAAAAAAAAAATATCATTAATAAAATAAATTTAAAAAGAAAATTTAGAATAAACTAACATTCTTTCTCTATCCAAAACACATTCTCTGAGCTGTAAGTACTTGCACTATTCGACAGTGATGATGATGATTTCATGTCATTGTTAATATTACTGACTAAAACAAAACATTCATTAATTTGCCAATATGATCTCAATATTTTGTTATTATACAATTAGAAGTTTCAATCTCTTAAGCCATGCCACGCTTGTAATATTGATCATAATTAACCAATTCTTTATTTAAAAGCACTTATAATAATGACACTAATCTCAGGGTTCTCTGTTATATTTAATAAAATGCTCAGCAGTATTGTGTTGTTGCATATGACTGACATTCTGGTCGGCTATAGGAAACATTTACTTTATTTAAATTCCAGGTGTCTTCATCCACATATCAACTATTATAATATTTAACGAGATGATAACCATATTCAATAACAACGCATAATTTTGAATAATACAGCCCTTTTTCCAGAATCTCAGTCAGAATGATGAAAAGACAAGGGTGCTTTTGTGTCCTTCCATTATCCATGACAACACAATAATTTAACTAAGATTTATTACTTAGACACTTCACTTAAATGTGTACAAAACGATGTGCAACCAAAACTGGAAGTTTGGGAATAAAGTGATTTTACACACACATAAAATAAAATGTCTTGGTCTGAAGTTTTCAATTCCATAAATAATTCTTATTAAATTAAAATATAATGAAATATTCTGATCTGCCTACAATTGTCTATCTGGTGTATTGAAATTAAGATTTCATAAATGATTTCGGACTCAAGAAAAGTATTGCAAGTATTATGCAAATACACTTTTATTTAGCACACAAGAAAAATGACTCAACACAACTTGTAACAAGACTATAATTTATTATTAAATTTTAACAAGATTCTAATTTATTATTACAGTTTAACAAAACTATCCTTTATGATTAACATAATAAACAAACATATACAATTTATTCGATCCCATATGGATAAAACAAAATATAACTAACAGTAATTCGTCTATACTTTTAGACTTGGATTCGAACTACTTCTTCATCTTCTTTTACATTTATGCAAATTGAATATAACAAAATAAATATTATTATCGATACATCAACTTATCCGTTTAGTGTATCTTATATGAACGGCTGCTTAACTTTATTAACTAACTATTTGTTTTAAAATAAAAATAATCTGATTCTAGGCAATGCATACAAACGATTTTTATTATCATATCTTTAATTAAATGATAGTTTTTATTTAGATAACTTATTATAATTTATGGGTTATTTATCAGAAGTTACACTTATTATTTTAATGTTTACCTTAATAACAACTGAAGTTGTTATACACATTGTATCCCTCTGTGTAAGTTATATTATGAGTGCTACTTAATCATTAACCCAAATTAAACCTAGTATTTGAACCCTCCATTGGCAAATAAAAATTTCTAAATCACGCAATTTTAAACTTACTCTCTCCTTTGACTTACGTGTGGATTACCAGCACTATTTCGCCGCACAATCCAGACATTGATCATATATACTAGCACGCTATTTATACTAGATGGATCGTGAGGATTTAACCTCCAATATACCCATTAGCCATATCTTTCTAAACAAAACACAATATTCAACACCTTCCGTGGTGGAATTATCTCTATTTTCTCATGAGGAATAAGGAATAACACTGAAGGTCTGTAGAGTTAACTACTATATTAAAATAGTTTGGTGGGTCCTTGCATCTTACTTGGGCATAATAGGAACACACACCAAATATAATCCTCTCCTGGGATTTTAACGAATGAAATACACTAAATACGATATAAATTACTGATCGTCCTAACTCTGAGAAGCGATCACTTGGATTAAAAACATACCCGAATACTAGATTTATCTATTCCCCTCATGGAAAATAAAGCTTTTGGGGAGATCATTTTCCATCCCACAAAATAAAGATACATTACAATTATCACTTATGCGAATATTAATCATATACTGATGTTATATCGGGGCAAGACAAGCAAATACACTAATTACACTAAATTTATGTTCCAGGGTATACTTAGATTAACGTCTGAAATCAATGGATAACACAGAATAAAACATAATAATTTTCACCTTTGCCAAAGAAACATTCAACAAGTAATTGGTAGTATAGTATCTTGAACTAAATTAAGTGAATGCGTTAATAAAGAATAATTGGGAATAAGTTCCGCAATTAACATAGTATAAATTTGTTTCAAACTTTAAATAAGTAATATCCTGTATAGCACTTTTCTTTAATTACTTCTGATAATTTTAACTAGATATTTTACCTATTAAGTATCTAAATTTTTCTACTTTTACGCATCTAACATATAAATTTATACCCATAATTGCATATCATATGTAAACACATTTTATAAAAAAAATTTTTTTTTTCATGTCGAATATAAATTTAACCTAGAATAATTACATGAAAACATACCTTTATGATTACAAGGTCATTTAAATATTACTTGACTATACAGCCTTTCACCTGTTGATATAAAAACAAAAAATACACATAATTTTACAAATTAGTAAAAAAAAATCATTACTTAACAAGTGCTTATTATCTTACTAGAAAAATGTTTTTCCGTTGGGCAATTTATCTAGATGAAGAACTTGATCCGTTCATAGTTACGAAGCAAATTTAAAATAAGAAACACATTTTATTATTTCATTTATATAAAAGTTGCCTCCATTCTGGTGCAATTAATAAATTAGGCAAAGAAAACATAGCAGCATTGGATGTTAATTCTTCTTTGAATTAACTGCTATAATTTTGGGATCCAAGAAAACAATACATATTTTAACATGACGAATATTTGATGATAGACGATCACATATACAATTCTTTTCTTTTTTGCTATTGGCGATACGTATCATTTTTAGCTAGCTGGCTTATGAATAAAATAATGCGTGAATTTTCCAAAATACTATTATTATAACGACTGCAGCTGACTTACGGGGATATAAAGTTTTAACGACTCCAGTAGACGTATAATATAACATATTATATTATGGTTATAATTAAGTCACTAATGTTTGTAGTTTTTATTTCTACTCTAGGAATTGTAATTTGTCTTTAATAAGGAATTCTCCGTAAAAAGCACACATACAAATTTTCTGATATTTGCCTTGAGAAAATTTATATTTTCTTTTTAAAAAATATACAGGTGCATAAGTTAATATCATTGATCATTAATATTATTTTTAGATAATTTTCAGTGAATAAAACATATTTTAATGTGGGGAACTTACATTATTTTCAAAGCAGACAATTTCTTTTAGAAATAGCGCGAAATTTTCTAGTAAACTTTCCTTGGCTTTTATAATATGTCTTTTAATTATAATTTTTCTTTTATACCACCAAAAGATAATTAAATAAGGTAAAGTTAACAAATCATTGATTATTTCCTGGAAATTATTTATACTACTTATTTTAAATATAATGACATTTTCAGTGATTGCTGTAGTTAATACGGTCATTTTGAACTTTAGCATAAGATAGTACAATTTTGCATATAAAGAGCTTTAAAATATGTAGATGGCAATAGAAAACAGAATATCTTATCAAATAAGATTAGCCACGCATGATATTATTAAAATTTTACTGGACTTATATTTATTTCTGCAATAAAAAATAATAAAAAATTTGTTACCGAATTTCAGTACTGCTTCCTCCTTGTAAAACTCATGTCAGACTAAACTTTCTTCAAATTTTGGCGGTCTTCTTTTAGCGACCTCTTACAGAAAAATAATCATTTAATTATAACATAAACAAAAGAAAGGAAAAAAAAACTTATTACAGTTATATATTTTTCCGTATGATTTAAATAAATTACAAAGTAATTTGACAAATAATGAAAAATAATAAATATCTTTAACTAACAATGCTTATTAGTGGTGTATATTTCTGTATACATTATTATCTAAATTAATTTAAAAATTACCAGAAGTTATTGTGTTTTATGATAAGATACTCATCCACTCTCCCTCTACCCATCCAAAATCAATTACTGTTTATGATATGTGCCTTTATACTATATTAAATTGCTCTTATTGTTAATATTTTCATTAAATTATTCATGCTCTTCTTCGAAATGACATTGGATTACCAATTTTTTTAGTTATTTGCTTAAAACACGTTACAGTGAGTAAATAGCATATTTTATTAATCACTTAATATTATTATTATTTTACTTTTTTATTTCCTAGAAAAGGATAGCATTGTTTTCCTGTGAAAACAATGCTAAATAAACCAAGTGTCAATAACACTAGGTTACTATATATATATATATATATATATATATATATATATATATATATATATATATATATATATAGTATACTCTTTCTTTCTAGCCCTATATATATATATATATATATATATATATATATATATATAGGGCTAGAAAGAAAGAGTGTTAGTTTTTGTAAACTTTTTGTAAAGTTTTTTATGTTGTTTAATTACTTCACACTATGACCAGTGAGTAGATCACCACAATTTCTCTGGCCATCTCTGGAGAAGAATTAGTATGGAGTGTCCTGGTATTTTAAAATGTAAAGCTGTAAAAGTCCCTGCCCACAATTGTCGATCCAATTTGCTGACATGTTACGCAATCACTATCAATAGGAAGCTCATAGTACAATATTACAGTTGTGAACAGCCACATAATTTCCAAGAACACTACAGCATAGAAACAGTAAACTATACCTAAAAGTTCAGGGTAGTGTTTGACTCTCTACAATAGTACTTTGAATGGCTGATAAAAATAGTGATTATATTGACATTATAAATTTAAATTTACTGGTAAATAATTAAAGCTTCATTAATATTTTCTTTCCTCACTAAATAATTATATATTAATCATTCTGTAAAATATGAATCTTACTGTATTATTTAGATATTTTATTGCCTTATTTAAAATATTTTCTTATTGTATTTTGACCCATGCTTAATTAACTCAATATGGAGGAAGATCAATTTTTGCAATAAACTCAATCTTTCTTAAATCTGCTAGACTTATTATTTTAAAATGTGATGGAGGTAAATTTAGTAATATCATCTAAATAAATACAATAATTTGCTCAAATCAAGATATTTAAATTCCTCCTTTCACTGATTCCAATTTGTTTTTTTTTATTATTTGCTCTTTAAACTTGTCTATTCAACTCTGTTATTTCCAGTATGTAAAATGAGTCATTAACACAATTATGACTGATTCAAACATTTTTAAAAAAAATAAAACTGATTTAAACAAAATAAAAGTTAAACTTTATTTTCTTTTAGAAGAAACAATAATATATATGTATACTGCATACATGTAATTTAGAACAATTTTCAGTTTTAAAATAAAATTTAATCTTACAAAAGTTACAAGTTAAAACTTTGTTTTCTGTTTTAAAAGTGACAAATATATATGTATACTATGATGCAATAATTTATTCTATAAAAATTTTAATACTATTTAATTGAATATATTATCAATTGTTAGGCTGTCATATTGATATTTCCTTCTATATGTAAGACCTTTGGAGTATCACCAATTAGTATGAAGTCATTTTTCTTTACCAAATATTATTTAAATTTTTTACAAGTGCTTTCGATTACATAGTAATCATCACCAGCTTTAAACTGAATTTCAAATATTTTTAAACTTAATGTTATGTAAATTTTCATAAGCTATGTATAGCCATATTTGCAAATTGTCTATTAATAACATTATCCTTATATTATCTATTAAAAATTGCCTCTTTAATTTTCCTCATTTTATGATTCCTTTCTTCTATTAATATGTTTATTTCATTACTATTAAATGTAAACCTATAATTACAAGTTTCTTCATGGTCAAATAATACTGAAACTGTATTAAATTGACTATTTACATTCTTTTTAATCTGATTATATAATAATTGATGCTCCTTCAATCTTTTTTTCACAGAACATCTCAATTCACGGATATATAATTTTTGACATCCACATGAAATCTGGTAAACTATATTCTTTGCAATTTAGGAATTTTACTTTTAGAATTATTAATCAATCGATTAACATTTGGAGGAACACAAATTGAAATATTATTCTTTTCTTTAAATATATTCTTAATTAATTTAAATTGCATGTTATTTGTAAATGGCATATATATCCATTTGTTTATTATCTAAGGTAACATTGCAAATCCTCTTCTTCTTATTAAATGAATTTACTGTATGCAAGATTTGGTTTTTGTCATAACCAACGTTTAAAAGTTCATTAACAAAGAGTTCAATATTTAAAATTTTATTACTCTTATATTTACATAATTTATCATTGCGATGTAAAAACAATTTCAGACTTGCCATTTTATGCATCATTGGAACACATGATTTAAAATGAATATATCCTCTTTCTCCAATAGGTTTAAAAATTAATTTATAATTTAAATCTGCAGCATCTTTAAATATTTGTAAATCCAAAAATTTTATTTTTTCCATTTTGTTCATTCTCAATAGTCCATTTTAAATTGTTTAAATTATTCAGATTATATAAAAGAACAATGATAAAGTCTTGAGGAGCACAATCAAAACATCAACAACATATCTAGTATAAACTTTAATATTTTCAAAATTATAAGAATTAAATATATTATCTTCATATTTTGACAATGTAAAATTACAAATTTGTGCAACCATAGGTAATCCCATTGGTCATTCTTTACACATTTTATAAAACTTATCATTATATGTTGCAATAACATTATCACTTATAAATTTTAGTGATTCAATAATAAAATTTATCAAATGTTTATTTACAGATATATTAATTAGTTCAATTTCAAATAAACTTATAGATTAAAGATGACCAATTCCTCCATATAATTCTGTTACATCCAATGAAGATAACAAATCATTATCATTTTTTATACTATTAATTCTATCAAAAAATTCATAAGAAGATGCAATTGTATATCTTCCAAAACCCAGCATATCTTGTAACAATTTACCAATATATTTAGCTGTTTTATACATAAATGTTCCCGCAAAATCGATCATCAATCTAAGAGGATTTCCTACTTTTTGAAATTTAACATTAGGAAATATTCTTTGGCATATAGACATAGATGGATATATATCATAGTATGTACAACTATCAATAAAATGACTTTTAGCCTTTTGTAAAAATACTATTTATATATTTCCCATGTTGTCCCTCCATGTTATAACTATCAATAATATCAAACCCCAATTTACTCATTTGTGTTTCAATTTTATCATTATATGCATCTTTTTTAATAAAACACATTCGTAAGCCTTTATATTTTTTCCAGCATATATTTTGCTCAGTTCTAAGAAGGTGTTTAAATTCAAAAATAGCATAATTTCATGACCTATCATATTTATTAGTTTTTATTTTATATTAGAAATATCCGTAATTATATTACTACAATCTTGTAAATTCATATTATCATCAAAAACGTTCTGCACTCACACAATCAATTTTATATTATAATCTTTCCATACACTTCCTACATACTTTGAACCATATTGTAAAACATATTTTTGTGTAAAACTAATTTTTTCATCTGATAAATTCATGTAATTACCATAATCATAACTATTTGGATAATAACAATTATATAAAAAGTCAATTTTCTTATCAAATTTCTTAATACAAATTTGTCAGTTCTTTTTAAATCCAACTTGACAATGTATATAAAATGCATACCATTGATCTCATTTATTCATAAGTATTAAATGTTCAATAGCCATTAAATATTTTTTAATGTCATGAATTTCTTTTTTACATTGCCTTATTATATTGTCCAAAATAATCGATTTAATTTTAACCATATTATTTGAGCAAAATCTGACACATCTTTTCAAATGTATATTATAGCATTTAAAAAAAATACAAACATTTTACAATTTTTAAAAAAAGTATAATTGGCAAATTTCATGAATCAACTTTTTGCTTTGTTTTTACCATTCTTTAATTAACCAAAATTTACTCAAGAATAAAAATTCCATAATGATAATAAATTCAATATATAATAAATATAAATGTACAATACCCATTATAAAAATATTATATATAAAACATAAATAATTAATGGTAAAAGCAATATTAAATTTTAAATTCTTTAGAAGCACTTTCGAATATGTAGTAATCCTCATCAGTTTTAACTGAAATTCAAATTTTTTTAAACTTAATGTTACATAAATTTCCTTAAGCTGTGTATGGCCATATTTGCAAGTTGCCTGTTAATAACACCATCCTTATATTTATCTATTAAAATTGGCTCTTTAATTTTCCTTTTTTGATTCCTTTCTTCCATTAATATTTTTATTTCATTACTATTAAATATAAACTTATAATTACAAGATTTTCCATAGTCAAATAATACTGAAGCTGTATTAAATTGACTATTTACATTATTTTTAATCGGATTAAATAATAATTGATGCTCCTTCAATCTTTTTTCCACAGAATATCTCAATTCACCGATATATAATTTTTGGCATCCACATTTAATCTGATAAACTATATTACTTCTTTGCAATTTAGGAATTATACTCTTAGAATTATTAATCAATCCATTCACATTCAGAGGAAAACAAAATGAAATACTATACTTTTCTTTAAATATTTTCTTAATTAATGTAGATTGCATGTTATTTATAAATGGCATAGATATCCATTTTTAATATCTATGGTAATATTGCAAACCTTCATATTACTAAATGAATTTACTGTACACAAGATTTGGTTTTTTGCATCACAATGATAAATTATGTAAAAATAAAAGTGATAAAATTTTAAATATTGAACTCTTTGCTAATGAACTTTTAAAGGTTGGTTATGATAAAAACCAAATCCTGCATACAGTAAATACATTTAATAAGATGAAGAGGGTTTGCAATGTTACCTTAGATAATAAAAAATGGACATCTATGTCATTTATAAATAACATGCAATTTAAATTAATTAAGAATATATTTAAAGAAATGTATAATAAATTATTTTTGTTCCTCTGAATGTTAATAGATTAATTAATAATTCTAAGAGTATAATTTCTAAATTGCAAAGAAGTAATAAAGTTTAACAGATTTCATGTGGATACTAAAAATATATATATATCAGTGAATAGAGATGGACTATGAAAAAAAGAATGAAGGAGCATCATTTATTACATAATCAGATTAAAAATAATGTAAATAGTCAATTTAACTCAATGGTTGCCAGCTATGGTTAAAATGTGTCGATTTTACACCACTTCTGACTGTCCAAATCTCATCACTTTTAATGGTACTGTAAAGATTTTATACACATTTAAACATTTAGAAAATGTTCCATAAGATGCTGCCCTCTCTTGAATTATTTTATAAATAAAAAATCAATAAAATGCTATTCAAAACTTTAACAAAAGAAGTAAGCAGACCCTCCTAGAGCCTCCTTGAATATTATTGGCTCTTACATTTAGGCAACAAAGAAAATGGCTATAAATCACTGAAAAGTTACAATTTGTTTTTGGTTAATTTTGAAAATGATAAATGAATATTTTAGACAATTTTAAAAATATTTTTTGACAAATTATAAATTATTTTCATAAAATATGCTGAAAATGAAATTATTAAAAAAATAGTTAAAATTTTAACAAAAAATAACGAAAAATATTTACTTTTTCTGCAATGTAAAACTGTCAAACAAATCATAACACCAGAAAAACATTTT
This sequence comes from Epiperipatus broadwayi, assembly GCA_028023455.1. Lineage (NCBI taxonomy): Eukaryota > Metazoa > Onychophora > Udeonychophora > Euonychophora > Peripatidae > Epiperipatus > Epiperipatus broadwayi. The sequence goes on along the minus strand of JAQFVV010012442.1, from coordinate 1,050,114 downwards.
GATTCATTTTTCAATTTTGTTTTACATATACTGGTCATAAATATTTCTACAATTATAAAGAAAAATTTATTTTTGAAAAAACTTTCATTCACTTTTATATTCTGACAAATTATTAATATACTTTTTATAAATGAAACTAAAGTGAATATAATAAGAAAAGTTGAATATATTTTGATGATTGAATTTGTATTTTGACACTTCACTTTGTGAAATTGACCAGTTAAAACATAGGGCTTTTACCCTCACTTGGCCAGTGAAATAATCAGCAATAAAGAGGTTAATACAGCTTCACTATTCTCTGACCATAAAAAAACTTGTAATTATAGGTTTATATTTAATAGTAATGAAATAAAAATATTAATGGAAAAAAGGAATCATAAAAAGAGAAAAAATAAAGAGGCAATTTTAATAAATAAATATAAGGATGATGTTCTTAATAGGCAAGTTGCAAATACAGCCATACACAGATTATGGAAATTTACATAACATTAAGTTAAAAAAAAATTGAAATTCAGTTAAAGCTGATGAGTATTACTACATAATCAAAAGTGCTTCTAAATAAATAAAAATATAATATTGCTTTTACTGTTAATTATTTATGTTTTATATATAATATTTTTTTATAATGGGCATTATATATTGTAACAGAATAGCATTACATGGGACTTGAATCCAGGCATATGATGTTAGATTAAATATATATGCAATTGATGAAATGAATGACAGGTACAAAACTTAAAAAAAAAAGGTTTTGCATTAATAATGAATGAGAAACACCCATTTCTAGAGCATGATCACAGCTATATAAGAGTACCTGTCAAATTTATTGAAATAAGGGTAAAAAAGTTTTTTTTTGTTATTTTGTAGTTTTTGAGAATAAATATGTAATCATTAGTTGTAAGTTTGCTTTTTTTGTTTTTATTAAAAAAGAAAGATGAATGATTGAACACAGGTTTGACATTTTATTAAGTCATTTAAATCATGTTTGAACAAAGAGAGAAAATGAATTGATTAATTTGCAACATGTTCTGAAATTCCAAGCGATCTAAAATTATTTTCAATGGGGGGTAATTAGTAAATGTAAAGTTAGTAAAAATGAAACAATAAACCGGATATATGTCGGTAAGGTCTAGATAAAATAAGCTGAATTTAGAAACAGAAGTGAGAAAAAGTGTACGCTGCTATTGTACAACCCAGACTTCTGTCTCCAGCTAAACAATGCCCAAAAAAATGGCCAAAATGAGTTAAATTCCAAAGTGGTGCAAACGATCCCAGAAATCGCTGAATTAAGTTAATACTTGATGGACCTATTGGATGAAGGGACTCACAGGTGCAAGGGGGAGATTGGATTAAAAAAAAATTCAAGGTGTGGGGGCGGGAGAAAAGAGAAATTACAAGGGGAATTGCAAAAAAGAAAAGTATTGACAGAATCACCGATGTGCTTGGAATAATTAAGTTGCTGATTTTGTAAAGAAAGTTTTCTCTTTACCAGTAGAAATAAGATCTAACTTTCGTATAATAGTATAACAAAGATGCATTGCTGAACCTAAAATTCGCGGCTTGACCGCCGGACCTCCGTGCTCCGTTCAGCTGATTGCCCCTAGGATGCTCGTAACACTGGAGAAACTTCACCTAAGAACCCCACACACTTTTGAGACCTCGCAAATTGCCAGAATGCTTAGTTAAAGAAGAAATCATCGCTCAGGATCCTTCTTACTGGCTGTCTACGTTCCACAGGTAGCTATCTTTAAATTAATCGTACTCACTTAGGCACCAGAGTAGATAAACTTTAAAAACAATAACTAGTGAAAAACATTTGGCTAAATGATAAAATTACTCATGACCATAAATGAATGATTAAAGAACTTAACCAGAATAAGTTTGTCTACAAATAAACATCCTTTAATATATGTGTGAAGTCTCATTTAGTTCTATAGTTAATTTATCTCGGCTTGCCAGTCATATACCGGCATAAAATTGTTATTAAATAGACTAAAATAAACCATTTATTTAATTAGTATTTTGTTATTGATTGATTGGAATTTCAACTCACATTTATATGATAGGGAATGAGTGCTGGAGTGATCCAATTTGTTTTTTGTTATGAATGAAAGCATTTGATATTTTTGGTGTTGGGATTTGATTAAACTTATGTTATATTACCATACCTTTCTTAGATTAATATTAAGCTTTGATTGATTTGTTCTGTAGGATATAGGGCGGGCCCTAAGACGATAAGTCTGATGATCGCGATTGAAAGGTCACATATGCAATATAATTTGAAAGGTGATATTGGCTGTGTTCGTTTCTTGCTTCCGACTGGAGTGATGCACAGGCATGTTTTGTGATATAGTTGAGTGAGCTTATGCACATACGTGGCAGACTCTTGTAAAGTTCTCCTGGTGCCTACTACTTGGATTCGATCCGAATTTACGTATAAATAAATAAGAGCGTACATGTATATGTGTTTGAAATTATCTTCACCGAACATTATGTAACCCCCCAGATGCAAGAACACAGCAGATTCATAGGAGTGACTTTAATGTGCTTTCGGCACGGAAGCCGTCGAGTGGGGTGGTTACATTTGGCATGTCAATGTGGCCCGAAACTATTGTTTCAAGTGGTTGGACTGACATGGATACAGCTGACGTTGCTAACAACGAAAGCAAATTTAAATAAAGAAACCCTGTGAAGAAACTATGGGTAGCGACCTAAATAAGGCTGAAAGTTACATATATATATAAAAAAAGAGAGAGGGCGCTCGAAATAACAGAATAAAATATCTATTAAAGCGGGGGGAAATTTTCGGAATCACCATAAAATAAAATCGTCAAGCGTTGCTCAAGGGAGTGGGAAAGGGATTTAGTTCTCTTATTAGCACTAAAATAATCAAGCGTCCGAATATACTTGATAGTTGTAGAAGGCTGTGGAATAGCGGGATTCCGTGGAAGAAATATCGTATATTAAAAGGAAGCAAAGTCAAAAATTAATCTCTATGTTAAAATTAAATGCAAATAATTTAAGCGCAAATAAAATAAAAAAAAATACATCGTTAAAAGACGTATTTATATTCTTGCACAAAGGAAGTACTGTATCTGGGATCTTGTTAGGAGTTTTGTGGTTTACTTAAAAAGAAAAGGGGGCTAAAGAAAGAAGTCAACATAGCGTATATATATATATATATATATATATGTATATATATAAAGACGCATATAACCGTATAATAGATATAGCCGCACATATAATCGATAGCTGCTGAATAGAAATGGAGGGAACAGAGAGACCTGGGATAGTATGAGTGATAGAAACCAAATTGGAGGAAGGACAGGAGCTGTGGGAATCTTGAAGGGCAAGGAGCATCTGAGGATAGGATAAGACAGTCAGTGGGACTCGCGGAGTAGTTGGTAACGAGCCGTGGATTACTATAAATTTTAAGTCAGATATTAAACAATGGAAGAAAACCCAGATGAAAGCATGTGGGAACAGACGGGGGAGAGTCCAATACAATTTATAAAACAGTATACGGAGAATGAAGGGGATATTAAAACATTAATAAAGATGATGATGCAAATGATGGCCGAAATGAGGGAAGATAGAGAAGAGCATAGAAGAGATAGGGAAGAGTTAAAAGAGGAGATAAGGCAATTACTCAGGGGAAAGGAAGTGACGTCAGAAGAGAACAAAGGAAAAGATAGTAGCTTAGCCAATGTTGAGGAAAAAATAGACCAGAATAGGATGGACATGGACAAAACGAAAACAGACCTGAATGATCTAAAGGAAAGGTAGAGATACTAACGGATAATGTAGGAAAGGGAAATAGGCATCAAGATGGGATGAAGGAAGCTATCAGGCAGATGGACGAGGCTTGTCAGGAGATTAGACAGCACCAGGACGAAGTCCGAGAAGCACTGGGAGAGTGGGGACAGAGAATCCAAAGGATTAAAGCAGACTAGGGACATGGGAATGTGGGTAGAAGGATGGAAGAGATGGAGAAAAGATGGTAAAGGCAGATGTCACAATGGGACACAAGTCGTGTATGGGTGGAGAGACATGAAGATAGAAATATTTAGGGCAGGAGAAAATGAAAACCCAATGGGCCACCTCGAAAGCGTCAGGAATCTGTTTGGAGAACCAACGGTGAGAGAACCTGACTGAATAAATATTGCTAGCAGATACCTACAGGGCCCAGCAAGAGACTGGTGGAGGATGCTGGAATTTAAACCCTGGTCATATGAGGAATATAAGGAAGAAGTTTTGCGGTGTTTCTGGAACACAGCACGTCAAGAAGGGACTTATTTTAGAATCGCCAGGGACAAATATGAGGGAAGTCCCAATGAGACAGCCATTCAGTTTTATTATAGGCAGATGGCGAGCCTTCAACAATTGCCTGCGTACCATATGACAGAGATGCAGATCATGTCAATAATAAGGCACAATATGCCAACCACCCTAAGACACATGATGCTGGGAAGGGATTGTAAAGGGATCCATGAGATGGGGGAATGATAGCCAAATTCGAACAAGAAGAGGGGATAGGAGGGCTGATAGAGAGGTCTAGTAATGAACAAACCCAGAAAACGAGTACCACCGGACCACTACTAACCTAGAGGACAGGGGGAAAATGAATTGACGACCGTGGATATCACTAAGACAAATGTTTAAAGGAACTCACATGGGAAATAGATGCCACGAACCGGGAATGACCTGTGACATGAAAGGACATATGATATTGGAAATGGAATTGGTGGGTCGACCTGGGAGTACCCTGCAAGACCAGGAGAAGGCTGGTACATGACGCTGGCCCAACTTAAGTGCAGAAAATCACACAACACATTTCATTAGAGTCCTTGCCAGCTCACTTCCCAAAACTTCGTTATTGCTGGGCTGATCAGACTTTCCAAAATCTTGGATAGAGATCGATCGTATTCTGCATAGGGGACTTCGGAAAGATCCATCCCCATACCTCCTGTCAGGGATGCACGGAACCCATTGGCCATTGTCATAAATCGTGGCAGACCCTAGATTACCATATAGTTTTTTCCATTTATAGTCATTGTAAAAAAAAAAAAGAAGACTGACCGCAGATCATCTGATCCAGATTTTAAGGGAAAAGCGAAGGCAGACCAATAGGCCAATACAAAACACATTCACTGTGGGAGACAGAGTTATGGTAAGATCAAATCTGGTCAGTCGGCCAGAACAGAATATATTTAAAAAATTCCTTGACTTCTACGATAGCCCATATGAGATCGTCAGGGCATACTAGAATAATGCCTTTTGTACTGGCACGAGGAAAAGTGATTAAGGGGACTTTCAATGCAAGGGCACTGAGGAGGGCCGAATAACTTGGCTCCTTCTCAGAGCTAAAATCCGCAACCTCGGATTTTACTCTACACCGGGCGGGGAGATATGTAACGGAATAGCATTACATGGGATTTGAATCCAGGCATATGATGTTAGATTAAATATATATGCAATTGACAAAATGAATGACAGGTACAAAACTTTTAAAAAAAAGGTTTTGCGTTAATAATGAATGAGAAACACATGTTTCTAGAGCATGATCGCAGCTATATAAGAGTACCTGTCAAATTTATTGAAATAAGGGTAAAAGAGTTTTTTTGTTATTTTGTAGTTTTTGAGAATAAATATGTAATCATTAGTTGTAAGTTTGCTTTTTTTTTTTTTTTTTTAAAAAAGAAAGATGAATGATTGAACAGAGGTTTGACATTTTATTAAGTCATTTAAATCATGTTTGAACAAAGAGAAAAAATGAATTGATTAATTTGCAATATGTTCTGAAATTCCAAGCGATCTAAAATTATTTTCAAAGGGGGGTAATAGTAAATGTAAAGTTAGTAAAAATGAAACAATAAGCCGGATATATGTCGGTAAGGTCTAGATAAAATAAGCCGAATTTAGAAACAGAAGTGAGAAAAAGTGTTCGCTGCTATTGTACAACCCAGACTTCTGTCTCCAGCTAAACAATGCCCGAAAAAATGGCCAAATTGAGTTAAATTCCAAAGTGGTGCAAACGATCCCAGAAATCGCTGAATTAAGTTAATACTCGATGGACCAATTGAATGAAGGGACTCACAGGTTCAAGGGGGAGATTGGATGAAAAAATTTCAAGGTGTGAGGGCGGGAGAAGAGAGAAATTACAAGAGGAATTGCGAAAAAAAAAAGTATTGGCAGAATCACCGATGTGCTTGGAATAACTAAGTTGCTGATTTTGTAAAGAAAGTTTTCTTTTTACCAGTAGAAATAAGATCTAACTTTCGTATAATAGTATAATGAAGATGTGTTGCTGAACCTAAAATTCGCAGCTTGACTGCCGGACCTACGCGCTCCGTTTAGCTGATTGCCCCTAGGATGCTCGTAACACCGGAGAAACTTCACCTAAGGACCACACATGCTTTTGAGACCTCACAAATTGCCAGAATGCTTAGTTAAAGAAGAAATCATCACTCAGGATCCTTCTTACCGGCTGTCTACGTTCCACAGGTAGCTATCTTTAAATTAATCATACTCACTTAGGCACCAGAGTAGATAAACTTTAAAAACAATAACTAGTGTAAAACATTTGGCTAAATGATAAAATTACTCATGACCATAAATGAATAATTAAAGAACTTAACTAGAATAAGTTTGTCTACAAATAAACATCCTTTAATATATGTGCGAAGTCTCATTTAGTTCTATAGTTAATTTATCTTGGCTTGCCAGTCATATACCGGCATAAAATTGTTATTAAATAGACTAAAATAAACCATTTATTTAATTAGTATTTTGTTATTGATTTATTGGAATTTCAACTCACATTTATATGATAGGGAATGAGTGCTGGAGTGATCCAATTTGTTTTTTGTTATGAATGAATGCATTTGATATTTTTGGTGTTGGGATTTGATTAAAATTATGTTATATTACCATACCTTTCTTAGATTAATATTAAGCTTTGATTGATTTGTTCTGTAGGATATAGGGCGGGCCCTAAGACGATAAGTCTGATGATCGCGATTGAAAGGTCACATATGCGATATAATTTGAAAGGTGATATTGGCTGTGTTCGTTTCTTGCTTCCGACTGGAGTGATGCACAGGCATGTTTTGTGATATAGTTGAGTGAGCTTATGCACATACGTGGCGGACTCTTGTAAAGTTCTCCTGGCGCCTACTACTTGGATTCAATCCGAATTTACGTACAAATAAATAAAAGCGTACATGTATATGTGTTTGAAATTATCTTCACCGAACATTATGTAACCCCCCAGATGCAAGAACACAGCAGATTCATAGGAGTGACATTAATGTGCTTTCGGCACAGAAACCGTCGAGTGGGGCGGTTACAATATATATATATATATATGAATAAATAATTGTATAAGTCTTGATTAAGCCTATAAAATAGATGTCTACTGATTAAAATTATGACATGTAAATTCTCATTATACATATATATATATTATAACAGGACGATCCTTTTCAGGACTCGAGGAAGTCGCATCTAACTATAGTCAGACTTTGAGTCTTCTTATAGAATGCCATGGATGATGTGATTTAAAATATAATCCAATCCACTCATCTATTAATAACCTTGTTACTCTCAGAATTCGAGCTCAGAGTAGAAATCGAAATTGACTCTCTTCAGGCATTTCCACAAATATCCCATAGTAATGATAAATTTAGTATAAGCTATATATAACTTTTTTATAAATATTAAATAACTAAGTTTATTCAATATATATATATATATATATATATATATATATTATATTCAATATATATATATATATATATATATATATATAATTATTGGTTTTATAAATTGACTAAATAAAATAAACAAATGAGACCTGTTTAATTTTAAAATCAAAATAACACATTTTAATCCGTAATTGAAACAAAAATATTATCACATCAGTAATAAAAAAATTAAAATTTAGAGTTATAATCTGTGCGCATATATATATATATATATATATATAATAGACTATTTAACATTCAGAAAAAAAACATAATGTAATTATTTACATAAATATAATTCAAAATCATATGTACAATAGATAATACCACCATACATTATAAATCTACCTATATAGTCATTAAAATGATTCAATGTGTGTTGTATGTCTATATAAGATAAGATCCATTCACACTTCATAAATAATAGAATGTATCCTAATATTAATTATGTATGTTTAAAAAGAAATTATGATAATTGTCAGGTAAGATTCAATTTGGAATATCATAAAACTTACTTCCAAATTGAAATAATTTAAAAGCGTTTACCTTAGTCAGCCATCAGTTTCATCAGAGCATATATCAAAATATCAACATCTAAATTTTATTAAATAAATAAAAATGAAACGTTCATCTTATCAGATCTCAACTTATTCTGTTAAAATCAATTTACTATATGAAATAATTTCTCCATGGAAATATAATTATCCACAAAGGAAATAAAGTTTTAGAGTTATTAGAGTGCAAAACAAAGTATTCCAAGATGCAAAAGAATAACGGTTGAAACATAAAGTTCATTGATCATCCTTTGAGGAGGCAATACAGATATTCATTCTTTAAATATTTGAGTAGTAAAATATTTAACATCTTCTTCAATATAATACTCCAATATTTAGGCAGCTTTTTAAATGAGAATGACAACGGTTATACTTTAGGCATTAAGTAGAAATAAATTTACATGTTCAGGTTTAAAACATCAGCATTTATCCCTAGCATAAATTGTCTAGCCAAAGAACATCTTTATAAATTTTTGTCTCTTAAATATATATTTTGAAAGCTCATTTCGAAGACATTGATAACTCTTATAACCTTGTCAATTTCAACATTTTTTTTAGTTCTTTACAAAATTAAAAGGCAGTAAATTAATTACTTGAAGACAGTTTTAAAAAAAATAGTGAATCTTCTTTTTTTTTTAAATTTGTTCTAAATTCGAACACATTTAAATTTATCAATGTAGTTCTTGCCTTGATAACTAAATAGAAGATTATTGTCATAACAATATTAGTTCGTTTTTATACTGGATCAAATTCAGCAAGGATATCACATAATCATATGCACACTTTCTATTGTTTAAAATATACAATTTGTAATGAACTTTAAACATTTATTTCCTTGGTTTCAACTGATAAAAATGCAATGTTGACTTAAGGCTTTGTCAAATGTCAAGTTTTTGTCAATACAAAAAAATACTATTAGTTAGAAACATTTATTTATGTGTGTGTATAAATAAACAAGAATTATTCATTTTTATAAATATTCTTTTAATACTAACTAGTTTATGTATATAGCTGATATATAAAAAGCTTAAGATAGGTGTATGTTATTTATATCTGTTGATTAGATATAGGCACAGTTAAATTCACCACGAAACAAATTGTTTTAGATGAAGCTCATGTGGTACTCTCACATTACCCCCTTCCTTAAAAGTTCAAATTTTATATTTACCATTAAAATTTGGACACTTAATGTGTGTCAATGTTTGCATTATATATATATATATTTATATATATATATTATATATATATATATATATATATATATATATATTATATATATATATATATATATATATATATATATATATATATATATGATTCTTTCTTTTTCTTCCCTTTTCTATTTATTTTCCTTTGATGGATTTATTGTCATGTGCCTCTTTTATGGATGACACATATATTTGTTTGGTAGTCTCCATCCTGCTTTTCTTTAAGACTTATGAACTCTTTTGAAAACTATCCAAAACATAAGAACATCCATCATTCAGCATGGATTAACTCTTAAAACAGTTGTATTTTTCAGGTATCCTAAGAATTAATTTTAATTGCTCAACATACTCTCATCAAAGAAAATTAATGTCTCTTCTGACTTATATACATCCTTATTTTTATATATATATATATATATATATAAAAATAGTTTTCATTTATATATATATATATATATATATATATATAAATGAAAACTTTTTCTCCCCTTACCTATTCTAAATGATTTTTCTTTTAATATTTTACTTTATACATAAGTAAAATGTGGTAAAACATTATTAATTCGTTTGACCAAAATAGGGTTTTAAAGCTCTAGCATTTTAAGTGCCTTTAATGTCTCCCTTTATATTTATCCAGAATGTATTGGGACCTGTTTGCTTTATGATAGTATAAGGTCCTTCATATTGATGGTAAAACTTTTGATATTTGCTCTCTTGAGGTTTACTCATACGAGGTATTTTTATAAAAACTTGATCCCCAATTTTGACTTTGTGTGAAGTTGTCCTCACATTTTTATTTCTTTGACTGGCCTTTTTTATAAGTTGTTCATAAGCTTTTACTCTATCTTCTTCTGTATCTATTTCAGCATATGTAGCCATAATAATGTTGTTATGGTTTTTGTAAATTGTAATCTAATTGGTGTGAATCCAGTTAATTCATTCACATTTCCAATTGATGAAATCAATTACACGCTTGGTTAGTTTAACCCACCCCTTATGCTCACCTCCTAAATAAGTCCAAAACAACCTACCAAGCTCCTGCATTACACATTCACAAGGGTTGGACTGAGGCTTTCTAATGGAGGTAAGTGGTTGTTTAATTTGAGATCTTTCTACCCATGTTTTCCATTCTTTGGATAGGAAAGGAGTATCATGATCTGTTAATATGGTTCTAGGCTTTCCTACCTCAATGAATTGGAGGGTATCTAATACTTTGATGGTATGTCTAGTATTATCTTGGGGTATTGGGTAAGCTGACACATATTTTGAAGAGATCATAAGCAACTAATAAATATTTCTTCTTATCGAATGGAGGCAAAGGTCAATAGTAATCAATTGCTAAGATCTCATTTGGTCTTACTGTAATAATAGATTTCATTGAATTAACATAACTTTGGTTTACTGGCTTTGCTCACAGGCACACTAAGCAATCATGCAGTGATTTCAAGATGTCTTGATATATCTTTGGCCTGTAAAACCAATTTTTAATCATATGTTCTATCTTATGAGCACTGTAGTGTTTATACAGACAGTGTATATATTATACAAGTGGCATTCTTCTTGATTTGGGTATAACTACCCTTCACTCTTCAATATCCAAATTTGGTATATAAAGTAAGACATTTTTCTCTAACTTATATCAGATAAGATTTTTGGCACATGCAGAACTTTATCCCCCTTTAATGCACTAATTATGGGATTTAAGTCAGGATCATTAGACTGTGGGTCTTGTAAGTTTTTTAAATCGTTCTCTACATTTTTATCAATAATTAGATCGATGTTAGTAATGTAGGCATTATCAACTGACAGGTTACATTGTTCTGACCTACATGGGTTTCGACTGAGCACATCCGCCACAACATTCTCAGATTCTTTGCAATATTGGATGGTGTAATTGAATTCCTGCAATAACAAGCTCCACCGGATTAAACAACTGTTAGTCAAGTAGCTGTGATTCAGGAATTTGAGGCTTTTGTGATCTATGACCACTATCACTTCTGATCCAAGGAGCATATGTTGAAACTTTTGGAAGGCCCACTCTATGGCTAGTGCCTCCTTCTCGGTGACCATATATTTTAATTCTGGACCTTTCAAGAGATGGCTGATGAAATAGAGGACACCAGGTTGACCATCCTCCTGGATCTGGGATAATGTTACCCCTAATCCAAAACCACTGCTGTACATTTGAACAATAAATGGTTTGTTAAAATCAGAGAAGGCTAAGATGGTTTGCTCTAAGAACCCTGTTTTAATCTTTGCAAATGCCTCATCTTGTTCACTAGTCCAGTTCCACCTTTCATTCTTTCTAATAAGTTTTAGTAATCATTCCATGTGGTCAGTCATTGAACTTTTGCAAAAAAATGATTGTAGAAATTACACAGTCCCAAGAATGATCTAATTTGTTTTCTACTCTTGGGTTTTGGGAAGTTATGTATGACACTGATATTATCAGGATGAGGTCTTATCCCATTGCATCCAATGATATGTCCTAAGAAAACAACTTTGTTACATACTAATGTGCTTTTCTTGAAATTGATTTTAATTTCCTTCACACAACACTTTTTAAAAATAATATTAAATGTTGAAGGTGTTCTTCAATAGTGGTAGATGCAATAATTACATCATCCACATAAATTGTAATGATCTGTTTGACCTCAGGGGATAAGGTTTTATCCAAGCATCGTATAAGGCCAGCACCACTATTGATCAATCCAAAGGGCATCCTATTAAACTGACAGGTGAAATCTTCATATCAAAAGGCAGTATACTGGTGATCATCAGGATAAAGTTTGATTTGCCGATAACTGGAGGTTAAGTCAAAGGTAGAGAATACCTGCTTATTTCCAAACTTCACAAAAAAATTGTGGATGGGCAGTGGGATGTTCCTATCAGGAACTGTAATTTTGTTCAGTTGACAAGCATCCAAACAAAATCTCATCGACCCATCTTTCTTCTTCACAGTAACAATTGGATTACAATAAGGTGAAGAACATTTGGAAATAATTTTCCAATCTAGCATCTTATTGATTTGTTTTGTTATCTGTTCACGATATTGGTATGGTATAGGATATGATTTGGATTGAAAGGGTTGGTCATGTATAAGATTTTATCTCTGCTAGAAACTTTTTATTATCCTTGGTATTTCCGAAAAAATAGGGCCAGATTCATTAATAACAGATCATAATTTAATTTTGTCACTGCTTCCAAGTAAATTAGATTCTGCGATTTTACTTTCAATTAGGGCTTGTGGGATTACAGATATCATACAGTCAACCTCAAAAAGACCATATCTTGGATGTAAGGTCATTTCCAAAATCCCATCATTAATCCTAACTACTTTATTTGAGAAATCAAGGATAGAATGGTTCATGTGGAGGAAATCTGCCCCTAAGATAGCCTCACGTATTAAGCCATCTAATATAAGAAAGACATGATAGAGGGTTGTTTGGCCAATTTTAATTTGTATCCAAATTTTTTTTTGTAATAATTTGACTTTTCTATTATTCGCCATGGTGACTTGTGTGGATTTTAGTGGTAAGATTTTGATGTTAGGGTTATTTGTCAGAACTTTATGATAGAAATGCATCTGACACCAATGATATTTGACTACCATAATCTAATCATGCTTTAACCAGTATGTCCTCAAACAACACCTCTATCATGGGGCAACTTTGCAAAGCAAAATCAGGTGCTCTGTCCTCCCATGAATTCATCAAATTAGTGATTTCCCAGATTTCTATTTTATTTACGTCCCTCATCATTTTTTTGGCTTCTTGAAATGAGGAACATGACCCCAAGTATATTTTCAGTTTGGTTTTTGCTGTATTTTCAGTGCATGATTACTGGTTGTAGGTTGACATTTTTCTGGGCTATTGAGAGGATTCATTTTGTTTTTATTATTTGATGTTTGATTACTCTTATTTGAGTGTGTATGAGAAAGGATTAGCTGTAATGACTTCCCTTTCCAATGATTTATGTCATTATTATTCTTTCTTTTTTATAGTAAATAGTATTTACTGTGAGTTCTTCTTTTCTCTTTTCTGTAGTTCTTGATGATATGTTAGTATTATTTAAATCAATACTGTTAAGTAATTCTGTTACTTTTTTTATACTATTGGTATTTGAGCATGTTTGCTCAATTTTCCATGGTAAGTTTCTTTTGACAATACGAACAATATCACCTTCTGTTAAATGATAAATACTTAATGTTCTAAGTTTGGTAACTTGATGTCGGAAGAAATTTAGTTAATGTTTCCCCTGGAGAAGGCCTATATTTCTCTTGAAATAGCTGATAAAGTAATGTTTCTTGTTTATCCCTACTCCAAAAATTTTTAATCAACATAATTTGGTAATCAAATGTGGATGGAGTTGTGAATAATGACTCCCACCATAGGAGTGCATCCTCCTGTAAATGACTATAAGCAATAATCAGTTTTTCTCCCTCAGTCAAATTATTATTTACTGAAAAATTTAAATTGAGACTCTTAAGGTGTTCTATGGGTGCTTCACTTAGTAATCCCTTAAAAACCTTGAGTAACACAAATTGATTAATGGTATTAATTTGTGTTGTATGATTATATGGTTTATTTAGCCTTGTAGAATCGATATGTGGTGTTAGCATAGGTAAATCTGAATTACTTTGATTTATGTTAGGATTAACTTCATCAAAATTATCATGAATAAAATATTCTTCATTTTTTGCATCATTTGATGTGGAAAGATAGATTCCAATAGGGATTTCATTGCATCATTAAGATCTCAGGTAAATGTATCTGAATTATTTTTTACATTTCTCTTTACTTTATCATCTTGTATATTTGGGCTATGTTCACTTAACCTTTTGACTGTTTGACTCGTTCTTAATCGAGGCACTTTTTGATACATATTCGTTTTAATCGAGTAAATTTGACATCGCTGTAAATTGCTTAGTTTTTGGACTACGTTTATGGTTTAAACGTCATTTTTTAGAACGCAAAAAGTTTTATAATATACTGCCATCTATTGAATTATTTTACAAGTAAAAAATCAATTAATTGATGATTTATGTCAAACAAAAACTAAGCACTGCCTTTTCACATCTTTTCTTGAATCTTATTGGCTGTTGAAATTTTGTAAACAAAAGAAAATGGAAAAGCTCCGCCTTCTCATCATCTTTTCTTGAATCTTATTGGCTGTTAAAATTTTTATATGGCTGCCAAAAATTAAAAATTTACTTAACGCTTTTGTTTTATTTTGAAAATGATAAACGAATGTTTTAGAGCATTTTAAAAATATTTTTTGATGAAATACAAATAAAATACAAATTATTTTCATATAATATGTCAAAAATAAATATTATTTTACAAAAATAGTTACGATTTTAGCAAGAATTATTTATTTATTGCAAAGTCGGGAAAAAAATCATAACGTGAAATTACGATTGCCGTTTCTTTTCATGTCAACCGTAACAAATATTTTTAAAATTAAAAATCAAAATTTATTTTTGAACAAACTTTCGTTTATTTTTATAATGTTAGAAATTACTAATATACTTTTTAAAAACGAAACTAAAGTGAATATATTTAAAAAAACGGTCAATAACTTTTGAAAAATTGATACATTATTTTGTGCATCGGCCAATTAAAAGCTTTGAGTGATACCACCTGCAGCGAATGAACAATTGGACAGTTAAAGGGTTAATGGCCTTTCTATATTTTGTGAATTTTTATCTAATTGAGATTCAACATGGATAAAATTTTGGGTAGTGGTTTTATTCATGTGATGTGTTTGATTCTGTGTCCCACTTGCGTCCTTTATAATTATTTCTAAAGCCTTTTTAGTTATAATTATATCTGCTTCATTTAAAGCCACTTTATCTCTAAGCTGCCTTAAATCTTGTTTTATGGTTTCACTAAATTCCATCCTTGTTTCTATTTCACCACTCTGTCTTGTATTAAACTGATTTACTTTCACATAAATATCTTGAAATTTTTCTTGAATCTTTTCATGGTACTTTTCTTGGTTTGTTTGAATTTCATTTTTAAATGTTTCCTGGTTCTGGTGTATCTCTTGATATTTGATTTCTAATAGACTAGTTACACTACAACTAAATTCTTTAAAACGTTGTTGACATTGTAAGTTTCGTTCATTCATCTCATTTCTCACTTCATTTACTGTTTGTTTCTTTTCAACATTATCTTTTTGAACATTATTTAAATCTAATGATAATTGTTTCATTTCTTCACACAATTTATTTTCAAATCTTTGATTTCTACATGCATTTTTTCCTTAAAATTATCAATATATTTCTTTAACTCTTCTTTTATAGAAATTATGTCTTCTTTTAATTTCCCTTCCATATTATCCATATCAACTTTAGTTACCATATTATCATTCATTCTAGCCATTTCTCCCTTCATATCAGCATTTATTCCCTTCATATCAGCATTCATTTTATTTATTTCAGCATTTATATTATTTATATTAGCTTTGGTTGCCATATTATTCATATCAGCTTTGGTTGCCACATTATTCATATCAGCTTTTATATTATTCATATCAGCTTTTATATTATTCATATCATCTTTTATATCATTCATATCATCTTTTATATCTATTATAATTTGGACCAATTGAGCCATATATTTATCACTTCCTTGAGGTTGTACTATTATAGCTTCAGTTACCTTTTGTGTTTGGGATAATATTTGATCTGTCATGTGAACTTGTGAAGGATGTTCAACTTCTTCTACAGACCCCTCAGACATTAGGACTTGTAAAGACCCTTGTTCATCACTAATTGAAGTAATTTCTATTTCACTATCTTTATTACTTAAAGATTCTTTGAAACTTTTTACTTCCATTATTATTAGCTTTTTCCCACTTCTAGTTATCATTAACAAAAAATTTCTACTGTTATATATATAAACTACTTTAATTCAAGGTTATACTTTAATATATGCCATAAGATTTCATCCTGTGCTTATGCCCTTACATGTAATTCTATTTTTCCTACTTTTATAAGATGATTTTATAATATATATTTTAATGTTCAAATTACAATCTTATTTATTTATTTATTTATTTATTTTAAAGCACTGTCTTATCTGTTTATTATGGTTTATTTTATTTCAAGGACTCTATTATTTATTATTTAGTGTTTTTACCAATTTACCACATATTCATATATATATATTTTAAACTATGGATTTAACTAAATTTATATATATACCACATATTCATATATATATATTTTAAACTATGGATTTAACTAATGGAAAACTACTGTTTCATGCCTTAAGAATGGCATCATGTATAATGGGACAATCCTTTTCAGGACTCGAGGAAGTCACATCTAAATATAGTCAGACTTTGAGTCTTCTTATAGAATGCCATGGATGATGTGATTTAAAATATAATCCAATCCACTCCTCTATTAATAACCTTGTTACTCTCAGAATTCAAGATCAGAGTAGAAATCGCAATTGACTCTCTTCAGGTATTTCCACAAATATCCCATAGTAATGATAAATTTAATATAAATTATATATAACTTTTTTATAAATATTATATCACTAAGTTGATTCAATATATATATATATATATATAAATATGCATACTCATATATATATATATATATATATATATATATGAGTATGCATATTTGTAATTATTGGTTTTATAAATTGACTAAATAAAATAAACAAATGAGACCTGTTTATTTTTAAAATCAAGTTTAACACATTTTAATCCGTAATTGAAACAAAAATAATATCACACCAATAATAAAAATATTAAAATTTAGAATTATAATCTGTGCTTATATATATATATATAATAGACTATTTAACATTCAGAAAAAAAAAACATAATGTAATTATTTACATATATATAATTCAAAATCATATGTACAATAGATAATACCACCATACATTATAAATCTACTTATTGTGTCATTAAAATGATTCGATGTGTGTTGTATGTCTATATAATATAAGATCCATTCATACTAGATTAATAATAGAATGTATCCTGATATTAATTATGTATGTTTAAAAAAAATATGATAATTGTCAAGTAAGATTCAATTTGAAATATCATAAAACCTACTTCTAAATTGAAATAATTTAAAAGCGTTTACCTTAGTCAGCCATCAGTTTCATCAGAGCATATATCAAAATATCATCATCTAAATTTTATTAAATAAATAAAAATGAAACATTCATCTTATCAGTTCTCCACTTATTCTGTTAAAATCAATTTACTATATGAAATAATTTCTCCACGTAAATATAATTATCCACAAAGGAAATAAAGTTTTAGAGATATTAGAGTGCACAACGAAGTATTCCAAGATGCGAAAAAATAACGGTTTTATATCCCTCCTTAGACGAAATAAAATGACAATGAATGTTGAAACATAAAGTTGATTGATCATCCTTTGAAGAGGCAATCCAGATAATCATTCTTTAAATATTTGCATAGTAAAATATTTAACATCTTCAATATAATACTCCAATATTAAAGCAGCTTTTTAAATGAGAATTACAACGATTATAATTTAGGCATTAAGTAGAAATAAATTTACATTTTCAAGTTTAAAACATCAGCAGAAATACCTAGCATAAATTGTCTAGCCAAAGAACATCTTTATAAATTTTTGTCTCTTAAATATATCTTTTGAAAGCTCATTTCGAAGACGTTGATAACTCTTATAACCTTGTCAATTTCAACGATTATTTTTTTTAGTTCTTTATAAAATTAAAAGGCAGTAAATTAATTACTTGAAGACAGTTTTAAAAATAGTGAATCTTCTTTTTTTTCTTAAATGTGTTCTAAATTTGAACACATTTAAATTTACTAACATAGTTCTTGCCTTGATAACTAAATAGAAGATTATTGTCATAACAATATTAGTTCGTTTTTATACTGGATCAAATTCAGCAAGGATATCACATAATCATATGCACGCCTTCTTTTGTTTAAAATATACAATTTGTAATGAACTTTAAAAGTTTATTTCCTTTGTTTCAACTGATAAAAATGCAATGTTCACTTAAGGCTTTGTCAAATGTCAAGTTTTAGTCAATACAAAAAAAAATACTATTAGTTAGAAACATTTATTTATGTGTGTGTACAAATAAACTAGAATTATTCATTTTTAGAATTATTCTTTTAATACTAACTAGTTTATGTATATAGATGATATATCTATTGATTAGATATAGGCACAGTTAAATTCACCAAGAAACAAATTATTTTAGATGAGGCTCATGTGGTACTCTCACTATATATATATATATATATTAAGCCACATATATTATATGTGGTACTCTCACTATATATATATATATATATTAAGCCACATATATTTTATTTATAAAACTTTAGTATTACTGGCTTGTTTAAGTTTTTGTCTATTTCATTGTCTTTCTTCTGCAGGAATAAATCCCTGCTTCAGAAGATTTAATTTGATGGGTTTTGTTTGGCTACATTCCCCATAAATATGGGGAGCAATCCCTTTCATTTTTTTAGACATGGGTGGGTCTTGTTTTTGTTTTTCTCACAAGTGCAGTATTTTAATGAGATATTAAGAGTTATGTGAAGAAGCTTATTTCTTCATTCCATGACCCATTTATTCCATGAAATTTGTGTTTGACTTTGCAAAAGCATATATATATTTATAATCACTTTCTTGTTGGATTAATTACATTAGTTAGGAACTCAGTGCAACCTCCCTTACTACTTTGTGTATGTTGAAGCCTGGTATTTAGTCATTGGTGGGAAATGATCATGATAATAGGTGTTCATCTATTTTAGTCATATTTACTAGAGTTAATTAACTCTCATTTTACTCTACTTCATTTAGCATCAAGTGCCTTATTAAGGAATATCTGATCTAGAGATCATCAAATCAACCATCCAAAATATTTATTTGTGTGCATGTAAATTTCTTGTATAAATCACTCATAAATAAAATTTCATGTAGTCCCTATATATATATATATATATATATATATATATATATATATATATATATATATATATATATATATATGATATATATATATATATATATATATATATATATATATATATATATATATATATATATATATATATATATAAACTCTTGACACACATACTCACTAATTAATGAAATTTCCACTATCTTCAATCAGATTTGCAACAAATTAAGTGATAGTCATTTTTTGTGTATATCTTTGTTTATTATTTATCACTAATAAAATGTTTGTATCTTATATATACATTGCATTGGGTGTTTTGTTACCACTGGGAAGTCATATAGTTATAATTTAATTCTAAGAATATTTACCTTTCCCTGATCACCAAGCCTAATTAAAATGAAATGCTAAGTGGGTTATAATGAGTTGTCATGGTTTACATCACCCTAGTGGTGGTTTTGCTGTTGTCTGCTTATCCTGACCATTACATATAATTTTTATTGGAATATAGCACTACTAATATGATGCTTGAATTTAAAACATGTACACCTGAGACTAAATAATCCAAATTTAATTTAAAGAAAAAAAATGTTATAATTAATCTTTTAATATGATTTTGTTTTGGCATTTTGGACACCAGTAATTTGTGTGTATAATATTTGTATGAGGGTGAAATCAAGAAGAAGAAAACATTTTATCAATCACATTAAAGGACTTATACTTATGTAAAAAAAAATAAAAAAAATAAAAGATAATAAAAATTTAGTAAAGTAATCAGATTTTTTAATGTGGGTGAAACTTGTAATATGACATCAGTGCATGCCTTTAAAAATATAGAAAAATGAGAAGTTCCTTTAATGATAGAATTTATTCGAGAATAGTTCAGGGAAATGGGCAATTTTTAAAAACTAATAAAAGACAGAAATTGATAGAAGAACAGGGAAAGGGGTACTAGTGCAGATAGTGAATCAAAGGACATTGAATCTGATATTAGTGAAGAATTGGAAAAAAAGATATTGAATTAAAGGACATTGATGCTGGTAATAGTGTAAAGCTGGAATAATATATTGAATCAATGGGCATGAAATATGATATTAGTGGATAGCTCAAAGAACATTCATTTCAACCACAAACCCTTAGATCACATTCAAGGTGTTATTCTCAAGATAAGACCTTCCCAGAGAAAGAAATAATGGAGCAGAATATATTCTCAAATATTAGAACAAATGACAAGGCATACAGACTGATTAATGGTAGAAAAAAATCAAACCAAACAATGGAAGAAATAGCACAAATTTAGCAGAGATCAGATCAAATGGGATAGATACTCATAGGAACAACCTATGATGCCATCAAGATGAAAGAACAGTTTATATATCAGCCTAAAAAGCAAGTCCATGATAAACAAGAAGTTTGTAACCAGAGGGAAAAGCATGAGCATGATGATGAGGAAGGAACTCCCTTTAGAAGACAGCCACCTCATGGAACATAATTATCTATTGAAATATATTTTAGTGTAAAGAGAATGTGAGCTGATTATTTTGAGGGTACAGAACTTTTTTTCCATTAGCAACTCCAATTGTACCTTCTTAGTAACTAGTCACATTACAGAAGATGATAAAACATTTGACGAATAAAGTAGAGAACCAGCTGCTAGAATTCAAGATGGGCATCATTCTCATGGAGAATTGTATGAAATTTTAAGCTGTCCTTCTATGAGATCTGTTGTAAGCACATTAAGTCAAAAGCAAAAAGTTAAAAGTAATGCTTATGGACTTGGAATACATGTTGCTTTATCTACTGAATTAAAGGTTACTGACCTCATGAGAGAGAAAAAAAACTTACTGATCCAGAACCTTCGTTTAGGGGCAGATGCTTGCATGATTATGAAAGGATTGAAAATTGTTTTGACTATAATATGGATTTATATGAAGGAAGAGAGACATTGGATGGTGATAGACAGAATGTAGACAAATATTATTCTTATAAAAAGACTCATAGATGCTTTCAAGATAGCGATGTTATGAATTTTTTTTACAAAATTAAACGAAGTCAATATTTTTTTAATAATTACTATAAAAAAGTTGATCAAAAGATTACTCTTCTAATGTGAATATAGATTTTCAACAACAGTATATTTTAAATTATGGTTTTAAATAAATTCGTGATATGTGGAGTGATAGTAATTTGGAGTTAAAAGTTGCTATTGAACATTATTTTAGTATAATTAAATGTTTTTTTTTAAATATATATGTGAAATGCATTAACTGGAAAGCGAACCCGGACTAGCTGCTAGGAAAGAAGCTATGCTAACCACTAGGCCCCTAACACTTGACTAATTATATGTTCTTCTGATATATCAAATGAATTAGGGAAAAAAAGTAAACGTTAAGAAATTTAAAAACAATGTTAATTATAGTTGGAATTGGAGTTTGATTACTATGATAAAGTTTCAATTCAAATGGAAAAGCTTAAATTTAAAGAGGTTGAAAAAATAAATATTGAAAATTTGCGTTTAAATTTTATTGATGATATTTAAAAAAAAAACATAAATATAAATGCTGCTACATATTATCAGCTTTATCCTTCTCCTGCAGTGTGTCCTAGGAAGGATATTTTCGAATATTAAATTACATAAACAGGATAAATCTTTAAGATTAATGATTGATATTGGTGAATCATTTTCTTATGAAACTTTTAGATTTATAGAATCATTACTAAAAAAATTTCTTGGTTTTGGAAAAAATACTATTAATTCATCCTTTAATTTTGTAAAGAAAATTCATTATATTAATATTAGTGATAATTATGGTATTTCTACATTTGATATATGTGAGATGCACGGTTCAGTAGATAGATTAAAATCTATAAAAATTATATTAGATGCTTTAACATTAAAAAAAGTGAATGATAAAGGAATAAAATTTATAATTGATATATTATGCTTTATTGATAAAAATACATATAATAATCTTAATTAATATTTTTATAAAATGTATAATGGTTAGCCCATTGGTCTTCAGGTAGTTTCATAAATATGTAGCTTAGTAATATCAAGATATGAGGATATAATTCTAAATAATAATAATATATATTACCTGTGTATTAAAATATATTACAGGTATGGTGATAATGTTTTTATTTGTGGTAGTTTAGATGTTATACATTTGTTATTTGATGAATTAAATGGTTTAGAAATTTTAAAATGGAATAAATCTTTTGAAGAAAAATGTCAATTCAATATTTGGAACTTAATGCTACTCATAATAAAAATAAATTAGATTAATGTATCGTAGGCAATATATTCCTTGAGATTCAAATGTGTCAATAATATATAAATTATCTAGATTAAAATCATTTTTATTTAGAAATGATAAATTGTGTAAATATAATTCTGATAAAATAAGTAATATAAATATATTTACCATGAATTTATTAAGTATTGTATTTAATCACAAATTGATTTATAATATTGTTAGTAATTTTAATAAAAATGATAAGATTTTAAGTTCTAAAGAAATTTATAATACAAAATATTCTTAGATATCAATACTATTTATTTGCAATGAACAATTTACATTTATAAAATAAATTTATAACTGAAACACACATGTTTATTATATACCTGTGTCTATATATGTAATATAAAAGGTATATGAGGACAGATGTTCACATGACCAACCATTCTCCATACTATCTCATAACACTGATACACTTGAACACATATATGTTGAAAAGATAAATAATAATCAATATATGTATTTCATGCTAAAACAGCAATCATCAGTTGGTCCAGATTACCATCTCTACACATATATGCAATAAGTGTTCAGATATATATTAAGGTAACCAATCTTCATACTTGAATGGACAGGCTTTAATCCACTCCATACTCCCACTCTTCACCATCCATCCAAATGAAAAATCTGATGATGGAATGCTCAAACGCCATCCTGAGGCTGAGATTCTTGTCATACCCATGTTGACCTAAGGTCAATCTGACTCCTCATGCACAGGACATAATCCATTTAATACATATACAAGTGATGGGCAGACATATCTACTATGCAATAACTGAAACACACAGGCTTATTATATACCTGTGTCTATATATGTGATATATAGGTTATATGAGCATACACTTTCACATGACCCACCACTCTTCACACTATCTCATAACACTAAACACAATGATGGTGATCCAATATACATATTTTATGCTAAACCAGCAATCATCAGTTGGTCCAGATTACCAGTTCTACATATATATGCTATAAGTGCTCAGATATGTATTAAGATATCCAATACTCATACTTTATTGGACATACTTCAATCTGATCTATACTCCAACTCTTCAAGCATCCATCCAATTGAAAATCTGATGATGGAATTCTCAAAGGCCACCCTGAGCCCAATATTCTTGACACACTCTTGTGCCCCTCATATATAGAACATAATCCATTTAATACATATACAAGGGATGGGAAGACATCTCTACTATTGAATAACTGAATTATGTACTGTACATGAGTGTGACAAGTATCTCAGCCTCAGAGTGGCCTTTGAGCATTCCATCATCAGATTTTCAATTTGATGGATGATTGAAGAGTTGGAGTGTGGAGTAGATTGAAGCCTGTCCATTAAACTATGAGGATTGGCTATCTTAATATATATCTGAGCACTTATAGCATATATGTGCAGAGATGGTAATATGGACCAACTGATGATTGCTGGTTTAGAATGAAAAATGTATATTGGTGATTATTTATCTTTTCATCATATATGTGTTCAAGTATATCAGGGTTATGATATAGTGTGGAGAGTGGTAGGTGATATAGAAGTCTGTGCTCAAAACAAATTTATAAAAATGTATGTAAAGTTGCATTTTATATTACTCCAAATTTAAATAGATTGATAAATAATTCAAAAAAATATGTGTAGTATGTTAAATCAAAGTTGTGTAATATATAAATAGATTTGTGTTTGTGGAAAAGCATATATAGGTGAATCTCAGCACACATTGGAGAAAAAATCAATGGAGCATTTATTGTTGCATAAATGAATATGAAAATCAAGTCGAGTTTTAAAAATGATGATATATCACCTTCAGTATTTTGTAAACATAATATTACATGTAATTATGGTTTTTGATTTTAATAAATTTCAGGAAAGCTATATTAATAAAATATGGAAAGCAGCATTTAATAAATAGACAAGCTGCTAATATAAAAATTAATGAATTGTGGGAAAATTGATTTATGACATAATTGTTTTTATATACATTTATAACGAGTTTTGTAATCCAATCAGAATATGGTTGATAACGACAACTTAAAATGTTGAAAGTACTTCTATTTAAATTATAGTTGATATTTTTAAAAAAAAAAAGTTTACTGTATTAATTATTGTATTGTTTCATAGAATTATATATATTTTCATTATAATTGAAATACAGATATTGACTTATATATATATATATAACCAAAACTGTCTAACACTATACTAGCAAAAAATAAAAATGCAAAACCATAAAACAATAAAGTACTAGATTAAATTCAAAATTTTACCAAAATCCTTACACAACCATGGTTTCATCTACTACAAATAGACCTTCTCAAGTGAAAATCAACCTAAAGGAAAACACATATATATATACAAACAAACAAACCTTCCCATAATTCATTTCAAACTCCACCTTCCCTTAATATCAAAAGAAGTCTTCATAAGATTGATAGCCTCAGAATCAAGGAGTTTTATCATCAAAGTCTCCTTTATTCTTCTTTTTAACTCATTCTTTTCATAAAAAATAACCGAAGCATTGTCAAACAATATTCTATGACCTGTATTCAATTCATGAATATATAAAGCTGAGTTAAGATACCTATGTTTAACTCTACTTATATGAACCTTAACTTAATGGTTCAAAGCAGTCTATTGATAGTAGGTCTATTCCTGGTATTGTTTATAAAATTCCATGTAGTTGTGGTAAATTTTATGTAGGCCAGAGTAAATTTAGCCTTAAGGAAAGGGTTAAGGTTCATATAAGTAGAGTTAAACATAGGTATCTTAACTCAGCTTTATATATTCATGAATTGAATACAGGTCATAGAATATTGTTTGACAATGCTTCGGTTATTTTTTATGAAAAGAATGAGTTAAAAAGAAGAATAAAGGAGACTTTGATGATAAAACTCCTTGATTCTGAGGCTATCAATCTTATGAAGACTTCTTTTGATATTAAGGGAAGGTGGAGTTTGAAATGAATTATGGGAAGGTTTGTTTGTTTGTATATATATATGTTTTCCTTTAGGTTGATTTTCACTTGAGAAGGTCTATTTGTAGTAGATGAAACCATGGTTGTGTAAGGATTTTGGTAAAATTTTGAATTTAATCTAGTACTTTATTGTTTTATGGTTTTGCATTTATATATATATATATATATATATATATATTAAAAATATATATATATATATTATATATATATATATATATATATACATATATATAAGTCATATAAAATCCATGCTCAGTTTATATTATAATTGCAAATCTACAAACCTTAATACAAAGACTTCCAATCTAACTACTCTCCAAATCTTCAACAATCCATATCATAGACAAATCATTGTTGATGCAATAATCCAGAATATAGAATGGATGACTGAGAAGAGCTTTAATGTCTGGGTTCATGTTCTCTTTAATTACACTTAGTTTAAGTATATACACTACACTTGTATTTAAATGATTGTTTTAATTAACTTATAAGGTACACATTATAATGATATTGATGGAAATTTTAGATGTGAATTTTGAGTTTATTGGTTTTAAGATACTTATTGTTTTGTTTGGTTGCCATTTATTTTGGAATTGCTTTTCTAAGAATAGTATTTTTAAATAATATTATCCTCAAAGATTTGAATTGTCGTTTTATTAAGGTTTTTAAAGTTGGAAAATATGCTATAATGCTTTTATACCATTGTCTGCCTAACACCTTTTCAATTCGAGTATAATTTCACATGATAAAATATTGTGTATTATGAGGTGGATGTTTTTTTTTATTTAATATTGTATCAAGTAAAACTTTATCTTCTGATATAATTTTTAATTGTTTATTTTTTTATTATTCTGATAAGTAAGATTTTAATTTTAATGTAAAAATGTAGTAATATCATTAGCTGTGAAAATATTAATTAGTTTTGAATTTATTTTATAACTATTAAATTTACCTGAAAATATCAAGTCATTCCATTACATATCAGGTTATCTTTTCTCCCTAGTCTTCTTTTCGTTAATTATTCATCGGTCATCTTTTGATTCAATTAATTGCAAATATTTTTAAGATCTTAGATTATATATAGACAAATATTAGTTATGAGGAGACTTACTAAATTTGACCCAACCTGTTATGATTTATTTAAAATGTCATCTGGAAGTAGATATTATATCATAAGATAGTTTAATCATGTTAATTTATCTTTATAAATGATAATCGATTATTCTTAACATTTCTTTCAAGATATCTAATACATATGCTCCATTAATTTTCTTAAAACATCCTGAGGTCAGTGTAATTTACAATTATAGGATTTGAAATTCAATATGTTAATATAGAGGGTTTATAGTATCAGGTATATTTAGATTAGTAATTGTAATTTATTTTTATTCGAAGTAAAACGTAAGAATGAACTGGTCCTTTTTTGGAATCTTAATGCAGTGCCATGTTTTGTGAATCTATAAATTCTAAAAGTTCACAATATAATTGATAATATCTTGCATACAAATAAAGACTGCATATAAGACACATCCATGCATATATATATATATATATATTGCATTTGTTTATAATATATATATATATATATATATATATATATATATTACAAACTGCAATACTTTTAAATTGCTCATATATTATTTAGAAATAATAAGTGAAATAGTGCTTAAAGCTAAATGGGATAATGATGCAGTTAGATACAAACCAGTAACCACCTAAACATTGACAGTAAAGATAGTAATCAATACTTCTCACTGCTGTCAAGGCAACCTTCTCACCTTTTAATAGCATAAAATGAAAATCCATTCTTACTAATGGTCCATTGAATATATATGGACACTTTAAGATTGCAACTTGACTACAGAGTATGAAATATTGATACAAAGAAGTTTAAACAAACCTCTTTAAACATGAAATAAACATGTCACTGCAATGCAGACTAATAAATAGTCAATTATAACATTACAAACTGCAATACATTTAAATTGCTCATGTATTATTTAGAAATAATAAGTGAGTGACATGATTATTTCATGTTTAAAGAGGTTTATTTAAACTTCATTGTATCAATATTTTATACTCTGTAGTCAAGTTGATCTTTAAATGTCCATATATAATCAATGGACCATTGTAAGAATGAATTTCCATTCTTTCTATTAAAAGGTGAAAATGTTGCCTATACCAGCTGTGAGAAATATTGATTACTATCTTTACTGTCAATGTTTAGGTGGATACTGGTTGGTATCTAATATATATATATTACTGAGGTACATCATGATTGAATATGTAATATTCTTTGAAAGTAATCATCTTTAATAAATTTCGTTTTAAAAAATAAAGTGGGGAAATTAAGTTAAAATAAAAGTTAAAAGTTGAAGGTAAAAAAAAAACTAAAAACAAAGGAGGAGGGTAGTGGGGGTATTTTTAAAGAAAAATAAATAATAGACGATTTTTAAAGGAGGGTAAGACTTATTTTCATTAAAAAAAGAGAGTGAAATAAAAATATTTTAGTTTGCTTTTGATTTATTCATAATATTAAAATAATAAAGAAAATTGGTTTTGTTTTATAATAAAAGAATTAAATGTGTGCATGTGTAAAATTTTAAATAAAAAAACAAAAACAAAAAATAGAAGCCCAAACAGAGGTAAGTAAAAGTTCAATAATTTCACTAAATATAGAATGCTGGATATAATAAACTTTGCCCTTGTTAAGACGGTTTTAAAATTTCAACATTCTTTTATTATTATATTTTAAAAATATTTTCAAGATTTTATAAAATCGAAGAACCAAAAGAAAACTATATAAATTGATATACATACAAAATGATGCATTGTTAAATTCCTCGTAGCGTGCAGACACTGGAGCCTTTTCTGCGAATTCCATCAGCAGTTAGTTTGGAGAGAAAACTATGTTAGATTAAAAACATCAAAGTAATGGAGTGTCTATGCTGAAAATCCATGAAGGTCATATAATATCATGAATTCAGGTAAGATTTACTGGAGGTTAGCGCTAAGCGGTCAGAGATAGCATTTTGTAGAAATTACATTGTGCTGTATGTATGCCAATTCAGATTTCAAATCCTAGGTAATGTTTAATTTTCATATTGTCTAATTATTGATTTGTTTTAAAAAACTGTGATAAATAATTAAATAAAACTTTCAACTTTACTAAGTAGTATCTGGAAAATGTAAATGATATCGGCTTCTGTGTTCAACTTTATTCAGAGACGTTAATTTATGTATGTGTGTGTTTAATTTAATATGCTATGTATTTTTAGTTACTTATAATGTATTAAAACATTTATTTAAATGAAAGAGTGTGCATGGTTGAATTATAAAGCAAAACGATTGTTTTAAGAAAAAAAGAATTTAAACTGTCATTTGAAATGTTTATATTAATAAATGAATACACATATTTATGATGAACTAATATTTTCAGTAAAGTAGGAAGGGAAAAGACTTAATTCTTATTGAAAAATTATTAAATTACAAATAAAGGAACAAGGATAATTTTTCTTTTCAAATGAGAATTTGTTTTTTTTTTTAAGGATATCAAAGTTTATCAGACAGTAAATCATCATTATTATTAAAAATAGAAATTGTAGATTGGGTGGAGTTCTTTTTTAAAAGCAGTTATAATTTGATGAGCTAGCTAGGATCTCAGATACTAGATTCGTTGCTGTTCAGGTAAACATGTTAATTATATATGTGATTAATAGGCACCTCAAGGTACCTTAAAATAAATAAAGTGTTTAATTGGCCAATATCTGTCTAGTAGCCAGGTGTTTATATTATTGGTAGTTTTCTGCCAATGATATTGTTTATTCTACCTGAGGACCAAGCACCTTCAAAGATTGGGTGGTTAGTAAAAAAGAAAGAGTATTTTATATTTCTATTTGTGCATTATTATATAAAGTAAAGAAGGTGGGTGTTTCATTTGTCACCTCAATGTGGCCCAAAATTAGACATTTCAAATGGTAGGACCAACATAAGCAGTAGTTGGACATTTTTTTAGATGGTGTGGTCTCATTTGACGCTTCAATGTGGCCCTAAACTAGATGCTTCAAATGATAGGACCAATGTAAGCAGTAGTTCGATGTTTTTCAGGTGGTGTGGTAAAAGTTAGTTATAAATAATATAGGTGACAGTTAGTGATAAAAAAGTTCGAAGGTGTAATGGTACTGTTTTTTCAAGACCAAGTCAGATTAGAACAATTAGTAAAAGTGATTTTTATATGACATTATATAATGTGGAGGCATAATCCTTAAGAAAAAAAAAAGAAAGTGACACTCCCAATGAATTATGATAGACAAACAGGAAGCATAAAAGTAGAACTAAGAGGGTTAAGGTTGGCTGTACATACAGTTGAAATAGAGAAAATAATTGTATTACTTAATAAAGCTAGATAAATCAGTAACAAATGTAAAAAAGCAGAAGTGATGGAAGATCAATGATAGAAGCAATCCCAGTATTCTTTAAAAAACTCAAATAGTAGAGGAAAGTGCATTTCAAATGTTAAAGAATATGACGAGAGAAATGTGTGAAGACATTAACCAAAATCATCAGATAATGAAGCAAGAAATTAGTGAGCTTAGGACAAAGATGAAGGAAATGAGAGAGGAATTAATAGGAAGAATGAACATAAGTGAGGAAGTGGTGGAAGTAATGAGGAAAAATGTAGACAAAGAAAAGTCTGAGATTTTAGAATTAACAGAAATCATGGAAGAAGTGAGGGAGAAATTAAACAATGGGAAGGTGAAATAGTTAGAAATGAGAGTAGTGCAAATAGAGGAGATATGTCAGGAATTAGTAAATAGCCATAGAATAGCACAACAGGAAATAGTGAAATTAAAAAAAAGAGAGTGATGACAAGAAATTAGGAAACTCTGAGAAAATAATAGAGAGCAAGGGAGATGTAAAGGCTGAAGTGAAGGAAATATGTAGTAGCATAATGGAAGATATAGGGCAGAAAATAAAACTGTTAGAAGAGAAATGTGAGAATTTCAGTTTTGGTGATAGACAAGGTGAACAGATGAATAGATTTATGGAGAAACAATTCACAGTTTCAGTGTTCAAAGCAGAAGTAGGAGAAAACCTGTTGAAACATTTACAGAGTTTAGGTAGTTTGTTTCATTTTAAAAATTTGCCAGAAGAGGATAAAGTTGCGGTGGCAAGTAGTTACCTCCAATTGACAGCATGTGATTGGTGGCATGCTTGGGGTGATAAACTGCAGACCTTTGGAGAATATAAACATGCAATTCTAATTTTCAAATGAAGCCAGGCAAGATGAAATCCTGTACATAATATCCCAGGAAAGATATTCTAATTCTCAGGGAGAAACACATGCACAGTTCTTTTACTGACAGGTATTGAAACTTTAGGCATTGATGGCATTTCCTATTTCAGATGGTCAAATAATTTGAACATTACGAAATAACATGCCACCAAATATACAACTGTTAATGTTAAATAAAGATGGATGGTCAGTAGAAGAAATGATGGAATTTTTAATGCAGATGGATTATGGCAACTTACCCCAAAAGCCTCCAGATCAATACAGGAGATGGGTTGGTTACGATGAATCATTTGGCAGAAAGAGCCACATGATCGAATGTAAATAAAAAAAAATTATAAATAATAATATGATTACATGGGAATAGAAAAAATGAATTTCAATTAAATAAAACAATGGGATTTATATAATACTTATATATTTAGATTTTAAAACTAAAATGCTCAGAATAATATTTTAGTTTAGGGGAGGGATGGAGTTAATGTATCAAGGTACATCGTGATTGATATATGTAATATTCTTTAAAAATAATAATTATTAATAAATTTTGTTTTAAAAAATAAAGTGGGGAACTTAAGTTAAAATAAAAGTTAAAAGTTGAAGGAAAAGAATATTAAAAAACAAAGGAATAGGGAGGAGTGTTATTGTTACAGAAAAATAAATAATAAACGATTTTTAAAGGAGGGTAAGACTTTTTTTCATTTCAAAAAAAGAGTGAAATAAACATGATTTAATTTGCTTTTGATTAATTCGTAATATTAAAATAATAAAGAAAATTCATTTTGTTTTATAATAAAAGAATTAAATGTGCACATGTGTAAAATTTGAAATAAATGAAAAAACAAAAGTAGAAGCCCAATCAGAGTTCAAGTAAAAGTTCTATAATTTCATGAGATATAGAATGCTGGATATAATAAAACTTTGCCATTGTTAAGATGCATTTAAAATTTCAACATTCCATTATAATTATATTTTAAAAATATTTCAAAGATTTTATAAAATCAAAGAATCAAAAGAAAACTATATAAATTGATATACGGACAAAATGATGCATTGTACTTTTGAATTCAAAAGTACAAATGTCACATAAAATGGCAGGTTTGAAGACCTTCTTATTTAGAAATGATAACCATTGTAAATATTCATCAGATAAAACCAAAAATATTGAAATTTATTATAATGAATTGTTAAATGTTGGATATAATTATGATTGTGTTTATTATACTGTTAAAAATTTTAATTCTAAATATAAAAATAATATCAATAATAATGGTAATTATTCAGATAAAAAAATTTGGATATCAATACCATATATTTCAAATCAACAGACAAGTTTCATTAAGAAAATTTATAAAGGTATATATGATAGTGCATTTTATGCACCACCTACAGTGAATAAATTGATGAATAATTCAAAGGGTAAGACTTTATTAACAAATAAAAATTGTATCATTTATAAATGGACATGTAGGTATGGCAGTGGATATATAGGTGAATTGAGGTTCACATTGGAAAAAAGAACAAAAGAACACTTGTTATTATTAAAACGAATTCAAAATACAAAACAAAATTATAAAAATAATGATAATTTATCAGCTTCTGTCTTTTATGACCATAATAAATCATGTACATATGGTTTTGATTTTAATTATAGTAATGTAAAAATATTGGAAACTGAAATAAATAATAATAAAAAAAATTAAAGAAGCGATGTTAATATATAAATACAAGCAAAATTTAATTAATAGGCAAGCAGCAAATGTTAAGATCACAGACTTATGGGAAATTTGACATCATGAAATTATGAGAAAGCTGACATTTTTAAAGTATTAGTTGATAAAAATTACAAAGATAGTTGAAAGTGCTTCTAAATGACGGTTATAGTTATAAACTTTTAAGTACTGTATTTTCTAATATTTATTTATAAATTTACATATATATATATATATATATATTGTACCCTCACTTCTCGATATATGATATAATTTAAAATATGACTAGCTCAGTTAAATTATTATGCTCGGCTAAAATATGTACAACTATCTTTAATATATTTTTATAATATTATAACTTATCAGATTTATTCCAAACTTATCAAAAAATAATATAGTTCAATATTATGTACTAATTACATAAGTATTTACTAAAATCATGAGACTGTGAAGTGAAGTTACAATTGGTAATTGGACTTACATTGAGTCAATGTCTTTCCAAGACATTGTCTCAATGGCATAAGAATACTATTACTTCTCATTATCCCATTACTAACTCTACAGCACTCTTATGACTTTTATAAATGATCTATCTTTAATAATAATAGATAAATAAATCTCAATCTTTTGTTAAGGAACTATAATTAAATGATCTCAGGTTCTTCTAATTATTTTAAAGTAATAATAATTCATGTAGATAGGAATGATAAGGGATTTAATATCAAACCTAAATACACCTAACTTATTCTAATAACAATAACTGACAATAATAATCTTTAGTGTATAGCTTAATCTTATCTATCTGATTATACTTTTAATCATTAAGAAAATAAGTAAATCATATACATGTCTTTCATTTCCATATAGTATCTTAATTTCAAAAAAAAAAATACTATATGTCTTCTAACTTAACAATTTGTGGCAATAAATAATCTTATACTCTTATATTGTGCATTATAATTACTTTATGACCATTGTAATATTATACGTTAATGTCAATTAATTTCTATAAATTATATTAAGAAAATATTGTGTTTCTTTCTCAAATAATAAAATAATAAATTCATATTGTGCAAATATTATGTACATTCAAATTATCTGTTGTCAAATGCTGTGGTGTAAAATAATGAATTCAACACATCTTTTAAACAACTTAACAAATTTATTTACATTAACTTTAACAAGTAACTTATTTACACTATTTACATTTACAAATGGAACTAAAGAAAATAAACAAAAATAAGAAAAATGATAATACAAGGTTTTACACTATTATTATTTCCATAATCATAAATAGATAATTTATACATTTCTTAAAATGTTCAATCAATAACATTTAATTAAGTTTATGACTTTAAATTTTAATAAACAGCGTTTGTCATTAATTAATACAAGAAAAAGTTTTATGTAAGATATCATTCATGTAGCATGTATGTAAATAAACAAACTTTAATAATTAAAAAATGCTATTTCACATAAGTCCTACTGTTATTTATATTATAATGTATAAGGCTGTATTACATTTATTATCAGTATGACTCAAATATTAATTAATGTATCAACTGATATAACTTTGCAGTATAATAACAATTATTGACTATCACTGTTTATTTCATTCCGATATAATGTCATACTACATGTCTTATTAAAATATGCAATACGTATATGTACTTTTAAAAATAATATTTAAAATTATTCAACAATTTCAAATTTGACAAAGTATTATGTTAAATAAAATTCTATGATTCTTTTCCATTTCAAAATATTACACTTTTACTTGTTATTCCTATTTCTTCCTAATAAACTTCTATCTACAAAAGTCATTTTAACCTTATTTAATTTCCGAAAAAACAAATGACCAATTTTAAAACAAAAATAATAACGATCCAAAACTCTCTTATACCTCATCCTCTATATACAATAAGCCTTCAATCAAGATATATATATTTCTATGTAAAATTAATTTACTTATCTAATAAAAATATAAAAAAAATAAAATATAGGCTTTATATACTTCTTACTAAAAAAATAAATAACTTATGCTAATAAAATCTAATTCCTAATATTGTAACAGAAACATTAAAATTTATACAAGAAAGAATCATATAATTATTTCTAGGTTCTCATATTACGTTGTACTAAATTTATATCATCAATTTAAAATATGCATATTAAAATAAAACTGCTATTATTAGTCTTGTGCGTGTATATTATTTAAACATTAATACATTCATTCAATAATCATATAACATTTGGTTGATCTAAAGAAAACATAGTAAATACATCAAATTATTATTATTATTACACAATTTTTACCATAAATGATACTTCAATGTCCAGTCTGTCACACGATGTCCTCCAAGATTTCAGCTTTACAAAATAATTTCACATTTACACTCAACAATTATTCTTTAAAATATTACGTGTTGTATAATTCTAAAATAAACTTTATGCAATAAAAATTTATATTAGTATTTAGTTATTATTTAAAAAAATGTAAATGTACCTTTCCTATCTTTAATAAATCAATAATTAATGAAATATTTATGTTAGTTAATAATTAAAACATATTACATAACATCCAACGGTGTCTTCTTCCAGTGATAATTGTTCTTTTTCCTAGGCACAAATTTTCACCAAACATTACTTCCTTTTCCGGTACATCACGTGTTTTTTAAAAGTTTTTATGAAATAAATGAAAACGTTCTTTTTTAAAAAATAAAGAAAGTCAGTTCCACCATAAAACAAAATAAAATTAAAATAGTTTATAGGATCCAGGTTCATTTTTTTTTTAAAAAAAATATTATTTAAAAGTTATTATTTTTAGCATTAGTCCATAATTTACAAAGTTCTGGTTTAATTATTTTAATTGATTTGATTTGGATATCCACATGTAATTTATTTGCGCTTTCCGTAACAGATATTGAGGTAAGATTACTTTTAAAGTCTTCTATACAACCAGCGTTCAGACTTTAATAATACAATAATTTTTACTTATAAGTGTTTCTTTACTTATTAAATCTCCAATTTATTTGCCTTTTAAAATTGTCAGAATTTAGTATTTTAAACCATAAAGACTTAACAAGGCAAATATTTTTATAATCATAATTATTTACCATCTTTACTAAGTTATATACTTAGATTTATCATTTATAAATACTTTCTTCATAAAGAAGTATTTCTCATGCTTTTAAATATCTATTTTATAAAAATTAATTATCATTAGCTTTTAAATTTATACAAAGTCCAACGTATTACTGTTAGGCATCGAATAACTCTCCTAATCAATCCAGCGTTTGTTAAATTTTCAGTATAAAGTCTCCAATACATTTTATCCTTAAACGATGTCCTCATGATTATTTAATAGTAAATTGACTTTAATAAGGAAACGATCAATAGGGAACTATAATAAATTAACACTGCATATTTATCGGTAACTTTTATAAATTATTTTAAAAAACTACTCTCTTATAATTTTAAAATGATTTTGAGAGCGTCTATAATCACTTAGCTATTTTTAATAGCACCTTTTACTTTAAGAATTTCAATCACAAGTCCCCTCCAAACAATTGAACCTTGATTTTATACCGGAAGAAAACTCCCACTTGATTGGTGAATTAAACAATCGACTTGCTAGCTTATTTACATATTTTACCAACAAGACAGAATTAAAAATAAATAATGACTTATTTAATATTTATTATTTATCACATTATTAAATTCTTAAATTAATCTTTGTCATTTATTTAAATCCATTAAACATTTTTTAAAATATTCTTTCTTACTTAATTTCACGTTTAACTTTTATAAGATTATTTTTATAAACAAAATAAGCCTATTTTTATTTGTTATGTTTTTAAGCAGTATTTTAAAAATCAGATTTAATATTTCACATTAATTATCTTTATTTTTATTTCATGATAGCTAAAATAATATTTATAAATTTTATAACAGAATTTTTAAAATAGCTTTGCAACTTTACTAAAAAAAACTCCCAAGCATGTGTGTATGTGTCTAATTAACATCTGTTTTTTACAACAGAGCTACAGACGCTTGTAATAATCTAAACATAAACCAACAATTCATTTTTTAAAAATAATTATTTTTTTAAAATAAATAATATCTTCCAACAATTTTAAAATAATAATTCGATATTATTAAAATCAAATATTAATCTTCTATTATGTAATACTAATAATTAAAATATTTATATTCATTTATTGAATATTAATTTTTTATCAACAATAAATATATGCATTTAATTTTAACTTGTCTTTTAAAACTTTAACTTTAAACATTTATTTATTAAATTTATTAATGCAGTACTGCTTATGGCCAGTTTTTCCAACCATATACTATTATCATTCCCATTGAAATGTCTCTCTCAAACATCAGCACAATTTTTACATATCAAATACTCATGAATTACTTTAATTACACTTTTTAAAAAAAATTGTTATAAACAAAATTAAAATCATATAGCTAAATATATCTTAAATTTAAAATTTTTTAAATAGATTGATACATCAATTTATGGAGACCCATATAAAAGGGCACAATATATAAATAACAAAAACCATAACACTATATAAGCACCATTAACCTAAGTGCAAGGAATCTTTTTGTTAGGTAAACATTAAAAGCACAAAACTAAACTAGTCACTAAAATAATCAAAATCACCCCAAATTCACAACTCAACCAGAGTAGCAAAAAAACCCCTCTAAAATCCAACCAATGATTTCATTGCTACAAGCCAACTTCTCTAGTGTAAAGAACTACAAAATAACATGTTTAAACAATATGTTACCCACAATTACACTTACAACCCCTACACCTTTAATATTAAAATAATTTGGGGTAATTTTGATTATTTTATTGACTAGTTTAGCTTTTATGATTTTAATGTTTACATTTTGATGAGATTTTTTGCATTTAAGGTACTGTTACTGATATAGTGTAAATATTTTTGTTTTATTTAATTTTTATTTATTTATTTGTATTTATTTATAATATAGGATTAGTTGTGATATATATATATATATATATATATATATCACTATATATATAAATATATATATATATATATATATATATATATATGCTAGTATTGTTTTGATTGATGTTTATTTGTGGTTTTTGTTTGTAAGATTAGTTTGTGATATGGTTATATTATACAATAAAATTGTAAAAGAATAAAAATTAAAAATATAAATTTTGAAATTATTATATAAAAAGTCATGTAGGTTTTGGTGTGGATTTATTTTTTGTTTGTTAATTTAGAAGTGTATTTGTAGTTGTTATTTACTATAGTTTTGTGGAGTTTAGTTTTTAATAATTTTTTATTGAATGTCATTAAAATGATTAAAAAGTTATCTAGATATAGTGATATGATAGAATACTTAAGATGTCAGATTTAGTGTTTTTAAAAATATAGTGAATTTAATAATTTTCATAGGAATTGTTTGCTTACAGTTGAAAATGATAAATTAAATTTTTTTTAGTTATTTCGATAGGATTGATCCTTCTATAAAATATGTTATAGAAGGATTGGGGTTACATTTAATTAAATTATTTTTTTTTAGATTTATTGGTGATTAGAAATGTACCCAATATTTTTTTAATATATAGACATTATGTTAAGAGTAAAGAGTTAAAGTCTATAATTAAACCTGGTTGCTATTAATCTGTATCTCGTAAAGTAACTGCTTTTAGAAATTATGCTTATGGAAATAGGAGATAAATTAATGTAATG
This sequence comes from Epiperipatus broadwayi, assembly GCA_028023455.1. NCBI lineage: Eukaryota > Metazoa > Onychophora > Udeonychophora > Euonychophora > Peripatidae > Epiperipatus > Epiperipatus broadwayi. The sequence goes on along the minus strand of JAQFVV010012442.1, from coordinate 1,011,631 downwards.
GGGTAGCTTTGTCTCAAAAAGATCAATTTTATACAGATTATTTGAGTGTTGGCTATTTTGATAAACTTACTAAAAATATTTTATTTATTAATACTAATATTTATAATGATGTAAAGATTAAAGAAAAATGTGGTTTTATTTCTTTGCCAGTTAAATTGTCTTCTTACAGAATTGTATGTAAAATTAGTAATTTGTTTTGAAATAAAAATATAGCTTTTAAAAAAGATATTAATGTGAACAATTTATTAAATAATAGATAGGAAAATTCTGATAGAAGACTATTACTGGAGTAATGCATATTATCCCTTGTTTTGTTAGAAGGTATGCCAGAGTATTTTGAGCTTAAATTAAAGAATAAAGATACACAAAAGTAGAGTTAGAAATAATTATCTTAATTGCTTTACACATCCATATTTATTTTGATGAGGCTATAGTTGTCTTTTTGTGTGAAGTAAATTATAATTAAAAACTTATGATTCTGAAGCAATTAACTTATTAAAAAGTTTTATTAATATTAACAATATATGGGATGTAAGAGAAATTGTTGGTTAGTGTTTAAATTTGTTGTTATTTTGTAGTTTTTTTTACACTTGAGAAGTCTTCTAATAGCAGTGATACCACTGGTTGTGTTTTAGAGCTTTATATATATATACTCTCATAACCAATGATGATATCCAACCGTTCGCACCGGTTCGCGCAAACCGGATCTTAAAATTAAAAAAAATTAGCGAACCGGTTGTTAAATTATCCAAAAATAAGTTTTATTATTATCCTAAAAATAAGTTGAATTAACAAATTACTTAATTATTTCCAACAATAATCTAGAACATTATTTGTATTTTTTTTTTGTTATATCTAATGTAACAATGATTCTTTTTGAATAGATTGGGTTCAAAAATGCTTTCCCCAGAATAATTAGACTATACGATATTGAACTTGGAACGTGTGATATGCGCGATGAAATTTGAGTGATTAAGAATTATTCTGCAAGAAATAATTCACAACAGTTTTGTTTAAAGTAATTAAATCCATTATTTATCGCATTTCAAATTAGTTTCTTTAAAAGTATACAAATAAAAAATGTTATTTTATTAGTGATAAAGGAACCCAGATTTAATTTTTACACAAAGTAAGTAAGAATTTAATTAACTATTAGTTTACTTACATTTAACAAAGGCGTTATTAAACATTAAAAATTAGAAATAAATTCGGCACAAATGTATTTATATATTACCATAATTTTTTAAATGAAATTTACTCTTGCTGAAATTATTTTACTTTAAAGATAAAATAACTTCATTCAAAAGGACCTATCATTGCGAAAACAAACAATAACATAAAAACATTGTTCAAATAATTTTGTTATGCCGACGTTGTTTTAAATATTTATTTAAATTTTATTTTTTATTTAAATACTTTATTTCTTCACTTACATATTTATCATGCAATATTTTTTTTTATTTGATTAGTAAATTTAATGGATGATCAGTTGTAGTAAGTTTATAGTACATTATTTTCATTTAGTTTGCTATATCTGATGTAACAGTGTGACTTTTTTTAACAATAAATTCAACATATTTTTTCTAAAATAACTTGGAAAGATGATAAATATAACAATAACTTTGGCTCATTAAGTAGCATGACTCTTTTTGAAATATTTTTTCTTTTTCTTTTTTTAATTTTAATATTTTATTTCAGTTTTATGATTTGTTGCAACTCATTTGTATTAAAAATCAATTAATTAAATGTTTTTTTTCTAAAGTGAATGTAATACGAGAATATAATAAAAATAAACCCTTCACAAGAAATGAAACAAAAATGCCAAACAATATCAAATTCCTTCATAAAAGATACAGAATCGAAAACGATAGTAAAGGATGATATTTTGAATCAAGTTTTGTTTTCTGTTTCTTCTGATGCAATAGAAAATAATGTTGACAACACAAATAAGCTGTCCAGTTTCAAAAGTACAAAGATGCATATAAAATAAATGTAGATAGTGACCTTCCTGGCTTCTGGAATATGAAATAAGCCAATGAATTCAAATAAAAATATTGTGGTTTACTTATTATTGGAAAAAAACTTCCGTGTGATAACTATATCAAAATCGAGTCAATGAAAGTGAAGGCAGCTCATGTGTCAAAAGAATGGAGAAGTAATATTATTCCAAGTGGAAAAAATAAAATGGTTCAACAAGCCTCTCTTAAAAAAATAAAGGAACACTTTTCATCAAAAGCATACCAGATATGTGTGATGCAATTGAAAGAAAGTGCAAAAAATGCAATTTTCAAATTCATAGACAAAGTTCATGAAAAGTTTATGAGCTCCATCTGTAAAATTTTCAGTACGGTTTGCACTTTAGCAAAGAAACTGACCGTTTTCTGATATTGAACATTTGATAGAATTATAAAAAAAGAATGGATTAGATATGAGAGCAGGACTTCATTCTCAATTTCTGGATGTCAAAATTGTCGAACACATTGAAAAATACATTAAAAAGAAAAGTGTTTAGAAAAGTAATAGATCAGAATTTAAAGATATGTTTATAATTAATGAAGCATCAACAATATCAGGCAAAACACTCCTCATTTTTATTAAGGTTAAAGATGCAGATTTCTCACCAACAATTTTTGTAGATTTAGTGGAATTACAAAACAAAGATGCTGAAACCATTTACACTGCTCTCCGACAAAGTCTGCAATCAGTAGGATTTCATAATCCATATTTGAAAAATAATCTGATTGGATTGTGTTCAGATGGAGTGATTGTGATCCTGGGAAGGTGGTCAGAAGTGAATGTTAAAATAAAAAACCACTATCCTGAGATTATTATTTTGCATTGTTTGAGTCATAACCTTCAGCTTCGGCTGGAGGATTTTATCAAAGACATAAAGTAAATGAATCTCTTTACAGCATTTATTAATGAAATATGCAAAATCTTCCTTCAGTCTAATAAAAACCAAATGGCATTGAATAAAATTTTAACCAATTTGGGAATTGGAAATTCTAAAAATTGTAAAGTTTTTAACCCAAGATGGGCAGCATGCCATCATAGAACAGCAGTTGCAACATGGTGAGCCTATCCATCACTATATGATTTTTTTCTACTAATAAATTTTTTTCTGGAATGGCTAAACAGCTTGCCAACAAATATTTTATGAGATCTAGCTTTAAGAATCAATATTCTAAAAGAAATTGCTTTGTTGGCAGATGCTATTCAAGGAAGAAGTGTAAATATATTGCATGCTGAACAATTGATTAAGAAAACAATTAAAGCATTTGAATATCTCAGAAAGAAGAGTGGTAGTTATGAAAAAAATATAAATGAAACTATCTCTTCTAAGGAATTCCTGTATATTAATTTTGTTCAAGACAACAAATGAGTGAGTTTTCCCCATCAAAAATTACTGAATGTAATGATAACAAATATGAAATTAAGATTAATGGATTGTAATAGCATAAGTAATAATATTCAAGATAGAAATCGTAAAATTCATCAATTAGTTAAAATTGTGAAGCCAGTTGCTTGGAATCTGGAAGAAGCTGTAGTTCTCTGGAAAGAATTTGAAGATAAATTATCAGATTTTTACAAAGCATTTCACCATGAGATTTCAGTTAATTATTTCTGTGATTATGTTGAAAATGTTTTTAGAAATCACCAGAAACATGTTGTACATGAAACTATCCAAAGAGATAAAAAAATAATTAAAACCAAGGCTGAATGTAGGTTTTCTGTGGTGAACACAATTTATTCAGATAAAAGAAATCACCTTGAAGTGAAAAATGTGGCAAATTCTTCCATTAATAAATTGGATAAGTCTTCCATTAGATCACTGGGATTGCAGTGTCTCAGTTCAAGTTTGGCTAAGAAATCACAATACAGTTGATGATGCTATAGTCAAAAAGCATCATCAACCTGAAGAGACATATGATGTGACTAAAATATCAATATTGGAATATCTTGCCAAATAAATGACTTTTTTTTCCAATTATAAAAAGGGCTTAATTCTTTTTAATTCCATAAGTGAGATTGCAAAGTACATCATAGTGCACATGTGCACTGGAACACTTTTTTTGTGTATGGGGGGGTGCAAAATTTCTGAGAAGTCACCAAAAAATTTTAGGTATGAAACCAAGAAGTGATTTGCTTTCATGCTTAGAAAAAAAGAAAAATTAACATAATAGGTTCTTAAATAGAACCTACTTTTAGAGAACCGGTTCTTGGAAATTTGGGATATCATCACTGCTCATAACCATGTCAATATCAGAGCAAAACATTTAAAATAACTTGGTCACATATTTTGAAAAAAATATTTTAAAATGAAGTGGTTACAATATTAAAAAAACAAGTTATCTCAAAAATACAAATCTATCCAAAAGGTAAATAATATGTAGTTAGAAAAAGATACAATCTTCAAAATGTTTTGCATTGGACATACATTTCTGGGTTTTGAGGATGAATAATAAATAGCTAATTAATTACAATGTTCCATAGTTACATTTCTGTAGGCATAAATAACTATTAAATTCAGTACATTAAACCATCATAGAAACTCATGTAAAATGTAGAAAATTATTATTTTTTAAGTGTGCATAAAAAGGGTACATCTTATATGCCATTGCCATTGCAACCTATACAAGAATATAATTCAATCACTTTTTAAAACCGTCAATAAACTTATTTTATATAACAGTAGAGATAAAAGTTAGATTAATATCATGCTGTTGATATTCACATAATGACATTGAGAAGTGTAGTTATTTCCATTTCACTCTAATATAAATAAGAGTGATTGAAAATGTAATGAAACATTTTCTTTTGAAATTGTTTGATGTACAACACTTTTGAAGCAGGAGGTGCCTTAAATTATTCAGTATGCAATATAAAATGAATAATTATAAATTTAGAAGTTTAAAAAGAATATATTTTATGAGAAGAATGTTAACACCCAAATTGCACTAACATGAAAGACACATTATATCCTTATTTGGATCGGGATAAATGATTTTTGTTTTAAATATATTTAATGATAATATATGACTGGGCTTAATGAAAAAATCTTTCTAAAATAAACCTTTGATATCATCTGATGTTATAAAAAATACATTTGCATATCATGCTAATAATGAAGTATAAGTTTAAAAATATTTTCTAGTCCATATTTTTCTAATAATCTACAATATAATATCCATTATTGCTATTATTACTATTATTAATATAGAAATGATATATTGTGTTTATAGTCTTCCCAGTCAGTGTTTTTGTTGTTGTTGTTACTATTATTGTTGTTGTGTTGTTGTTGTTGTTATTATTATTATTATTATTATTATTATTATTATTATTATTATTATTATTATTATTATTATTATTATTATTATTATTATTATTATTATTATTATTATTATTATTATTATTATTATTTGATATTGCAATTTGTTCATTATGTATAATGTTTTATTTTCAGATTGTTGACAATTTAATACGTAAAATGAACGTTTTTCAGTATATCGTTTTCATCTTGATAATTATTTGGAATCCTGAACCTATAAAATCTTATAAAGCAGGAGGTAATGAATAAATAATATCTATCTATCTATCTATCTATCTATCTATCTATCTATCTATCTATCTATCTATCTATCTATCTATCTATCTATCTATCTATCTATCTATCTATCTATCTATCTATCTATCTATCTATCTATCTATCTATCTATCCATCCATCCATCCATCCATCTATCTGTCTGCCTGTCTGTCCATCCATCCGTCCATCTGACCGCCCATCTGTCTATATCTATCTATCTATCTATCTATCTATCTATCTATCTATCTATCTATCTATCTATCTATCTATCTATCTATCTATCTATCTATCTATCTATCTATCTATCTATCTATCTATCTACCTACCTACCTACCTACCTACCTACCTACCTACCTATCTATCTATCTATCTATCTATCTATCTATCTATCTATCTATCTATCTATCTATCTATCTATCTATCTATCTATCTATCTATCTATCTATCTATCTATCTATCTATCTATCTATCTATCTATCTATCTATCTATCTATATGTCTGTCTGTCTATCTTTCTGTCTGTCTCTCTTCATATTGTATTATTATTTCTTCCATTTTTGCAATGTTGGTTCCTTATCTAGTGATATATCATCTTTTATATTGTTCATATTTTGTAGTATCTTGTTCCTCAGATCCTTCCACATATTTTCCATTCATTGTAACTTTTACTCATCTGTTGTGACATATATTTTATCATATGATTAATCTTTTGTGCTACATCATTTACTATATCATATCTTGTAATATTTTTTCATCACTTCTGACAACTCCTCATTGTCCCCTTTGGGATTTTTCTCCTTTTGCTGATTGCTATTCATTGCTATCTCACCTTCTTGACTTTCTGTCTCACTTCCCTCCACTGGTACTGCATTTGCAGTGTCATCCTTTTCACTTATATTAAATTTTTGCTCCATTTTTTAGAATGAGATCTTGTCAGTATTTAAGAAACCCAATATTTGTTAAATAATCTCTTATTGCTTTGCAACAATTTTATACTATTAGTGCACTTTTATTATTACCAAAGAAATTAAGGCAACTCAGTATTTGTGGACCATCAAAAAGAGGCTAATCATGAATTCAAACCTGAATTTGCTGAAATAGTTTACACTGAGAGAAATGACATCAAAAGGAAGGTGAAAGAGGCATGGTATATAGCAAGAGACTTGAAGGCAATAAACAGGAAGGATACATGCTTTTCTATATCAAAGAGATGGATAATATAAATGAGCTTGCATAGATTTGCATAAATTATTAGGTTTGGAGGCTATGAATATGGAGTTGAAAGCTCTGAAAGCACTTAGCCTTAAAAAATATTAGTGTATTTTTATGAATTTAATTTCACTATATACGTGAAGCGTTGTAAATCTTACATAATTATTAATAGTGAAGAAAAAATATGTTATTACCAAAGCAGAAAGTTTTGGAAACTGCTTTTATTAACTGATTTATGTATTTATGAAAATATGCAGTGCACCATGCACATAATCTCTCCCTATTCCATTCACCATTTTTATATCTTCTATTAAATATGCTCTGACTATTCTATATTTCTCACATATATCTGTCATTTAATGTCATCAAGAAACAACATCAAGTAAAACCACAACATTAATACATATATTTCTAACAAAAAATCTCCAACTCATATGATGGTCCTTTTCTCTTTTCTTTCTCTTTTTGAATAACAAAACAAAATAAAGTAACAAATTAAAAATAAAATTCCTCTGCACATTTTACACTTGTATGACATTTATATATGTTTTTAGTATCTGATCTCCATCATGAACCAATCTGTTTATTTAATTTTTAATTTACTATATGAAATCTTTTTCTTTAAAACAACCTTTTCTGATTTTGAGGGTTTTTTATGTTTGGTGGCCATATTTTTGTCATGCCAGGCATGTTGAATCAAGTCCTATATATTTGGTGCGAATTCCTTCTGGACAAATTGATGCCTACCCTGCTGATTCTTACCATGGACACTGATGCACATAAGAGTACAACATCATTATAAATTCAGTAATAAACTTTAAATTTAGTGACTTAAAGTTAACTAATAGAATTTTTAAATGAGAGAGTTCATACCAAAGCTGGTTATATTTTATCTCTCCCTTACCAAAACTTATTGCCATGCTTATGTATATCAGGATGATGGCCATCATATACCTCTGAAAGGCAGAGTGTAAATCTGGCCTTTGTGTGCCACTTCCAGAAAAAGAAAACTTCTCCTGAAAGGAATACAACTATGGACAAAACATATGAAACAAATAAATAAACAATGGTATCAGCATGGCAACAAATTTTTAATTACCTGATAAAGTAATGTTCCATGGGTTTAACTCAATCATCTCTTTATCTCAGGTAACCTATGGATTATTATATGCTCAGAAAATATATAGTCTTTTGGAGAGAAATAAATAAATGAGGCACTTGTAAATAAATAATTTTAAAACAAAAACAAAAATTTATTTCCCCACCTAAACCACCACAACTTATATACGTGAATAAAAATACAATTTTTATTAACTGCAGCATTATGATATGAGAAGAAAAACTAAAAATAATGTTGATTCAATTTACTTATGGAACTCCCCTCCCAAATTTAATATAAGTATCCCTCAACAAAGTGGTCTGAGTTTCTATCTATGCACACACACATCATGCCTTACTTTATATATTCATATAATAGTCTACAAAAACAGATATACATGTATGACTATCAGTGCATCCTCCCCCCTTATTAATTCAACATTTTATAAAACTCCTTTTATATAAAAATGAAATACACATAAAGACAAAGCAAAATACTTTAAATCAATTTGAATTTCTTTAACTCTATGCATGTGTATTACAAGCAATAACAAATATAAAAACAAAACTCAAACACATACATAAACACATCTAAGCTTTCTTAAACTTAAGGTGGGAGTAACATTATAATTTATAGGAACCCAATCCTTAGTGACAAACAACTTGACATACATATAATGCAACAAAATATTGACATACATATAATGCCACAAAATATATATATTAATAAGATTCATCTTTACCAAAATATATAGACAATAATCAAATAAAAAAAATATATACCATGCAACATTTTTACATTTCTTTATATGGATTTTGGTGCTTCTAAGTGCACTACCAAACTGGGTAACAGGGCAGTGAAGGCATCTCTTCATTTCAGTAAGACATAGGCATTTTGATGTTCATCATTTTTAGCTGGCATTAGTGGTTACATGGCAGCATAGGAGTCAGGAAACTGCTCTGACATAAGATTCTACTCTATTTTCATCATAGTGACTACCTTGGACATTTTTGTCTTTCTTCAGGTTTTTACTAATATTTTTTTTCTTTTTTAGTACAGAATCACCAATCTTCTACTTATTTGTATAACTTTTGTGGGACTTTCATTTGAAGTTAGACTCGGTTCCGTTCACTTTTTAAGATTTTTTTAATATTGGATAAACAACATCTTTCTTAGATATGGCCTTAATGCAAAGACCTCAGCAGAATATAGCTAGAAAATATCATCAGTCAGTCATGTGATGTTTAGTGGTTCACAGAAGAGTAAGAGAATGCAACACAGCAGCCACCATATCTCATAGAAGTGTAAAATAAGGGAACAGGTATTATATCTGTATTCTTATTATTTCCTCCCTTTTAGCACCTCGAGAACAGTTTATATGGCACAATCACCCAATATGAATTTGAGTACATCCCTGTTACTATTGTGTCAGCCAACTATAACTTCATGGCTAATTGATTGGAAAAATGCATATGGCTTTTTACATATGAGTATTTCTTATATCTTATTTCAATCTTTAAATTTTTATCTTGCATATGGATTTTTACATATGAGTATTTCTTATCTCTTATTTCAATCTTTAAATTTTATCTTCAATTTTTATCTTTAATTTTGACTCAGACCACCCTGGTTGACTAAGGAGTTTCATTTACATCAATTTTCAATTTTAAAACAATAGGAAGTTTTTTTCACTTTTTCTTACAAAAGATTAAAAACAAACAAAAAAGCCAATCCAAAACTAAAATCAGATTTTCTCTGCCAATATTCGCATGTGTGATTACATTATAACTTATTGTTTGTAGAAATAAAACACAAAGCAGGAAGATCATTTTCAATCTATTAGTAAAATTAGCATATGGTCAAAGATTAATAACCTGCCCTAGCATTAACTTATAGACAGAGAAAATATCTGACAAACATAACAAAAATAGACATGTTTGACCATTTACAATTATATCCCCAGGCTTGCAGGATTAATAGGTTTTAATTGATTTAAATAAATTTTGTTTAAATTTACCCTCTGCATTTTAATACTGTCAATTTTCTCTTCCAATATCATTTATTTTCATTTTAGAGGTTGTACTACCAGTCTCAATGCATTCATATCCTGAACAACTTATTGAGGTTTTATCCATTGCTTCTTGGTTTTATTTTTGCATCTTTTGAATTAACTTCATCAGTATCTTCCACACAATTTTCTGTGATAAAATGATTATACTCACACTTTTTTGAGATGGACCTTCAGTTTCTTGACTTAATCATGGTTCATCACTTACCACTTCTGTATTTGAATCATTGACCATATGTTTTTCACTATCTAACCTGAGTTTTTGTTGAATTTTCATTTCTTATGCAACTTTTGTCTTATTTTTAATTTTTTTCCTTATATTTCTAACATTATATATGGTCCTGTTATATATTGGGATACTGTTTTGAGCCTACCCTATATATATATATATATATATATATATATATATATATATATATATATATATATATATATATATATATATATATATATATATATATATATATATATATTCACTAAAAGAGCTTACCACTAGCTCCAAACAAACTTTAATTATAAGTGCCAACAGAGAAATAATTTTAAATCTCTATCATAAAAATTCTCATCTCCAGACCAATTACTTTTGAGCTTAATGGCCCATCTCAGTGAAGAGTTTGAATTTCAGAAACTAGATCTAAAACTCCAACTCAGAGCACTTATTTAATACATTACTATCAGTTTGACAACTAGAATTATTTGAACATGTAAATATCTTCAAATCCAACCTAACAAAACAGATAGCTATATGGGTCTGAACTCAGTTCAGTTTCACCATATATTAATAGCTAAAGCAATATTACATTGCAAAGGCCTTCAAGTGTACACTTATAATAATTAATAAAACAAGTCACAAATTGTGCAACCTTCTTTTAAGCTTGTGCTAATATGTTCATTAGATGGAGTTTACCACTAGCTCCAAACAAGTTTTAATTATAAATGTACTGTGTGATTGAATATTAAATTATTTAAATTCTTTCTCTGTTGGCACTTATAATTAAAGCTTATGTGGAGCTAGTGGTAAGCTCCATCTAGTGAACATTTTAGGACAAGCTTAAATGCAAGTATCACAATTTGTGACCTGATTTATTATATATATATATATATATATATATATATGATTTATTATATATATATATATATATATATATATGATCAATAGATGGCATTTTACCAAAACCACCGAAACAAGTGTAAAATTTGTTTACATAAACGACAAAAGAGTCAGAAATAACTACCTCTTTCATTTGCTCACCCTCAGATCAGCTGATTTCAAGCTGTTTGCTATCATCAGTGAAGGTTATATATATATATATAATTTGCAATTTTGTATCAATTCCATTCATTATTTTTCTCAACAATTTTATTAGCTTCTTTTTCCTTCATCTAAGTTTATCATTATTTTTAAGCAACATTTTTTTATAAAACTTTTCTCATCTCTCTACCATCTGAATCTGAATTTAGTGTTTGAAATCTAAAATTTCCAAATATAAATTTTTAAGCTTATTTCTCATCATAAAAGCTTGACATTTATTTAACAATTTACACACTGTCATTTAAATTAGTTGCAATTGTGTTAAGTGCAAATTATGTACTTTTTCAAGTGAATAGTTTTACACTATTCTCGTTTGAGGTTACAATTATGCAATTGGAATAATATAGGTAAATGTATTTATTTATGTTCTACAAGTTAGGCACCAAATATATAATGGAGATAGAGGTAATTGTTACTAGTAGTAGATATATGGGATATAAGCAACAATAATAATAAAATATCCAATAATAATAGTTCTTTTTAATAATGTAAATAAAGTAAAATTTGGATTATCTCCATATATATCAACATCAAGTGCTTTGTAGCAGAGGTGTTGATAACAAAATGATTCATCACTACTGATGAGTTAAATGAATTTATTATTCAAATTTTTATAGAAATCACTTTTATTTTTAATTTATGATAAAAACCTACTAGATAACCAAAATATAAAAAAGTAGGTTAGCCTCAAAAAATTAGTGTTAATTAACTGTTTCCCTAGCACGCCAATACTATTATAAGATCTTTGAATCTAATTTGCCTTGAAATGACCCCTCTTATTATATTGATAAAAGCTAACACTCTCTCTCTCTCTCTCTCTCTCTCTCTCTCTATATATATATATATATATATATATATATATATATATATATATATATATATATATATATATATATATATATATATATATATATACAGATTTGGAAATCAATGGAGTAGGTATTGATAAAGCAGCTGTTGTATTACATCGACCATTTTGCCTAATTTTTAAAATCGAAGTAGAGTTAAACTCACCTGTCAAAGTTAGTTTTGGATTAAATGAAACTAAAGCATCAATTTTTACATACAATCAACAGACTCAAGAACTAAACCATTATGATGAATATTATAAATCATTAGTAACTGTGGATAAGAAAAATCCTCTTAAAGTTTGTTTTCAGAATGTAACAGAAAGAATGCTTTATGATGAGTTTCTGTATTACATAACAAATATAGATGAATCATCTATAGGAAGATCATATGCAGTCATACAGTTAGGTGAGTATTTTTAAATGAAATTATGTCCATTGTCAATTTCTTTATATATATATATATATATTGTACCTAACTGAAGTATATATATTGTACCTAACTGAAGTGTCACTTAGTTCCAAGAGGTAATCAAGTTTATCTTAGCTTAACCTTTTGTTTAAAATTTCGGATTTTAAAAAAAATAATGATGATAAAAATGGAAATTAACTCAGTTAATTATTAAAATAGGATAATCTAAAGATTTTAATAATGTCAGTTTGTTTGATAAGTGATGTTAAGTAATAATTTTTACATAAACAAATGTTAAAAAATAATTGTGAATTGATATAGTATTAAATGTATTCTAAAATAACTACTGTATAATCCATTTTAATGTCTAAAGAATAATAATTAGATGTTATAAATAAGTTGGAATAATTAAGTAATACATTTTAAAAAATGATATGTAAGTTTTTATTTAAAAAAATAAGAATATTTGTTATTAGTTTTGCATTCCAGTTATAAAAAAATTATTTAGATTAAATATTCATTAACATTCTATTGTTGTAATTTTAAAAATAATTTAAAATAATTAATGTAAAGCCCAGACATATGTGAGAATATGTGCATGCATTGATATGGAAACATAAGAATAAAAAAATAAATTTAGCTCCCATATTGTTTAAAATAAGTAAATAAAACAAATGTGTGGATAAAATTATTTTTAATGTAATATTTAACGGTTTAATAAAGGGTATAACTTTAAATTTTATATTTATTACTATTGTGTTGTATAAAATATCATTAAAAAATATTGCACAATATTTGTTAATAATAAAATTTTGACTTTGCAGCTGAAGGTCATGTGGTATGGGAAAATTATATTGATTATGTCAGTAGATTTATTTCACAGCTGGTTTGTCAGAATATTACAATTTAATAAAAAATAGTTTTTATTGGTTTTTAAATGAATTGTAGGTGGATGAAAAATTGTGAGATAAGACGGAGATTGAGGGACCATCCGGGGGCTGATCTTATTTTGATATTTTGTTAATAAAAGTATTTTTTTTTAGAACTTGATATTTTAAAAAAAATACAATTCTGTCTAAAATATTTAAAATCGTCTTGTAATGAAGGAGGGCTAAAAGAAAAGGTAATTCGTTTTTCTGACAATTTGAATTTCAGTCGAGGCATAGAAGTTATAGTTAAAAATCTCTAGAATAAATAAAGCATCTCACATATTAAATGACTTTAAGTTGTTTATTTTTCTTTATTTGGAAGTAAGGTTAAGGAACGAACTATTAATCATTTCCATAGATAAGCATTTGGTTGTATTAAACTATTTTGAAAGTAAAATGCTAATTATTTTTCCTGTTAGATTAAAAGTATATGTAAAAAAAAATAAAGTTTAAAAAGAATATTATAAAGTAGCTGCTATGTTCGACTACAGTGAAACTATAAATGATGATTTTTTTTAAAAGGAAAAGTTATTACTTATATCTTGACATATATGAAAACGACTTGTTTAGCTAAATGTAAACAAATTATATATACATTTAAATGATAATTCTTATTTATACAGTAAGAAAGGACACATATTTGGAAATAAAACTTTAAAGCAATTTGTAAGGATTAATAATGAATATATAGTTATTGGGTCAATTATAAATGGCCATACTTGTCAGTATTTAAAAATAACTTTAAAGCATTAAATATAGCATATAAATGGAGAAATGTCTTGAACAGTAAAAAAAATTTCTTTTCACATATTTAAAAGTAAGCAAAGGGAATTAATTTTAAAAATAAATACGTCTTGGAATATTATTAGGAAAAGTACTTAAAAAAACTATATTTCAAAAGGAGCTTTTTCCTAAAAGAGGATAAAGAAATTCAGATAAAGAAATATATTATTATTATTATTATTATTATTATTATTATTATTATTATTATTATTATTATTATTATTATTATTATTATTATTATTATTATTATTATTATTATTATTATTATTATTATTATTATTATTATTATTATTATTATTATTATTATTATTATCATCATCATATGCAATTTTGAACTCGGGATCTTATAAATAAATTAAAGTGTGTTCAGCTGAAGAATTTATTTTATTTCATTAATCTTATTATTTAAGTTTTTTTTAAAAAAATTGTTTTAAAAAATATTATTAATGAACTATTGAACATTTTCATTTGGAAATGATTGCCATGTATATAATTGTATTAATTGAAGCTTCAAATTGAGATAGATATCTTAACCTGGATAAATTGTCTACACATTATGAAATGGAAAAATCATCATGGAGCCGAAAAATGAACTTGAATTAATGTATTATTATTTTCTTATGGTTTGCTTTTTTGGTTTTAAAAAAAGAAACCATAAAAATATTTATACTATTTAATTTTTTTTAAACACTTTTTGCATAAATATACAGGTAAACTAAGGTTATAATTTTAAAATGAAATAGGTTTATTTAATGAACAAATTCTCTTTGCCATTCTTAAGTAGATTTAGTTGATTTATTAAGCATTACCTTTGCTAGTTTCCATTTAATAATTTTAGTTATAGAGATTTAAATATCACAGTTTTATTTTCATATAAATGGGATGTTTTACTTAATTTTTATTTAAATTTACTAAAGAAGTTTATCAGAGAATATCCATTCATTTGTTTTATGAATGTTATATTAATAGTAGCTACAAATATTTTATATTCATCGAGAAGTAAATATTCTTGCATTTAATTTACAATTTTAAAAGTCCACTAGTCAATATATTTTAGCATTTAATATTTTGTTATATGTGCATTGTGCCCTGCCTAGAATTTTATATGCATTTAAGTTTAAAGTATTTTCTACAGTAGTCATTTGACATAGTTTGCTTTGTTGGTTCAAACATTGAATATACATTTTGTATTTTTATAAATTTCTTAGAAATAACTTAGTTAGTTTAAGTGAAGTATATATCTTGCTATTAATTAATATTTGGTAGCCCATAGAGTTAGGCTTAGTTAATAATTTTTGAATATGCTTATGAAGTAGATAAAATCATCCATCCTTATTGTATTGTATTTCCATGATTTGATAGTGCATATTCCCAAAAGAGGGTTATTGTATTGTAATTTTCAGTGATGATGATCACATTATAAGCATTGAAAATCTCATGAGATGATTGTACTTTTCTGGTGCATCTTTCCTATTCCCAGATACACTGTAGATGGATTCCAGGTATCTTCATTTCTGCCTCAAAGTTAGGTATTTTTGAAAGACACCACATTCTTTTCCAGCTCTGAGGAGCCTAGTATCTTTATATTTTTTTGCCTATCATTCATGATGACTTAATGCTAATTCCACTACAGTAGGTGATGTTGCATTTGTTTTAGATTTGTGATGACAAGATATGCTTGTTTGAGGAAATTTATTTCTTTAGGTAGTTGTAGCTAATTATGGCTCATAGGTATATCAATGTTTGAATTGTGTTGCTATGATAGTTTATCATGCACAATCTAACCAACGATAAGTTATATTTAATTTAAAGTATGTTAGATATGCATATGGTATTAGTGGCAATTCACACATACTAATTTAATATTTTCATCCAGAATTTTGCCGCTGGATTTGTAAGTCTGTTACATCATTATCTTTAAAATATTGAAGGAATAATTTTATGTGGACTAGATTTATTTAAAAAAAAGGTATAACTGTTCTCTGATGAATGACTGTCCCATACACTTAATTTAGTTTAATTTTAATATTAGCTTAATCTGATTTTAACCTACATCTAGCTGTGATATTAGTTATATCCGTGAAACTAGTGATGATATTTTTAAAAAGTATTGTTGAATATGCTTATTCCAACTTAGATTGTTAAGTTGAGGAGTATAAAATTAAGCTTAGGGTTTTCAATATAAACATAGTTCTGTGTGTTATTCTGATTAGAAAATGACACAATAATGTTATCAATTAGTCTAATAAAGAAGAATATTAGTGTGCTTATTAAGTACATATGATAATTAAAGTTTAAAATATTTTTTTTGAGAAAAATATAATTATTAAAAGAAAGTAACAGTGAATAACCTTTGTCGGTTATTAAGTGTATTAGTGTAAGTTAAATAAAACTGCTAAGAGTCTAAATAATTATACGAAATCTTAGTACTGTATTGGCACTGTTTGTATTCTACTACATTTATAAATATTTCTTCTCATTATTAATAAATCAAATTATTATTATTTCAAAAGTTTTGTTTTGTTTGTTTTACTTTTATATAAAAATATATTATTGTCTTGGGTTCCAAGTTCACAAAATCTTAAAATTTTAAAGTTATTGAATCTTCACTTCAGAAATTCACAAGGATATTCTAATTTAATTAAATATAGTTGATATTGTCTTGAAAATTAAAAAAAAAACTATGTTAAAATAAATGATTCTCACATTGAATTATAAAAACAGATAATTGCATTATAGCAGATACATAATTAAATACTTAGTTAAAAATTTATTTTTTTAAATTATCAGTATATGTTTCAGACTAAAAATTATACAATATCAGATTAACAATATTAGTACTTCAGAAGAATATTTAAATTAATATTATTTTAAAAACTGCATGTTATCTTATATTCACTGCACATCATCTATCATCTTAAATCTCATATATTTAAAGAATTCTAATCCATTTATATTTGAGGTCTTTAGTGGTTGCCTGTGAGTATGGAAAGGCATTAAAAGTACCCTTGCTTTTTTCTTTGCCCTTCAATTAAATTTACAATAGAACCAGAACAAGAATTGGCATTCTTAGATGTTCTTGTGACAAGACTCCCTCATGGCAAAATCAAAACTACAGTTTACTGAAAACCTACACATACAGGAAAATACCTAGCCTATACATCTAATCACACCAGAAACACAAAACATGGAGTTATACTATCACCGTGGAACAGAGCAAAAGAAGTTTGTTCATAAACTGGTGATTTGGAAAAAGAAAAGATCTATATAGAACAAACTCTTAAGAAAAATGGTTATCCATCAGCTGTTATTAAGAAAACATTAAACAGACAACAAAAAGAACCATCAAGAGAAAAGACAATTATTGATACTGTAGTGTATCCATACATTCCAAAAATAGCAGACAAATTAAAAAAAATCTGCAATCAGTATAACATCAGAACAGCTTTTCAGAGCCATACCACTTTACGAGGAATTCTAACATCTACAAAGCCTAAACTTGAAATGCTGCAAAGAACAAACTGCATCTATGAAATACCATGTGAATGTGGAAGAACATATATTGGTGAGACCAGCCGTCCCATTCAAAAGTGCTTGCAAGAACATAAACTAATGATTAGAAGAGAGAAAACAGATGTGTCTATGGTAGCAGACCATGTATGGACCAATGAACATACGTTCAATTGGGAAAATACAAAAATATTGGATAAAGAAGAAAAGGTACAAAGAAGAAAATTTAAAGAAGCTGTTCACATGACAATGGCAAAAAATCCCATAAGCCAACCTAGTGTGACTATACATAATGTATGGAAATCACTAATCAACTTTGCTCTGAGGAAAAAGTGGAGAAATCAGGAGGAACCTCATAGATAAGTATATGAAATTACTACATACTGTTGCCTTTGGCAGAATGGCTGTTGGTTAGAGCGTTGCTTTAAATTTCAATAATTAAGAATCTAAGGACACAGGTTCAAATCCCATGCTAGTACTGTGACTGGTCAGGCCAGCAACACCTGAAGAAGAGGGGAGAAAAATACCTCTCGAAACGTTGTGCGTATACTAACCTGTTTGCTGTGATATTACTAACAGTTAGTGCATATACTAACCTGTTTGCTGTGATATTACTAACAGTTGGTGCATATACTAACTTGTTTGCTGAGATATTACTAACAGTTGAATGCATTTGGAATATTTAACTAAAAATTAAACTTTTCTAAAGACATTCAACACACATATTAGATGATGGAAATAGTCCAATATAAAAATACAGCTAGAACACCATCATCACAAACCTTCAAAAAAACACTACAGCATCATAGGTTTTATTCAGAGAGTGTATGATCTATTGGTAAGACTAATATGGTAAGCATGGATTTGTGATTTTTAAATAATCCTTGGTATGGTTTATTATTAGATTATTATTAATATACTATAGTCGGTATAGTTCAGCAGTGTTGGATTTGAGCTTTATTTGATTATACATCTCTGGATCATCATCTCTTTTCTTTAAATTTATTGTAACCCCACTGAGCCGAGTTGTTTAGAGTCTCTAATTTATATTTATTTCATTTCATTTCAATTTTATTCCATTTCTTTTCATGTCATTTCTCATATCTTTCTATTATCTCAGCCCTTTAAAACATTCGTTAAGAGTTTCTTCTATCATCACATTTCATTTCCCCTCTCTTTTATTTCATCTTCTTCTTATATTTCTCTTTCCTATTTTTCCAATCATCTCATTTCTTTTCTCTCTCTCCATTATATATATCATTTCTATTACTTTTTCCCATTTCTTTTCCCTATCAATTCTTTTCTTTTCCATCATTTATTTTTTTACCATTATCATTACCTCCATTTCATCATTATTAATTCTTTTCTTTTTTTCTTTCTTTCCCCCCTCTCTCATTTCATTATCTCCATCTCTTTAGTAGCATTATATCTCTCTCTTTTTCTTTCTTTCTTTCACCCCTTTTCCATCTCTTTAGTAGCATTATGTCTCTATCTTTCTCTTTCCTTTTTTCCCTACCTCCATTTCATTATTAGCATTTTTTTCTTTATTCTTTCTCCTTCTCTTTTTTCCCCCTCTCTCATTTCATCATTAACATTATATTTCTCTTTCTTTCTCATACCCCCGTCTTATTCTAGTAGGTTACAAATATATATATATATATATATATATATATATATATATATATATATATATATATATATATATATATATATATATATATATATATATATATATATATATATATATATAACATTCAACACTTAGAAAATCCCAATATCAATAACAAACAACAATTTCAAACTATTGTCGAGGCAACCTCTTTTTAACAATAAAGGTGGAATCCCACTTTTATTAAAGTTCCAATATATTTATATTGACAATAAAGACTGCAATTTGACCACAGAGATTGAAATTATTGATACACAGAAGTTTAAATAAATCTCTTTACACAGGTAGATATAACCTGTTCTGAATGCAGAATAAATAGTCAATTATAACAATACAAACTGCACATATAATTTTCAAATTTTACCTAAAGTATTACTTAAATGATCAGTGTAATATTGTTCAATGGGTAATGGGCTTGTAAGTAATCATTAAAATCCAGTCAACACTTAGACAATCCCAATATCAATAACAATCAACAACTTCATACTGTTATCAAGGCAACCTTTTTATCAATAAAGGTTATTAATGGTTTAACATATTTCTAAAGGCATTAAAGATTACAACTTGAGCATTGACATTGAATGCATTGATTTGAAGAAGTTTAAATAAACCTCTTTAAAAGATAAATATAACCTGTTCTGAATACATACTAATAAATATTCAATCATAACATTACAAACTGCAATAATAATTTTCAAATTGCACCCACAATATTATCTAAATAATAATATAAGGGCTACACAATTAGATTGAAGAGAGGGAGTCATTAAATGTAGTTGGTTTAAACAAGATTTAATTTTAAGTATAAAATAATTGATTTATTTACGTATAAAAAAGAGTGAATTATTACATTTTTTTAGAAAGACAGTTGTAAATTTAAAAAAAAGGGTCAAGGAGATTAGTCATATTAAGTTGGGGACAAAATGTTTTCATTATTTTAAGATTTTAATTAAGTAAAATAACAAGATCTTTTTTTATCTTTAGATATAGAGATTTATTTATAAAAAAAAAAAATAACAGGAGAAATTTTTTTTTCTAAAGTAACTGAAACAATGGTTATTTATATTTTTTTGTGATTAAAATAATTGAGTTAAAGAAATGAGATTTAAATTAAATTTTTGATTTGTTGGTTTTCATGGAATTTTGTAAATATTTGAAAATAATTAAAGCAGTGAACAAACATTTTGTTCAAGAGGGTTATGAAAGAAACCAAATCAGATCATATAGTTTATAGATTTGTAATTTATTCAGATTAAGCAATTTACTTGCATTAATTAAAGTAATAATAACTAAAGAAATGAGATAAGATGAAACACAATCATTGTGCCTTAAAAGGTGATCAAGTTTTTTTATAAATGGGTCATTTAATATATTATTTTGGTATATACCTGTTATTGTCTTATAAACGTCAAGAATAAAAAATCCAGGTTCTGACCAGAAGGCTATGAATGTAATATAGTTTATATGAAAAAGAACAATAATATTGCAAAATTGTAGTGATGTGTGTTTCTAAGTTCAACATGTGTTTGTTTGTTTGTTCAGATAAGATGTAGACCCATTAATTATCCAGAAAGCATCCACCAGAATCCTGAGATTTAACATCAAATTTAACATGCTATTGCTAAGAAGTGTTTACTCCTTGACATATATTTTATTACCAGAGATCTATCACTTTGAAAAATCTTCTTATTGAGAATAGTACAATATGTGAAATGATAAATGTATCAGATCTTGTTCTGAAATTATACTTATAGCTAGAAAGAATTAAAGAAGATTGTAAAAAAAAAATACAGGAAATAAAAAATATGACTCCAAATTAACAAAATGAAAAAAAAAAAAAACAAATAAAAATAGAAACATGTGGAGGTCAACAAAAACTCTTTCAAAGAAGTGATCACAAAAGAAACGTGGTAAGAATTTTAATTACTTGCCTATTTTTGAATATTATATCATTATAATCTAAATTCAAATAGTTGTTGTAATATTTTTTTATTACTAATCAAACATTACATTTAAATGTAATCTGAAAGTTATAATTTCCTAAGAATTTTATTATCATATAATAAATATTTATTTAATTTATTTGTTAATATGAGCTTTTTTTTAAAAAAATATCACTATTTGAATTATCTAACTTTTTCACAGTATGCCAAATAGATTGTTTATATATCATTAATTTTAGTATGATCAACATATTATCGTCAATGAAATGGGATCATTATTCAACTGCAATAGTCCCCCTTAAGAGACAGTAATGCTAAAGAAAATTTATACCTTCTTATGAATATATATGTTAATTGGGATGACACCTAAATTTGAATCTAATGTATTTTTGTTTTAGTTAAACAAGTGTGGTGTTGTCTTGAAATGTTGCATGGACTATGATATTTACATATAATTAGAAAATAGTCTGACCATTTGAATAAATTTATTGTAAAATGGGTATATTAGTATTTTTCTTGCTATGACATAATACCCCAAAGACATACTACTGTGATTTTCTGATATTTATGATAATGTTTCCTTGTGATTTCCGGACAATTTTAATCGCGAAAATTTGTCCACAGATCTTGTGGAAGCATTACATTAAAGATTGAAAGATTAAAGTAGTACTTCTTCAGGATAATATGTCATAGCAAGAAAAATAGTAAAGAAGCCAGCCATTTCTGGAAAAAAGAAGAAAATATTATACTAATTAATTAGTATAAGATATATAATAGCAAGAATAATACTAAAGAAGACATCTAATAGCAAAAATAATACTAAAGATAATACTAATGAATCTGGTAGACATAGCAAAAATAATACTAAAGAAGACATCTGATAGACATAGCAAAAATAATACTAAAAAAGACATGTAATAGCAAGAATAATACTAAAGTATGCATCTGGTAGATATAGCAAAAATAATACTAAATATTCCAGTAAACATAGCAAGAACAATACTAAAGATTCTGGGAGGCATAACAAGAATAATACTAAAGAAGACATCTAATAGCAAGATTAATACTAAAGAAGTCATTTGATAGCCATAACAAGAATAATACTAATGAAGACATCTAATAGCAATAATAATACTAAAGAAGACATTTAATAGCAAGAAAAATACTAAAGAATACACCTAATAGCAAAAATAATACTAAATAAGACATCTGATATACATAACGAGAATAAAACTAAAGAAACCTTCTCATAGGGAAAAAAAATATTGGACAGTGCCATGTTTGTCATTTCTCGAAAAAAAAATTGCATGCACCAAAAAATACATAAATTAATAGTAATTTGCTAAAATTATTGTAAATTCAAATTGACTACAAAATAATTAGAGAAAAATTTATAAACAAATATTTGTAATTTTAAAATTAAACAGAGAATAAAAACACTCTTCCCGATATAGTGTGAATCTGTCATACAGTGGAAATGGAGATGTAAAAACGTCTTAATTAAAAGGTATTATATAAAATTATGATATATCAGATGGTGCCATGTTTGTCGTTCCTCAGAAAAAAAAATTACATTTGCCAAAAGAATACATAAATTAATAGTAATTTACTGAAATTATTGTAAATTCAAATTGACTACAAAATAATTGTAGAAAAAATTATAAAAAAACTATTTGTAATTTTAAAATTAAATAGACAATAAAAAACACCCTTCCCGATATAGTGCAAATCAGTCATACAGTGGAAATGGCAGATGTAAAAAAACATCTTAATTAAAAGGTAATATATAAAATTATGAAATTAAAAGTGTAGGCTTTTTTAATGAAAATAAGGATAATTTATAAGAAAAATGGAAAAGGAGACAACAAACCAAAAGAAGCAAAATAAAAAAATAACCTAAAAGGTACTACATATAAGTATGAAATGTTTTTTATATGAAAATTAGAATAATTGATTTAATTATTAACAAAAAAAAATGAAAATTACTATAATATCATCCAATCAACAGTTAAAAATTCACTCTGTATCGTTAAATAATGTCAATATTAAATATGAAATATATGAAAATATTCTCAATATGATCAAAAAAATCACTGTGCTCATGCCGATATCAAAACCACAAGACAGAAAAATGACAAAATTTCCCATAGGTCTCTCAACTTTTTAATTCTTGTGGAACATCATGATCAAAATAATCATTATTCCCATGGATTAGTCATACCAGTGTCTTTGTTGCCATGACATCGTTCATCTAATCTTCAATGAAATCTTACCAGCAGAAAACATGTTAAGTGTAATACGTCGTAGCTTCTTGACTTAATAATAGATGAAATATTAGTGATAATATATGTCATAAAATAATCACATCTTTAAATATCTAAAATTGAAACAAGAGTAAGTTTCTTCTACTGAGTTCTACAACATTAAAAATCAAAAAGACCAAATAATATCCCCATGTTTAAGTAAATGTAAGACTGCTTTTTCAAAGTTTGAATATATAAAGATAATTTCTGACCATCCAGTCTGTATCTAAATTTAAACAATAGACACTGTTCAACCTATAACTTGTTTATATAATAAAACAGAGCTTCAAGGCAGAGTGACATAATTCTATCTTTTCATGAGATTTGAAATCAGATAATTCAGTGGATTGTAGTTACTTTCATTTCAATTCCAGACATTTAAATATATTATTATTCATTACCACATTTGGTATTTATTATATTATTATTCACATGATTTAAAAAATCGTGTACTATTGGGGAAGTTATTCAATATATTTATGGTCTCATTACATAAATTACTAGGAATATTTTATTTAAAATCATTTACCTTCTGCTCTCATTAATGTTTATGAATGAACTATTGTGCATTAGATTAAATGTCAGTATTTGGGTTTTATAAATTCAATTTAAATCAAGTTTAATCTTTTCTGAGTGATTTACAATTTATATGGAATTAGACAATAGACATCATATCAAGATACATGACCAGTAAAATAATATGCATATATTATACGACAGAGAGAATTGGTAATTACTTTACATAAACACATTAATAGGACATCATCTACATAAATATAGGTATAATGGAAACAAAATTAGATTAGTATTTTCTAGGAGATAATATTCTAAATCTTTTAAATCCATATATTGTATTAATCTCATATCAGGAACTCAATTTTAAATTATGTGTATACAATTACCTTTATTAACATCATAATTTATTTTAAAAAGAAATATACATAACTTGGTATTTTTTAACTTTTTTTCTTAAACATTCCTCAAATCCAATTTTAGTTAGCTGGTGGGAATTTAAAACGAATGGGGACTATGTAGGTGTTTATTATATATAAACATTCCTCAAATCCAATTTTAATTAGCTTGTGGGAATTTAAAAAGAATGAGGAAGTATGGATGTGTTTATTATATCTATAAGATATTACACACGGGGAAAAAAGGTTAAAACCTCCGTGTGAGCAAAATAAATAAAAAAAAATCCATATATTACTCTTTAACTGAGGTTTAAAGTTTATATCTGTGTTAGAGATAATCTCCAGTTTCGATAATGATTACTAATGGTCATTACTGTATTTATCTGAAACGGATGGCATCGGAGTTGTGAGTGGAGAGAGTTTGACAGTGGTAAATGAAAATGTAATAACTTTTTAAAAAATATATTATTACAATTTTTCTTCAAGGATGGAACAGACATAATAAATATTTCCTTCTGAACTAAAATTGTAGAACTATATATTTTTTTTCAGTTAAGTTGATAGATTTTCTTTAGACATTTTCCATATTTTTTAGACATGTATATAGTGCTTAGAAAATAAAACGATTGCATCTTTGTACCATGCACACACAATCCATATTAATTAAAAGTAAATTATTATTAATAATTGGATTTCTATTAGTCGTAACTTAATAATATGGTGTATAAAATAATTATGATTTAAAATATTATCATCGAATTAATAAAATACCTTGACAGAATTTGGCTTCACTTCTACTGAGCATAACGGAACAATCAATAAAGGTTAAGGTAGGATAAATTAGTCTAAGTTGCATCTATGTTAAATATTTAATTCAAAATTATCTTGTTTGAAATGAATTCAATCTTGGATTAAAATTAAATCGTATCATACATAGCATCGTATATGAAGACCCTAAATTCGATTATAGTTAAATGTGACAACCTTCATTCCTTTTAGGGAAACCGGACCATTACAATATATATATATGAAAAACAAAAACAAGTTTTATATACGTAAAAACCTGCTATCGCTTATATATATATATGATAAACAGTCTGTATTGCATAATTGTTCATGGAATTAATTTTAAATGTATTAGTGTGTTAAGAGTTAATAAATATAAGATTTCAGAAATAATTAGGAACGATTTATAAGAATTAATGAATCACAGAAACTATAAATCAACTTACAAAAAATGTAACTTTTTGCAATAATTTCAAAGATATAACTCAGTCTAAAAAATTGAAAAAAAAAACATTCAAAAGAATAAGGTTGCTGAAGAATTTCCTGAAACTATTCTAACCCAATCAACACTAATAATGAAAACTGATGAAAATGAATCTAATAAAGCAAAATTAAAATCTTCTGATCTTCAACAAGAGGTAAAACATGAAAATGAAAATAGTCAAAAACTTGATTCTCATATAACTAAGGAACTGTCCATATAGATAAAAACATTTCAAAAAGATTGCTTGATGTATGCTCTGAAACAATAACAGAGGTAGAAAGAGAAACCATAAATCTGTAAGAAAAGTATGTTAGTCCTCAACCATATATAGAAAACAAACAAAAGCTCAATAGATTCAATCAGAGATTGAGTACAGCAAAAAAAGTTATAATGACAGTTATTAAAAATATACTTGCTGTTGAAGGAATAGAAACCAAAAAAAAATCTGACAGGATTTATAAATGTGAAAAAAATTAAGCAACAAGAAACTTTTACAAATAAAAAAAAATAAAAATATAATTGCTATGTCAGAAGGATCATTTGAAAACAAATCTTTATTTATTCCTAAAATGAAGTACTACCATGGAAGAGGGACAGGAGAAAACTCACAGATGGTGTTTATGGTCCATACTGGGCCCATGTAATTAGAAGATCAAACAATAACAAGGATCTCCAAAGACAATATGGAAGCAAAGAAGAAAGCCACCATGGTGATGTCGGGCATGAGAAACTCCCAAAGAAAAGATGATCCAGAAGTATGTCACCTCATAATACAGAAGAATATTATAAGATAACTGATCATCATCCTCAGTTTCCCAAATTAGGATGTAGCTACAGGTCTGAATAATAAAAAGGAGATAGCTGGTGGAAGAGGTTTGTGAGTGAGATGTGACAATGTTGTGAGTTGTATTTTTGTGTTGTGATGAATGGATGGTCGAGCAGGATGGACTGGATGCATTGGATAATGATGCTCTGAAGAATATTTCTTGATACTGTCTAGACCTAGATGTTGAACTCCCAGAATAGTCCAATGGTGTATATGTAAGCCACATGAATAGACCTTGGTGTCATGAATATACCTCATCTATAGTCCCTAAGAATCCCAAGAGATGAGCAGGGCTGGATCAGTGCCTGATAGTTTTTTCTGGATACTACTCCTTTTGATGATCTGTCTAGGTACTTAGAAGAGGCAGTGCTTAAAATGAGGTATTTTTTGTGATGGCATGGGAAATTGTGTTGCCATATTCCATGCTTAGCCATCTTCTCATCCTGACATTGGAGTGTGTGGGTCATGAATTCACTTTCCCCATCTCATCTTACTTATTTCATTATCATCTATGAAAGGTCAAGAAGAAACAATGAAAAGAAAATAATAATGAATAATAAAGATTATATTTTGTGGAATGAAATTATTTCCAGGTCCATTTCATCTGAAAACTGTGGTGGAGAGTAATGAAACAGACATACTGTTTCATGTATATGTTTTGAAGACCCACCAAATTAAAATGGCATAAGTTAAATTTAAGTCAGACTAGGAGTATTTTAAGTCAGACTAACAATATTTTTTAAAAAAAGTCTAATTATACTAAATATTTTAAAGAAAATGGAGAAATAATGATATTTGACTGCAATTAAAAAATAACAATTTTGTCAAATTAAAAGTAAATCAAACTTTTTGAAATGAAAAAAAGAAAAGCAAATACCTTTATATTTGCAAATGAAGAAATAATATTTTTTTTAAAATAAAAATAAATAAATTCAAGTGAGAAAAGCAAAATCATTTAAATTAAAATTTCTTTACTGCTTTTCAGCTCATTTTATATTTTAGAACAATAATTTGTAAAGCAGAATGGCAGTAACTTAACAATAATTACAATTGTTTTTCACCATGCCACAGGCCACAAAAATAATTAAAAATTTGAAAACACAAAGCCAGATATTTAAAACAGTGTGATCCTGCCAAAACAAATAGCCAATGAGCTGGGCATTATTGGCATGAACATGGATGAAAAGTCACAAACACCAATTGGAATCAGCAGGCACATAAGGTAAATCCATTTTGATAGAGAAAAAAGGTAAAAATTGGTTGGACAATTCATATTACAGGAGATGATTATTTGATTATTAGAAAAGTGAATTGAACCATCAATCAGCCCCATGAAGTATCAGTTTAACATGGGTTGTTAGCCTGTTTTTTCTCTATCCACCATCATGAAGTAAGCTTCCAGTGCTGTTCAGCTTAATGACAGGCCCCTGCTATTTAGCAAAAACAACAATAAATGAAGACCTTAGTAATAATGTTTACCTATCAATTATTAATTCAATTATTAATGATATAATAAGTTTACAATAGAAAATTAATGGAATAATGTGAAAACATTAATCATATTATATATTCAAAATTATAAATATTCTACATATATAGAATTGCTGATAACAAACTTATGTGTAAAAATATACATCTTTGTTTGACTGAATAATAAATATCTATAAACCTATTAGTGCTATATAATGAGTTGTAAATGCTTAGATTCATACCTGAATAATCCACATTTGGATAAAGTGATAAAACTTATGTAAAAATATGTATCTGTGAAAATATACAAACCTCATATTGTTATATAATAGAATTATTAAATGATAATAAGTTATATATTCTTAGAAGCACACCTGAATAATCCACATTTAGATAAAGTAATAAAACCTATATAAAAATATACATCTGTATTTGACTGAGTAATAAAAATATACAAACCGGGAATTGTTATATATTAGAATAATTAAATGATAATGAATTATAAAGGCTTATATGCATACCTGAATACAACACATCTGAACCAAGTTTTAAAACTTATGTATATGTATACTTGATAAAAAGCTTTTTGACTTCTTCTCACAAGATGAACTGAAATGAGCTTTCATTTGATAAAATCATGAACTCCATTGGAAGGACTCATGAATAATTACTGTTAATAAAATTGTTGTTATTAAAAATTTATCTAATTGTTTAGTTCCATTTTTGCATGACTAGTTATCTATTGCTCTTGCTCACAAGAAACACACGCCTCTAGAGCTATGTCCAGCATAACCAGATGATGGTAAGTAAGGTTGTTGTAAGATGGAACGCTAGTGGCACTGTTTGGGAAACAAAAAAACAAATTTCTAGATGATTTGAGTCTCTATGGTGCTACATTCTCTGATAAGCAGGAATTATTGCTGTAGGTGAGATGATGTCTGTGTTGGGGAACACCAGTCAATAGTTATTTCCTGCAATATGCTCTTCAGGAAATAAATCCAACCAAGAGTGGGGTTGGTCATGCATCCAGTTACTATATATATATATATATATATATATATATATATATATATATATATATATATATATATATATATATATATATATATATATATGATTTACTAAAATAATTATTTTAGTATTTATTTCAGTTTAAAACAAATATTTATTTGAATGAATTTTTGACCTCAATGTTTGTATAGTTTAATCTTTATATATATATATATATATATATATATATATATATATATATATATATATATATATATATATATATATATATATATATATATATATATATATATATATATATATATATATATATATAATTGAAATACTATTTTTAATGGTTTACAAACAATTACAAACAATCCTTAAATCTGCAGAAGTACTTTCAGTTACTTTCTAACCTGCCTCAACTGCCATTAAACTCAACAACCAAAAGGGGAAGCAAATGTCATCAATTCAAATTCCACAAATCTCGTATTTTTTTATTTATTTTTTTTTTTTTTATCTTTCAAAAACCAAATTTATTGTACATTTAGACCAAAGAAATACAGACCAAAAAGGACAAAATAAGTAAATGATTATGAAATAGCATGCAAAAAAAGAAGGATGTATTTGAGTTAATGTTTGCACAAAAAACATTTGTGACTTGTTTGTTGTTCCAAAAATAGACCATAGAAACCCAATTTGTTTAAAGTTCATAGCAGGGAAGATTAAAATGAGATGCTGTTAGTAGGTAGTATTAATACCCATGTTTCAGTTTTATGAAATGATGAAAAGCAACAGCCACTCAACAATAAACAGCAAAGTTGCAGGGAGCTCTATCCAATTGCAATGGAGTCCCAGGTTTGTGCAGCTGTGAAGGGATTAGCAGTGTGCATATCTCTATCTTTTTCCTTGTTTAGTATTTGGCAAAATGCTGTGAATATATTATTCAAGATCTCAGCCTGGAACACCAGCTTACAGCGCAATGCCCAGATGGAAAAGTTAATTATGGCTGTAAGCTGGATCTCAGAGAATATGCTCTTTTCAATTGCTGTCTTGAGATTCATTTCAAGTTGATTTCTTGTCATGTTTTGTTGAAAATGAATTCTTAAATTGTTCAAAGTTGTGCATTCGAAGAGGAAGTGATCAGTAGTCTCTTCCTATCTTTGACACAATGTGCAATTAGGGTCAATATATTGCCCCCTTTTATAGTGGAGGAACGCATTTGTTAGGAGGGCATGCAGATTCGATTTCAACAGGAAGTCCAACATTTTTGGTGGCAACTTCCAGAGCTTGGTCATCCTTATCATTCGAGGGATGTTGATTGAAAGGCAGCTGGGGATCCTCCGTTTTTGATGGTCAAGAAGATCAAACACTTCCCAATACACAAGTTTTCTTTGAAATAGGGTTGATGTTGGTTTGATGTTATCAAAGATAAAGTTGATCTGCTGTTGAAAAAGCAAGGCACGTCCTCTGTGGGGTGGCCGATCAGTAGGTTGAATGTTCTTTTTCGGAAGTGGGCATTGAACATGTTCCTTTTCCTTGACGATGTTGTAGAGTACATTATGGGTGCATTGTATGTTGAATATAGTTAGTGAGTATAGTGAGAGACCATTTAAAGTTTTGGGCTTTTGGAGGATTCTCAAGCTAATTATGGGTGATTGGCCCACCCAACACAGTTTTCTACAGGCGGTTTCGACTTTGTTGATGAATACCTTGGTGGGGATGAACCCTGCCAAATAGTATATTATTTTTGGAAGAATGAGAGCATTTCAAAGGGCTACTTTCTCAAATAGGGAAAGGCATATTTTTGACAAAGATGTGATTGTGGTTTCAATTTTCTCTAATAATGAGTCCTGTATCTCTTTACTCATCACTGTGGGTGTTTTTAATAGGTGAAATCCTAGAAATTTCTGTGGCACTGCTTCAAATCCACCAGAGATCTTCTGGCGAGTAAGAATTGACCAAGTAGCTGATTTTTTTGGGTTGACAAGGAGACCAGACAATTTGGCATGGTGATCAAGAAGTTGTTTTAGCTTACCCAGTTCATCATGGGATGAAAGAAACACAAGTACATCATCCATATAGGAGATGTGAGTGATGTTCTCATTAAGTAGCGGAACAGCGATACCAGAAAATGTGGCCTCGATGTTCAATAGCATTGGATTAATATAGGCAGCAAAGAGAAGTGCACTCAGGGGAGAAGCTTGGGGGATGGAGATGTAGGGCATGAAACCCAGGGCAATGTGACCATCTAGGGATAAGAACACTTCCCGATTGTAAAGAAGGTTCTCATTCATTTGAATGTATATGGGTGGTACATTTAGCTGTTCCAGAACACTGAGAAGAACATCAATTCTCACGGAGTCAAATGCTGCAGCTATATCAAGTTGGACTGCAATGGGATAGGACTTCCTTTGTCTCCACATGTGATCGACCAGAAGTCTGAAGTGGCTGACAGCATCAGAAGTTGAAGTGCCTTTTTTTGCAAATTGATAGCATGAAAGTTGTTTGATTATGTTACATTGAATCTTGTCTTTAATGATGCTCTCAATGATCTTTGTCAATAGAGGAA
This sequence comes from Epiperipatus broadwayi, assembly GCA_028023455.1. NCBI lineage: Eukaryota > Metazoa > Onychophora > Udeonychophora > Euonychophora > Peripatidae > Epiperipatus > Epiperipatus broadwayi. Next base: position 979,917 of record JAQFVV010012442.1, on the reverse strand, counting down.
TCATCGAGATAGGACGCAGTTTATTAAGATCTGGTTGTGCATCACGCTTCTTTAAAAAGAGTATCATGGAGATGGGACATAGGTTTATTAGGTGATGACTTCCAGTGGCGATGAGGTCTATCATTCCGTAAATTACTGGGATAGTAAAAGCTCTTAGGTGTAAAAGTAGAAATCTGGGAATTCCATGCATGCCAGGATGGACACCTTTTGGGAGTGATTGCAGTTTGTCAAGAATATCACCATCTGTGATGTTATGTTCCATAGGGTTGTTAGTAACAAAAACTCTACGGATGTTAGTGACACCAATATGTTGCAATTTTCTTTTGTAAAAGTCTCTTATTTTGGAAAGCATGGAGAGGCCGATATATTGTTTACTGTGTATCTTGATCAATGAGGGTGCCTTGTTTTGTTGGTTGGATCATAGGGCCCATCTGATATAACCTCAAGTCCAGCAGTGTTGATATGCTAAGTAACTGCATGCTCATTTAATTGATAGGTATTCGGCCAGGGATTGTTGGGTAGCTTTGTATTGTAGTTTAAGGCGAGTAATTTCTTGGATATTTTGCCTTTGTATGGGCAAATGTTTAAGTGTGTAGGCTATCTTGTCCAATTGACTTAGTAATTTAAGGGGACCTTTATTATGTTGAGTGCATTTATGAATATGTGATTGTAGAATATTTATGAAGTTATTCCATTTATCATATGGTGAAAGTGTGTTTATATTAGCAGAGTTGAATGATATGTAAATCTCAGAGATGAGTTGTATAGAGGCAGATTCTTTTGTGAGGAGCCTCATTGTTCGTGGAATGTTGCCATACGAATGTGTGTTGTCCACAATTCCGATAAGGACCTATAGTGCCATGTGGTCCATAAAGACAACAGGCCACAGGTTAGCTTCAATGAAGGGAGCAAGTGAAGGAGAGAAGTATAAAAGAACAATGAGGGAGTTAAACCGTGATGAATAGAATGAGAAGGCAGACACATCAAAAAGCTGTCTTCCACTTGTAAAGGTGTTGCTCAGTGATTTTAAGTGACTCCTTTCAAAAGAATTGTATGTTTGATTAAAGTCACCCAACATCAATGCAGAAAAAGGGTTAGTTCTTAAGACTGTGTTGATAGTGTGGATGATTCTATAGAATATATCTTATGCTTTGGTCATGTAAACATTTATTATGTTAAATGTCCATCCATTTACCTGTATAATGGCTGTGAGGCAGTTGGAGTCTATATGAATTATTTTGAAAAAGGTTATTTTAGATTTTTTATTAAAAAGAATTGCTACTCCACCAGATGCAGAGGAGGAGAAGGAATAATGGAAGTATCCAAATTTTTGAATTCTCTGTATGATGTTTTGGTCAGATAGTGTGTGAAGTTTTGTTTCATTGAGGCAAAGAACATCAGGTGTATTATTCTTAAGCCAGAATGATAATGCTTGGATTCTGCCAAGGGAGTTCATGCCTCTGACATTAATCGATGTTATGTTGAAAGTCATCATTGATAGTGAAACCGCTCTCTCACGTGGAAGAGTTTGCCTGATTGGAATGTGATCCAATTTCTAAGACCATAGTATTATGTTCCAGCATCAAATTGATGGGGTGATGGTAAGGTTCAGATTGTATTAAGTTCTTAGATAAGTTGAGGTCTGGTGGAATAGTTTCAGGAATAGGCCACAATGATGAAGATAAGTCTATGAGTAAGTGCTCATTATCATTTTCATGTTGACATGAGGCTGCTTTATTTTGAGACAAAGGGTCAATCAGTTGTTGTATGTAGTTACCTTGGTCTTTTGTTTTTGTTTCATTTGTGAGGTTATATGAACTCGTGCCTTTTGGAGAATGGTCTCTTCGTTTTTTTCACAATGTCTATTTGGTGGGGGAATATTAGTCTTTGTTGCATCTCGAAGATTGTCAATTCCATTGCGATTGCTACTTTCTTGTGATTGTTCAGAGCTATTGTTTTTTTATGTTTTCTTTTATGTGGAATTTGGTTGTTGGCCATTGTAGTGTCACTTTGTTCAGCATCAGTGTCCATGTCTGTTTGGCTGATTGTTGCTGTATCTGATGATGATACGCAAATGTCATTGGTATGCAGCTGTTCAGGAGTGAGTTGAAATTGTTCTGTTTCCAAGGAAGTTTTATCATTAGGAATTTTTGATGATGATGTAGTGTGATCCGTGGTATTGCTAGTAATATATTGTTACTTGAGACTTGGGTATGTATTTATTGGATGTTGATTTTCTTGATCGCTATCGCATTTGTGGAATTTGTACCGAATCTCTCCACAAATTATGCATTTTCTCTCTTGACAATCTTTTTTTAGATGGCCTCTCTGCCTGCAATGGAAGCACTGGAGTGGAAGGCCATGAAAGATGATGTTGAGTGGAGATTCACCATGTTGAATTAGAGATGGGACTGATTGAGATGGAATTCCTTTTTTAAGAACTAGCTGAAATTGTGTGGTGTTGATGTATACTGTGGGATCATTGTTGTCTGCTACTAGGTATTGAAATTTGGTAATGGTGCCATAGTCTTTGAAGTGGTGCTGAAGGTCTGCTTTTTCAAAGTCCATGGTACATTTTTGAATTCACCCTGTTAAAACAACTGGGCGGTTGAGGTCAATGTAGACAAGAAATTTGTTGTTTAGGAGTTAATGACTATTTCTAAAGGCAGCTTTAACTTGTTGGTTTGTGAACTGGATGATAATATATCTTTCATTTAGATGAAAGATGATCTTATGGATCGATTTCCACCAGCCATGTGCTTTACATTGTTCATATAGTGATGATGTAGGGAATGTGTATATATTTAAACAGTTATCTGTAGTGGAAAGTATGAGAGAACATTCATTTTAATAGTTGAGTAGAGATTTGTGGAATGGCAATGGGATGGTTTGGTTAAACTGTTAATTTATTATTTCATGGTTTTGAATATCACAAGTAGGATTATCTGTAGATGTTGTTTGAGGATTAGAGTAGTTTTATGTAGACTGTTCTGTTTCTATTTCTTGTAAAAGTCGAATTGCTTCCATGTATTTATCAGGTTGTGATGTTTGATGATGTGTATTTATCATTATATTAGCTCTGATCTTCTTTGCATATGTCATTTCATTCATCATTGGATTTGTGGTTTTATTATGCTTAGAGTTGTGAGGTAGTTGAATTGAATCCCTGTATTCAGGGCCTGTGATATTGAATTTGTCAAGCTCTGGGTGACTTAGTGAAGACTGTTTTGGAATGGGAGAGTGCATATCATTATGGCTTATGCTCGATTTCTGATTTGGTTTAATTGTTGTAGTTTTGGAATTTTTATTTTCCTTTAAATGTTTTGGAGATTTTATGAGATTTAGATTTGTGTTATTATGTAAATTAGTGTTGTTAATTTGTTTTCCCAGTTCTGGATTATTTAGTGGAGATAGATTAGTTTTTGATGGTGTTTGTAAAGTTTTGGTATTCTCTAAGTGATTCATTTTTTTGATTGAGGCTGTAATTGGGGAATCATCAGTTTTCCCCTGTTGCAAAGTTTTTCCATTGTTTTGCGAGTTTATGAGAGGAATTTACTTTTTTTAACAGTATGATCATTTAGAACATTTCACCTGCTATTTTTAGGTTCATTAGGGGTTGCAGTCTTTGCATTGACGATTTGGAAATCACTAGGTAATTTCAAATTAGTTTCGCCTTTCATGTGACAGTGTTTCGATTTTAGCATAGATTTTATTATCGGGTTGTTAGTAGTCGAAGAAGAAAGAAATTGATTTTGATTATTTGAATGCTTTCTACCATTGTAGATTTATTTTTAGGTTCTTTGGAGGGTTTATTGTTGTAATTTAAACTTTGGGAGACAAATCTTGTATTTTAATGTTAGAAGCTTGTCGATTTATTAAATGCGTTTAATTCCTGTTTATAAAAATTGCCTCTTTAATTTTTCTTTTACTATGGTTTCTCTCTTCATGAAGAATTTTCATATTTTCAAAATTAAATTTAAATTTATATTTACATGTTTTTTCGTGATCAAAGAAAACTGAAGGAGATATTAAGTCACCATTATTTTTTACACGCTTATATAACAATTCATGTGCCTTCTATCTTTTCTCAATACTGCACCTAGATTCACCTATATATGATAGCATACAATCACAAAAAATTTGATATATGACATTACTTTTTGGCTTGACAGTTATGACATCCTTAGAATTATTGACTAATTTATTAATATTGTTTGGAACATAGAATGAAACAATAAACACATTCTTTTATAAATCTTTAAAAAATTTTACTTTTGGATTTGAAATAAATGGAATAGATATCCATTTTTTTACTATTAATCTTCATTTCTTTTAAATTATAATATTTTTTTTTAAATTGACATAAAGTATTGTTTATTTGTTCCATTTTAAAACCAACATCAAGCAATTCCTTGGCAAATCTCTGAATATTTTTCAGTTTATCACTTTGGTAATGATATAATTTTTCATTCTGAAACAAAAAAAAGATTTAAAACTTGCCATCTTATGCACCATTGGTACTTTTGATTTACACTTTATATATCCTTTTTTTTGCAGTGGCTTAATTATTAGTTTATAATTTAATATACTGTTATCTCTTGTGATCATTAAATCTAAATAGTTAATCTTATTGTCCTGTTCTTTTTCAATAGTCCTTTTCAAGCCATTCAACTTATTTAATTCCTCTATAAGCAAATTTATACTATTAGTATTTCCACAAACAAAAACATCATCCACATATCTTTTGTAAATATTAATATCTCCAGAAATACACATATTTAAAATACTTCTCTGATATGTAGATAAAATGAAATTGCAAACTTGTGCAACTACAGCCAAACCCATAGGCCAACCTGTAGTCATTTTATAATATTGACCTTCAAAAGATGCAACAATGTTATCATTAAAAAAATTTAAAGAATCAGTGATAAATTTTATCATATATTTACAAATATTTTTACTTTTTAATGCATGTTCAATTATTTTTATGGAATTCATTCTATCAATAGATTCATACATTTCTGTAACATTCAATGAAGCAATAACATCATTTTCATCAATCATTATATTTTTAATACTATTTACAAAGTCAAACGACGAAGCAATAGTATTTTTCCCAAATCCTAAAAAGTCTTGTAAAAGTTTACCAATATATTTAGAAGTCTGATATATGAAGGAACCACCAAAATCTATCATAACACACAAAGGATTACCTTCTTTATGTAATTTTATATTTGCAAAAATATGAGGCCATATAGCACAAGAAGGATATATCATAAAGTATACATTATTATTTAAAACTTTATTTTTACCACTTTTTAGAATATTGTTAATAAACTTTATTCTTTGACCATCTATATTATAATATTCAGTCAAAAAGAAAACAAGTTTCTCCATTTGCATTTTAAATTTATTAATATATTGACATTTCATCAACAATCACATACGCAAACCTTTATCCTCTTTCAAACAAATCATATTATCAATCCTCAATTTCCATTTAAATTCCAAAAAAGGCCAATTACCACGATTTATCATAATATATTGTATCAAATTTATTGCAATTAATTTTCTTAATAATATCATCAGCAAAATTATCATTACCAGGAATCATTTCAAATGAATTTTGAACAGCTGCAATTAGTTCCAAATTATAATCATCCCAAATACCACCAACGTATTTAGCTCTGTGACTTAAAACGTATTTCTGAATTAAATGTATCCTATTATTTGATAAATTAACATAGTTTAAATCATTATAAGCATGTGGATATCACTTATTAAATAAAAAATAATTTTTCTCAAATTTGTTATATAATTTATGTTCAATTACATTAAATCCATTTTCACAAATAATTTTATATCCGTTCCAGCACACCATTCATTTAAAATTATTAAATGTTCAATTGCTTTTTTGCTGATTATATTATTGAGAAAATTAATTGCAATAAAATTGATACAATATCTTATGATAAATTGTGGCAATTGGCTATTTCAGAATTTAAATGGAAATTGAGGATTGATAATATGATTTGTTTGCGTATGTGCTTGTTGATGAAATGTCAATATATTAATAAAATTAAAAAGCAAATGGACAAATTTGGTTTCTTTTTGACTGAAGATTATAATATGGATGGTCAAAGAATAAAGTTTATTAACAATATTCTAAAAAGTGCTAAAAATAAAGTTTTAAATAGTAATGTATACTATATGATATATCCTTCTTGTGCTATATGTCCTCATATTTTTGCAAATATAAAATTACATAAAGAAGGTAATCCTTTGTGAGTTATGATAGATTTTGGTGGTTCCTTCATATATCAGACTTCTAAATATATTGGTAAATTTTTACAAGACTTTTTAGGATTTGGGGAAAATACTATTGCTTCATCATTTGACTTTGTAAATAGTATTAAAAATGTAATGATTGATGAAAATGATGTTATTGCTTCATTGAATGTTACAGAAATGTATGGATCTATTGATAGAATGAATTGCATAAAAATAAATGAACATGCATTAAAAAGTAAAAATATTTGTAAATATATGATAAAATTTATCAATGATTCTTTAAAATTTTTTAATGATAACATTGTTTCATCTTTTGAAGGTCAATATTATAAAATGACTAAAGGTTGGCCTATGGGTTTGGCTGTAGTTGCACAAGTTTGCAATTTCGTTTTATCTACATATGAGAGTAGTAATTTAAATATGTGTATTTTTGGAGATATTAAAATTTACAAAATAATTGTGGATGATGTTTTTGTTTGTGGAAATACTAATAGTATAAATTTGCTTATAGAGCAATTAAATAAGTTGAATGACTTGAAATGGACTATTGAAAAAGAACCATAAGATTAACTATTTAGATTTAATGATCACAAGAGATAACAGTATATTAGATTATAAACTAATAATTAAGCCACTGCAATAATATGATATATAAATTGTAAATCAAAAGTAACAATGATGCATAAGATGACATGTTTTAAATCTTTTTTGTTTCGGAATAAAAAATTATGTCATTGCCAAAGTGATAAACTGAAAAATATTGAGATATTTGCCAAGGAATTGCTTAATGTTAGTTATAAAATGGAACAAATAAACAATACTTTATGTCAATTTAAAAAAAAAAATAATTTAAAAGAAATGAAGATTGATAGTAAAAAATGGATATCTATTCCATTTATTTCAAATCCACAAGTAAAATTTTTGAATGATTTATATAAGAATGTGTTTAATGTTTCATTCTACATTCCAAACAATATTAATAATTTAGTCAATAATTCTAAGGATGTCATACCTGTCAAGCAAAAAAGTAATTTATATATCAAATTTTTTGTGATTGTATGCTATCATATGTAGGTGAATCTAGGTGCAGTATTGAGAAAAGATTGAAGGAACATGAATTGTTATATAAGCATGTAATAAATAAAAATAATGGTGATTTAATATCTCCTTCAGTTTTCTTTGATCACGAAAAAACATGTAAATATAAATTTAAATTTAATTTTGAAAATTCTTCATAAAGAGAGAAACCATAGTAAAAGAAAAATTAAAGAGGCAATTTTTATAAACAGGAATAAAACACACTTAATAAATCGACAAGCTTCTAACATAAAATACGAGATTCGTGGAATTTGAATTGATGACGTTTGCTTCCCCTTTTGGTTGTTGAATTTAATGGCAGTTGAGGCCGGTTAGAAAGTAACCGAAAGTACTTCTGCGGATTTAAGGATTGTTTGTAATTGTTTGTAAACCATTAAAAATATTATTTCAATTATAATTTTAATATTGTTTTTAATTAACGGATATTTTATTTATTATATATATATTATTATTATTATTATTATTATTATTATTATTATTATTATTATTATTATTATTATTATTATTATTATTATTATTATTATTACTTTTTAGGCTGAACCATGTATTATTTTCCATTACATACCGATATTTCTACGGACTAGCACCCACCATTGTCAATGTTAACTTTTGAAAGAAAAATTGTTAGATCTCAAACCATAGCCTCAATGAGTGTCAAATAAGAAATGAGATTCAACTTGAACTAGTTCAGCATTCCCAGTATGAGGCTTATCAAAATGTTTATTTCCCTTAGTTTTTACACCGTTTAATTTTAAGTTAATATTAGAAGACATTGATAAAATGAGAGGTTTCCACATAGCTGGAATACATTGTGCTTCTTCAATCTTATTTAAACCAGTTGGTCTTTTTAATGTGTGAATTGACTATCTCATGGTTCTTAAATCATATCTTTCCAAATTAGAAAGTATTTTTGTATTGCCAAAATCAGGTTTGTGACCAATTTCTAAAAAAATGGGAAGTAAAAACTGATGTGCTAATTTTTTGATTAAAAGCATTTTTATGTTCTTTAATTCTGACATTTATTTATCTATTAGACTGACCCACATAGCGTCTTGAGATTGCAAATATGAAATTTTATAAACTCCTTGGTGTTCCAAAAATATTCTGTCTTTAGGTTTATATAAAAAATCACCAATATTTTTGCCAGTAGAAAAAGTAGGGGTTACTGATATTAAAACAAGATAGTATTCTACTGAGTTTATCAATAAACTCTTTAACATAAGCTAAATTTACTCTGTTTAAAGAGGAATTGTCAATTCTATCCTTTTTTTTTATTTTAGTATTAATGTTATGTAACGCCTTACAAATGATGTTTTAATATAATTATTAGAAAGTAGAATATTTTTGTAAGTTCTATTTCTTGAGTAAGATGTTCTTTATCAGATAAATTATCCCATTGTCAACTTTCTTCTGATGAAATTTCTTGGTTGGAGAAAGGTTTTAATTATTCACTGGCTTTTAAATGTGTTCCAGTTGAAAATATTATATGCAATATAGAATCTTCCTTAAAAAATATACGTTTACACACAGCTGATCTTATTAGATTTGAAGTTTGTGATGTCTTAAAAAATATGAAACCAACAAAAAATAATTTATTTAATGGAAAATTTATTGCACTTCAAAATTTAAAAAAAAAACATGATTCTTTGTTGTTATTCCAGCAGATAAAGGTAATTCCACTCTTGTACTCAATCGTTTAGATTATAATATATTATAATTGTAGATTTATTAAATGATGAAACTTATAAAAAGATTATTAGATATTCCCAGACATATTTAGAGAAAAAGACAAAATGTCTAATCAAACGTTCTAGTATAGATGAAGATATGAAAATTAAAATTTTTCCAAGACAATGTTTTTTCATTATATCCTAAATTTTATGGTTTGCATGAAATTCATAAATCTGATATACTATTGTGGCCTTTTGTGTGCATTGTAGGTTTTCCCACTCATGTGTTGGCTCAGTATTTAGCACAATGCTTACAACCATTGTCAGACAATATTCCATCAAGAATTAGAAATTCAAGTCATTTTATTTTTATAATTAAAAACTTAAAAATAACTGGAACTGCTTTATTGGTTCGTTTTGATGTTTCTTCTATGTTTTCTAATATCCCTGTTGAAGAAGCATTAAGTAAAATAGCACAATACAATGATTTACCTGATTTTATTATTCCATTAGTGAAACATTGTCTTGAAAATATATTTTTTGTTTATAATTCTCAAACATTTAAACAAATTAAACGACTTTGTATGAGTTCTCCTCTGTCACCTGTAATTGCTTATCTTTTCACTGATAATTTTGAAAGTCAAGTATTATGTGCATCTACTAAAAACCTTCTATTTGGCTTAGACATGTGGATGATATATTTGTCATATGGCCTCATGCCATTGATGCCTTAAAGTCTTTTTATATTTTTATAAATAATTGGCATCGAAATATTAAATTGACTATGGAAGTGGAAAATAACTTTTTTTCCTAGATGTTTTAATGGCAAGAAAATCTGATGAAACATTATCAATATCAGTTTACAAAAATTCCACCCATACAAACATATATCTTAATTTTAATTCTCTTCATCATCCTGCACATTTTTTTTCTGTAGAACAAAATCTTTTGACTAGAGCTTATAATTTATCTGATAAAAAACATCTTACTCAAGAAATAGAACTTACAAAACATATTTTACTTTCTAATAATTATAATAAAAACATCACATGTAAGGCTTTACATAACATTAATACTAAAAAGAAACAAGAGATTAGAATTGACAATTCCTCTTTTAATAGAGTAATTTTACTTTATATTAAAGGGTTTGCTGATAAAATCAGTAAAAGACTATCTTGTTTTAATATAAAGACTACTTTTTCTATTGGAAAAAAAAATTGGCGAATTTTTATATAAACCTAAAGAGAATATTTTTGGAACAACAAGGAGTTTATGAAATTCCATGTTTGCAGTGTTCAATAAACTTTATGGGACAGTCTAATAGATGAATACATGTCAGAATTAAAGAACATAGAAATACTTTTAATCAAAAAATTAGCAAATCAGTTTTTACTTCCCATTTTTTAGAAATTGGTCACAAACCTGATTTTGACAATACAAAAATGCTTGCTAATTTGGAAAGATATGATTTAAAAACCATGAAAAAATCAACTGAAATATTCAAGAGACCTACTGCTTTAAATAGGGCTGATGAAGGACAACATATTCCACCAATGTGAAAAACTCTCATTTTATCTTTGTCTTCTAATATTAACTTAAAATTAATAGGTGAAAAAACTGAAACAAATAAACATTTTGATAAGCCTCATATTGTGAATTCTGATGTACTTCAAGTGGAATCTCATTTCTCATCTTGCACTCAGTCACATTATGGTTTGAGATCTAATGATTTGTCTTTTAAAAGTTAATCTTGACAATGGCGGATGCTAGTCCGTAAAAATAGCGGTAGGTAATGGAAAATAATACACAGTTCAGCCCCAAAAGTAATAATTTATCTACATCATACAAACATTAAAACATTATATTGTAATGGATGTTTAAGACACCATTACAAAAATTATACTTTTATAGGGGTAAAGAAAAGAAAATAAATTTTTATTTAATATTTCATTTGTAAAACTTGATTAAAGGTTTTTTTTAATGCTTGTACTAATATATATATATATATATATATATATATATATATATATATATATATATATATATATATATATATATATATATATATATATATATGTATGTGTGTAGGAATTATATTTTAATACCACAGTTATATTTCGTTTTTAATTTTGATTTAAAAAAGAAAAGAAAACTAAGATTACTTTTTTGTTAAATTTATGTAAAAGTAAAGTGTACAAATAGATTGCTTTACAGATTTGGGATTTATATTGATAAGAATAAAAAAGAAAGAAACCAAAAAGAAAAGAATTTTCATTAGTTGGTTTCTAGATCTGTAAAGGGCAATTTATTTCGTTAATTAGTTAACTATTGTTATCTAGATAGAGAATTTTTAAATTTTAATTAAAAAAGAAAAAAGTTTGATAATTGGTTTAAGAGATATGATTCAGATATAACAGGCTGAATTAGGCCATTGGATTATCTTTGACTAGCTTTCAATACTTGCATCAGCTAGTATACTGGCACCAGCGCAAAGAGACAGACACCAACTCTGACAGGAGAATTGCACAAACTAGGAAACACTTCCACCAACTCTGAGAGCTACTTGCACAAACTATTCCTGTATATTCTGAAAGCTGATCCAGTAATTATTCTATCTAGAATGAACATTAAACCTACAGCAAGAATATTTTCTTTACCATGATGTGCTAAAGCTTCTCGCTAGGACGGGTTTGGATATCCTGTGTCTCCATTAACTGCCTATAATGCCATAAGAACCAGCTCCAAATAAACCACTAACCAACTCACCCAAGCCTACTGTCAGTGAATCCAGAGCAACGGACTAACCTAAGAAGTCTAGTGCACTAGCATTGAAATAAATTATTAAGGTACCTTACATTTTTGCGACTTAAATAATGTTGTCTTATATGTGTTTCCTTTTTTTAAAAAATATAAATGATTTTTCAAGTTGTATCTTATGTAATTTGATTTCTGTGTATTTGATTTTTTTCTTTCTTTCTTTTTTTAATGAGTGCTAGTTTCAAACTTATTACTGTCCGTCCTATTTATGTCTTAGTAAGTAAGATAGTAGTTTATTTTAATCTCACATTCTTTTTTATTATAGAACACAGTCTGGATATTACAGATTATTTTAATTGATTTCTGGCTCATGATCCATTTTGCTATTAGTTCTACTTATGTTGTGAAACTCTAATTATTTATAATAGACGATTATGAAATATAATCGTTTTTAGTTTTTTTTCTTCAAGCTTCCAATTCACTTATTAGGGGCATGTACGTTCATTTTAACCCTCTCAATAGGTAGATCGTGAGCTCCTAGCCTATCTCACTCAGAGAGAGGTCAATTGATTGAAAGTAATAACTTTCAACACTCTTTTATTATTATTAATGTTTTGGAAACTACCTTCGCATTCCTTCAGTTTCTACATAAGCTTACATAAATCTCAAATACGGAGATTCACCCTTTTCCTAACTATGGGTTATAAGCAGGAAGCTAACCGCCCTTGTCTTGCATGAGATCACTGTCTACTTACTAATACTTCTGTTACTATCAGTATTTTGCACTCTTTCACACACAGAAAATCGCTTTCAAAGCCGTATAAATATTTTAGTTTAATCATGACGAATGTACGTGTAGTACATATTTTAAATGTGTTTTTAAAGATTATTATTTATATTTATGTTTATTTAATCATACTCATAATAAAATTATTTATTTATTCATTTACTTAGTTGATTTTGTTTTCTGTTGCTATCTTTCCAACTCACTGAACAAACATAGATCTCATTTGCTTGATTGAGCTAGTCCAGCGCATGCGATTCGCATATCCTGTAACCCCTTAAAAATAAATGTCTAGTTCCAAATTTTGGACTAGTGGCGCCCTTGCAATCAGTATATGCGAGTCTAAAGCTTTTGTCTGGTATAATATATATATATGTTAATTCTAATATTTATAAAAGATGTCATATTATTATTACTATTTGCAGGATATTCCGTGTAATGAAAAAGCTAAATGCTGATGTTTCAGTGCAATATCAAGTACCTTTCTCAGAGCATCCTCCGAGGAAGGTACTTGATATTGTACTGAAATGTCAACATTTAGCTTTTTCATTACACGGAATATCCCGCAAATATTAATAATAATATAACATATATATATAATTCAAACAAATTTATTTAACACAGTATTCAAAATTAAATAATATATTCTTTGCCAGAAATCTCACACTCAATTACATAACTTATTTATTTTAATAGAACAACAATTAGGAAACACTTTGAAAATCCGACAGGAATACAAAAAACTTTATTCTGCACTTCAACGTACTAATTTTGAATGCTGTGTTAATGTTAAGTAAATTTGGTTGAATTATTATTATATTATTTAAAAATACAGACATTTAATGGTTTGTTTTTATATATATATATATATTATATATATATATATATATATATATATATATATATATATATATATATATATATATATATATATATATATATATATATATATATATATATGACTAGTTTCACGTACTCTAACATTTTCTCTCAACTTAAGAAATTAAAATAAATTGAATGTTTTTATTTTAATTCTTGATCTTCTATTTGGTAACTGATCCATTTAAATATATTTAAGTTTGTATTTGATGATTAGATTTTATACTAATTTGAGGATTAAATTTAGATATAGTTTCTTGTACCAATATTTCAATAATTTTAGTGAGCCATTGGAAGTATTTAATGTATGACTATTATTGTTATTGCCGTTTTGATTGGATTTTCCTTTCCAATCATGTATATCATTATTATCTTTTTTCTTGTTTTATAAATGATGACATTTAATAATATTCCCTGATCTCTTTTTTCCAAACATTTGTTTGTTAACCGATAATGATTTGTGTCAATATTTATTTAATAGATTGTTGCATGTGTACAAGGATACATAGTAAAGACTCTTCTGTATTTAGTGGTAGATTTTTTATAACATTTATTGGCCCAGCTCACATTCTCTTCCACATATATTTATCATTGTATAGTTTCCATACATAAGGAATTATTACAATTTAATTTATGCTTCAAACTCACTGCCCTTTCAACATGTATCAATTTAATGAATAATATTTTTGTAATGTAATTTTTATTACATCATTCCTTTGCAAACAAGTGACAGGATTCTATTTACCTTTATACTTTGGAGTAGTGTGATCATAAATATATGACCAAAGATATTTTAGATAGATGTATAATCCCAAAGATGCAGGTTTCATACTGAAAGCATTCATATGTTGGTCGAGATCTCATACATTCATATATATATATATATATATTATATATATATATATATATATATATATATATATATATATATATATATATATATATATATATATATATATATATATATATATATATATATATATTATTGTTCAGAATATGCAGAATATATTCTCTATAGGAATCTCTCGATTTTCCAAATTAACAAAATTCATCATGCTGAGCCAAATACATCTTGCTTTTTAAATAAAAATCATCCTTGGAGCTCTCCCCAATGGGGCCTTTCTCCAACATTAACCACCTTTTCCCCTTATGCAATATGCATGATGTGTGCATTGACCACATTCTGAGCCAGTGTGGTTCATGGATTTATTTCCAGAAGGTTGTGTTAGACCGAATAAATGACAATGATTTTGCTAACATTGCACTTAAGGTTGCAATTAAAAAGGTTCAATTCAGAACAGTAAGACTGGCCACTTTCATTAACTTCTTAATTTGGGCTGCCATATATAGTATGGTATTTGATTATGGCTGCAATGACTCAATAGTCAATTTTCAAATTCCTCTACAAGATAAAAGATGAGAATAAACAAGCTTGTCAGTTTTGGCTGGTTGACTAGACCTAAAGCCAGATGAGGCTTTAGACTTGACTCACATTGTTCCATGGCCTATGACCTGAACTTTCTTCCATCTACTGAATGAATAATGTATCCCATCTTTCACCTATTAATGATTTAAACTATAACTATTAAGATCTGTCATGTATCCCATGTATTTATAACATATATTTTGCACTGGTTCTATGCTTTATAAATAATTTAGTTATATATGCTAATTAGAGATTCCTAATAGTTCCTTTTATATATCAAATTTTAAATATGGGTATGGTTCTTGTTTGCTTTTAAGACCAGGAAGTCAATAGTTAATGAAATTTGGAAACCTTATTTATAGCTTTAACTTCCTCTGTATCCCTAGCAGATAATGCATATGATGCACCAGCTTAAGACCTTAGTGTAACCTTTGATTTTTTTTGTATACTTGCATTAATTTATGTATCATATTTTTTCTATGTAATTTTTGAGATTGTGATATTGATTTAATGTTTTACTTTCATTATTTTCATTAAAACTTTATTTTGCCTTATAAAAATTCATCAACTTTACATATAAATATTACATTCATTGTATTTCAATCATGTTATATATATATATATATATATATATATATATATATAATATATATATATATATATATATATATATATATATATATATATATATATATATATATATATATATATATATATATGATGTAGTTCTTCATGGCCCTAATGTAACTTTTGATTTTTTTATATACAATGTTCACATACTATATTTATATGTATTCATTGAGACTTTATTATTCACCTAATTTTATGCTGTCATTGATTTCTCTTGTATCTATTCTAAAATGTAAAATAAAGTTTTGATTTTTGAAAGTAGAATATATTGAAAGGCAGTCATTATACATTAACTGATAAATGTCAAACATACTACACTTAAAACTTTGTCACAATTTCATTAAAGATTGCATAATACTATTTTTATTAGTTATTCATCAGACTAAAGATTATCCATTTAATTCATAATAATTTTATAATGTAATTTTAACTACACCACACTCACACAAACTTAATGATGGTTTCTGTTCTCTTTTCACAACTTGTGTAGGGATATAATCGTAAACATATGACCAAAGCCTTGTAAAAAAAATGTATGGTTCTCATGATGCACATCTCATGCTGAACCAACACTCAAAAGTTATCTTAGATTATGTTTCTTGCATATCTATTTATTATTGTTCAGCTGTTTTATGCATTACAATTGTTTTCCTCAGCAATTTTTCCTAAAAAAGAATATAATTTCTCATTGTTCTAATTTTCAGGCATTTCAAAGATCGACAAATATGTACAAAGCACTTTACAAAAAAAAGTAATCTATGATATTATGCATTTACATGGTGATGTCATTTGGAAGGATGATGGAGAACGGTTCCAAAAATAGGCATATAGTTGCAGAAATATTCACTACAACATACATGGTTATCAGAGAACAATTTTGGTTATTTTTGAGTTATCCATTATTTAATGTTTATTAGGGTGATCTGGAATTTTATACATCATCCCGTATATATTTTTTTCCGTTATGAAGGCATTAGATTTACTAGCAAGGCTTCCTTTATCATTGTGGAATTTTATGGAAAAATGATACATCTGTAGGTTCAGAAATATTAAATTTCTTACAAGTTATTAAGTTATCAATGACAGACATTTTTAGATTATCGTAAAAGTTGTATTTTGAAGTATTACTACAATTCCCTGCTTATTAGCTATATTAAAAAGTGAGCAATATTTTGTGTACTTAAATTATTTTGTTTTAATTATGAGTTATTTTTTAGCTGTATTATGATATATTATTTGTTCCTTGTTTGAAATTATTCTGAATTAAATAAGGATGTAAGCATTCTGGAGACCATTTCTAATCCTTTGATGAGATTATTCAAATAAGAAAATGATTTGTCTATGCTTCAAAGATTTTCATATTTTATTTTGAAAAATATTATTTTTATTCGAGGTTTTAATTATCTGAGAGACTTTGAAACTAAAATAATCTCTCACAAAACTTATAAATGTACGTTTTAGTTCAAAAATAGTTTAAATTATAGCCAAAATGTAATTCATGCAACTGGTATTCAATAAAAAAAAAACACATGAAACAAATACTTAGTAAAGAGCTGAAAAATTACTCAACTGTTTTTGACAAGCTATACTTCATAAATGAAATATAATTAGGAAAGTTCTGAAACTGATATGTATTCAATTAAAAATATGTCATTGAATAAATTGGTAATATTATCACAATAAATGAAAAAAAAATTATTAACTTTTTCCAATTTTTATGTATTACTACCTAAAACATACTAAGTAAAAAAGCTATAACTATCCATAGAGTTGCAATTACATAAAATAAATTTTACACAGAATATCATAGTCTGAACAAAAATGTATAAGATTTAAGGTAAAACTCGTGTGGCTACATCTACGGAGATAAATTTTGTGTCATCTAATGGAAATATTTTTGTAGAAAATCCAACATGTTTTGGACGACCGAACACAAAATAGTTCTCAAAGTGGAAAATAATACAACAGATTTTCTCAAACCCTTTTTGTTTTTCTTATATGTGACACCATTAATAATATAATATAATCAGGCAAACATTTAAGTTAAAAACAAATTAAATTATAAATACACCATAATTTATAAACAAGTGTAACAACATTATTGATTTTAGCTATTTAAAAATATTAAAAACAAGCTATCTTATATACTTTTCAAATAGCATATTACTTATATATATATATATATATATATATATATATATATATATATATATATATATATATATATATATATATATATATATATATATATATATATATATATATATATATATATAACAATCAACTAGAATAAAACTACAGAATTTAAAAAAATGTCAATATAAAGTTGAAGATTAATATCCTCTGCTATAACCAGCTTTGGCAGATTCCACCATCTTATGTAGCAGTATGTTGATATTTAAATATTATTAAACTTTCACCACTAATGCTTTTATGTAAATTACCTACTTTTCATAAATTGTGAATACTAACACAATTACACTGGTTATTCAATATATTATCCATACTATTTATAAAATATGACTCTTTAATTTTTCTTTTCTTCAAATCATTTTCCATATAAAAAATAAAAACTTTATCAAAGCTGAATTCTCCATTAGAAATCATTGCATGTTCTGCAAAAACAGATTAATATCTATCTGCAAAATAACACAACATATTGTATAATATTTCAAGCTCTCTAATCCTCTTTTTCAATTTCACATTTAGTCTCTCCCATATAACTATATCCACAATGACATACCACTTTATATATAATATTACATTTGTTGCTTTTATCAATAGAATCTTTACAATTAATAACTAATGTTCGAGTATTTACACCCACTTTAAAAGCAACATTAAAATCAGCAGATACCAATGATGTAATCTTATTACAAACAATATCATTTACCTAAGGCAATGATATCCACCTTTTCTTTTCCATGCTATCTCTTCTCCATCTATTTTTAAACCTATATAGTGCAAACAAAATATTTTTACTACTATATCCCACACCCATTATCACTCTCATATCTTTCAATATTAATTATTTTATCACTCTGACATTTACAAAAAAACATCATTTCTAAACAGAAATGTTCTAAAACCAGCCAATTTATAGGTAAGTGGAACATTTGAATTTGGAAGAACAACTCCTCTAATTGATAACGGTTTCAACACCATTATATTATTAATTTTATTACCTTCTTTCCATGAAACCAGATCAAGATATTTTATACTCTTCTTACTATCGTCAGAAGTAATAGAACACATTAACCCATCAATATCATTTAGCTTAATAAACAGTTTTTGAACTATCATATTTGATCCTCCAATAAGTACATTGTCCACATACCTAAAATGACTTTTAACACTGATCATAAAATACTCTTTTAAAATCATCTCTTCTTAATATGACAAAAAATAACTGCATATAATTGTTAAACGTGGCAAACCAATAGGCCAACCTTCATCCATCATAGACAGCTGATCTTCAAATGGAGCTATCAAATTCTGATCAATGAATAATAAATCTTTCATAAACATACATAAAGCTTGTATATTCTTTTTTCTTTATAAAACTTGGTCAATAATATTAATAGACTCATTTCTTTTTATTGAACCATATATCTCTGCAACATCCAATGTAAATAATTTATTAGCATTATCCTAAACAATATTATCAATCGTTTTAACAAAATTAAATGAAGATCCAATTGTGTAATAATGAAAACCCAATTCATGTTGCAAAAACTTTCCAACAAAAACTGATGTATGATAATACATACATCCTCCAAATTCCAACATCAGTCAAACAGGTAATTCTTGTTTATGCACTTTTAAATTTCCAAAAATCCTTGGAATAATTGCAGTTGATGGATAAAGAGATCGATATAACTTCCTATCAAACACTTTCTTTAAATATGGCTTAAGTATAGTATTAATAAATTTCAATCTCACTGTATCAATGGAATAAGCATTTATCAATTTAAATTTTAATTTTTGAATTTTCTGATGAACCTTTTCTCTATATAAACTTTTAAACATCAAACATAAATTTCCACCTTTATCTTCTTTAATACATGTAACATCATTATCTGATAAATATCTTCTTATTAAATTAATTTGTTTATACCACGAATCATCACATTTTACATTAGAAATATTCAATGAAGATATTTTAGAAATCACCTCATCTCGAGCATGATGCATCTCATAAGCACTTTCTATTGCTGCAATAACATTCATTTTATAGTCTTTAATTGGACCACCAACAAACTGTTTTCCTTTCTCCAAAACTGAAATGCCAAGCAAATCCAAAGGTTTATCAATTAAACTACTGGAAGATTGGTTATTAGTGGTAAAGATTCTATTGACAAAAGCAACAAATGTAATATTATATATAAAGTGGTATGTCATTGTGGATATAGTTAAATTGGGGAAACTAAATGTGCATTGAAAAGAAGGATTAGAGAGCATGAATTATTATATAATAATTTGCATTATTCTGCAGATAGACATAAATCTGTTTTTGCAGAACAAACTGTGACTTGTAATGGAGAATTCTGATTACATAGTGTTTTTATTTTGCATATGGAAAATGAGTTGAAGAAAAGAAAAAATAAGAAGTCATATTTTATAAATAGTACGGATAATATATTGAATAATAAATGTGATTGTGTTAGTATTCACAATTTATGGAAAGTAGGTAATTTATGTGAGAGAGTTACTGGTGTGACAGTTTAATAATATTTAAATATTAACATATTTTATAATAAATAAAAATAAACTCTTTCACCTTATTTTCTTTATTAAAAGTGGTCAAAATACTTTTAAAATAATTATAAAATACACCAAATCTTTTAAAAACTTATTTTTTTTTTTTTTTGCCACCAAAAATTAAATATATATTAAAATAGATTTCCAACGTTTCGACTATTTCTTCATTTTTTATATAGACTTTTTCAAGGGACTAAAAATATATAAGAAAAAGAAAAAAAAATATTTTTTTTATAAACAAATAAGAACAAAAGTCCTACCACATATACATACTCTTTTGGAAAATATATTTTTTACTTACTATGATTTCTTTTTCATAACAGCTTTCAATTTTACATTTTGCTTAAATAAACCTTTTATTATTACAAAATATAGTTTTTATCATCCTATCTTCAATTAACACATTTTTATATATTCCTTTTCTTTTTTTTAAAAAAAAAAACCCACATTTTTACATTCTTTTCTTTTTAAAAACAAAACCATTCCATTAAATTTTACAAAACATTTGTTCTCTTCTTTTTTCTTTTCTTTTATAATATCCTATTCATAACATGATTTAACATCTTTATATATAAACTTTCCTTTTCAAATCTTTCTTTTTATTTAATTATACATTCCAAAGGAACAATTTTAAAATTGACATGATCAAATTTTTCTTTAGGTAAATACAATGTTGTTTTCTATCTGACAAATGCTGTTTTAATATAGTTTTTAAAAAAATTATTTTTATTACCTACATAAGATATAACTTTACCATTATATTTTAAACAATCCATACATTTTCTACAATAAACAGCTTCCATTACATTTGAAAAATCAATAAAATTTCTTTTATTAATTAAATTATATAAATTACTTTTTTTTTTGTATAAAGGATAAATACTAAAACCATATCTTTTATTAAATCTATGAAACAAATTTTTTACCTTTTTAAAAATAAAATTTTGAACTTTAAAACCTATAAAAATTGTATCATCACCAAACTTTTTTTTTAATTTTTCTCCGCTTTTTATTTTATTTAAATTGCTATTTGAAAAATTGTTAATACAACATCCCAAGGGTAATCATTTAATAAACATTCTTTTTTTTTATAATATTTAATTCTTCATTTAACAAATTTTTATTAGAACAAATTTTTATTCCTCTTTTTATTCTATTAGTAATAATGTTCATTTTACAATGTTTATCTAAATCAGAATTTCAATTATTTAATAAACGATGAAAAGTTTTTTTTTCTAAAAACTTATGTTTCAATATTTAAATTATGATTAACAAT
Source organism: Epiperipatus broadwayi (assembly GCA_028023455.1). NCBI lineage: Eukaryota > Metazoa > Onychophora > Udeonychophora > Euonychophora > Peripatidae > Epiperipatus > Epiperipatus broadwayi. The sequence continues at coordinate 958,345 of JAQFVV010012442.1, read as the reverse complement.
TTTTTTTATTATTTTTATATCCATATATTCAATGCATCCCCCCATTTCTTTTTCCATAGTAAATTTAATATAAATATCTTTACTATTTATATATTTTAAAAAACCTTTTAACATTTTTATAATCTCCTTTAAAAATAGTAAAATAATCATTAATGTATCTACAATAAAAAATAAGACCATATCCATTACCAAAATACTTTTTTCTCAAAATTATATATATATATATATATATATATATATATATATATATATATATATATATATATATATATATCTATATATATATATATATATATATACCGAAATCCACTTAAACAATTTCCCATACATAAACCTTTCTTTTGCTTATAAAAACATTCATTATATCTAAAAACCAAATCTTTACAACATAAAACCAAAATTTCATACAATAAATTACAATCAATTTTTATTTTATCACCTTTATCTTTTATGTATAAATCCATAACATAAATTATAGCATGTTCTGAACAAATATTTAAATACATATTAACAATATCTAATTTTACAAATGTAATATTCTTAAATTTATTATTTTCCAAAAATATTTTTAATTTATCTACAATAATTTTTGAATTATTAATTTTACTTTCATTTTTATTAACATCTTCATATTTTTTAAAAACATTAATATATATATATATATATATATATATATATATGTTTATATAAAAATATATATATATATATATATATATATATATATATATATATATATCCATTTTGTGATATTTTCATAATATGTATTTTTATATGAAATAATGGGTCTCATTGGAATTCCTTCCTTATGTACCTTTGGTAAACCTATAATATTAGACATTTTACATCTAATCTTCTTAATTGTTTCATTTTAAACTTTTCAATATATTCTTTTACCTCCATTTCAGTTATTAATTTGTTAACAATTTTATTCTTTTTTATTTTCATCTTCATTAATTTTAATAAAAAAAGTATCATCTAATAATTTACACATCTTTAAATTATATTCTAACGTCGACATAATAACAATACTACTAGATTTATCTCTTTTTAAAAATGTTAAATCCTTATACTTTATTTTTATATCTTTTATAATTTTCAATTCATTATTATAACCAACAACATTTTTTTTTTATATTCAAAATTTCTTTTTATATTCTATTCTATTTTACTATTAAGAAATTCTAAATCTTTTATCATATTATCTTTAATATTTTTCCATCTATTTTTTTACAGCAAATATCCTTTAAAATATTCATTTTTTGTATTAATTTTTATAATTTGTTTTTCCATAGTAATTAATCTTCCTGTAGGAACATATTTTAAACCTTTATTTAAAACATTTATTTCTTCTTTAAAAACCATATTAGTTAAATTAATAACAAAATTATGCTTATTATCACCATTATAATTTTATTTTTTATATATATAGCTTCTATAATAAATATTATTATTATTACATTTATTATTCTTAATAATTAATATTTGAATTTTTTATAATGTCTATCTGAAATTTTTTTTTAAACAAAAACATTTTCCTATATAATTTTTTTTGTCAAAAACCATTATTCATTAAATGTAATTAATTTTGTTAAATTCCCATTAATATTTTTTATATCATTTAACATCATTTTTTCTTTTTATATAAATTTATAATATAACCCTTTAAAATTTTTCTTTTTAATTATTTTAAAAACCCCTTATGTAAAATATCTTTAAAAACATTCAGTTTTATAAAATTTGGACAAATATAATTATCATAACAAAATTTTAAAAATTTAATATCCATATTTAACTTAACGATTTTCATTTTATTTTTTAACCATTTATTAGTTGTATAGTGTATTTTAAAACCCTTTTATCTAAAATACAACATTTTAATTGTTTTAACAAAACATTGATATTATAATTTATATTATTATTACAAAGTTCTTTATTAAAATCTTCAATACCATTCCTCAAATTTAAAAAAAAAAACCACTGCTTCCTAGAATCTTCAAAATCATTTTGCAAAAACATATTTATATATACCATAGATTCTCCCTTTGTTTCAATTTACCATAAATTTTCTACAAATTTCCTTTCTTGAAAAAGACTATATAAAATGAAGAAATAGTCGAAATGTTGGAAATCTATTTTAATATATATTTCATGTTTTCATGTCCAAAAAAATAAAAAAACAAGTTTTTAAAAGATTTGATGTATTTTATAATTATTTTATAAGTATTTTGACCACTTTTAATAAAGAAAATAAGGTGAAATAGTTTATTTTTATTTATTTTCAATATATGAAACTTGGATTTTTGAACACATTGGAGAAAAGAAATTTGTAGAAAATTTATGGTAAATTGAAACAAAGGAGGAGGAGGAGGATCTATGTTATATATAAATATTGTTTTTTTAAAAGGTTTTGAAGATTCTAGGAAGCAGTGTTTTTTTAAATTTTAACAATGGTGTTGAAAATTTTAATAAAGAACTTTGTAATAATAATATAAATTATAATATCAATGTTTTGTTAAAACAATTAAAATATTGTATTTTAGATAAAAGGGTTTTAAAATACACTATACAAATAATTAATAAATGGTTAAAAATGTAATGAAAATTGTTAAGTTAAATATGGATATTAAATTTTTAAAATTTTGTTATGATAATTATATTTGTCCAAATTTTATAAAACTGAATGTTTTTGAAGATATTTTACATAAGTAGTTTTTAAAAAAATTAAAAAGAAAAATTTTAAAGGGTTATATTATAAATTTATATAAAAAGAAAAAAAAGATGTTAAATGATATAAAAAATATTTATGGGAATTTAACAAAATTAATTACATTTAATGAAGAATGGTTTTTGAAAAAAAAAATATAGGAAAATGTTTTTGTTTAAAAAAAATTTCAGATAGACATTATAAAAAAATTCAAATATTAATTATTAAGAATAATTAATGTAATAATAATAATAATAATAATAATAATAATAATAATAATAATAATAATAATAATAATAATAATAATAATAATAATAATAATAATAATAATAATAATAATAATAATAATAATAATAATAATATTTATTATAGAAACTATATATATATTGTAACAGTCAAAACGCGTGTATCTCGTTAACATATTGCAGAATTCGACCACTACACAGAACAGCAGCACCATCGAGTAGCGAAGCCACCGGTAATACTGAGTTCGAACATAGTTTATCGGTTCCACAATACAATCTATGGAATAACGCCTCTGATGCGACATAAGTAAACACTTCTTTAGGCACGGTAGTCAGGGAGATGCACGAGATTTATGGGTTTTGTTTCCGAGTTGGCCAACAATCAAACGAATATTAACTAACACATATAATCGAGGAAATATATATATAATGGGCATCGAGCAAATGAAAACTTAACTACAGACGTATAGTTAAAATTATTTATTTACATTTTTAATAAAAGACAACATTAGTAAGGTTATTGATCATATTTTTAAATTAAGAGTTTCAATATCTAATTGGCAATATTATATATAGAAAATACATTTCTTTACTAGGAGCATTTATTTATAGGAAGGCGTAATCCAGCTACCCAGGGTTCTCGAGTGAGTATTTCTAATGCATGCTGTAAGGAATTTATACTTTGCACTGCCAGAGTCATCAGTAACGGCGGACATACATTTATTTAATAAAAATCTTTATTTCACGACTAAGGGCAAACATTTATTTGAGAGTATATGACGAAGATAATGCCGAGGCGGAGTGATGGAGAGAATAATAACTAATATAAAAGAACACGTGGTACGCTTTAGAAGGGCGATGTAAAATGGCAGCGCTAAAACTGCAAGACCGTGAATAAGTTATAAGGGTCTTCGGGTTGGTCTATGCCTCGACCCGAAGAGGTAAGGTGTCACAATAGCATAACCAGGGACAAGCGGTCCGTGTCGCAATTTGCCAGCTGGCTGCGTGACGGTCGTCAAGCCCTACGGGAACATTGATCATGTCCGCTTGCGTAGGACAACTGGGGTTAATTCAACCATGGAGAATCCGGAGTGTTCACGGCGTGGAATGAGCCATCGGGGCTTCAAAACGTAACACATATATAATATCTAAAAAATTGCGGTAACATTTAACTAGATTTCAAACTCGGCCCAACATTATCAACTTTGACTGAAAGAAAATTGGTGACTCTCAAAGAAATGACATTTACATAATTATTCATTAACATTTAATACTAATAAAAATATCTAAAAAGGGAATTATTATAGCAAGTATGCCAGCTATTACGGAGTAGTCGACCCTGCATTACAATAACTGATTCTTTGAATGCGTGTCGATTTATATGAAATTTAAGTTATTTATAAAAGCAATATTAATGACAATTCGACACGCATTCACTGTTTGAGCGATTATGGATTTAGCTTTAACACTAAGACAATTCTGAGAAGGTAATATTTCATTGATAATTATTAATAAAATATAGATTTAAGAAATACACACCTAAGAAGTGATAGAGGGAGGGTAAGCTAGATTATGCGAGAAGTTTACAGATTACATGAATTCTTAAATTTTAGTTTCACAAATTTACAATTTTTTACCTTTAGAAGTTATACAAATAATAGGAGATGAGCTATAGCTTATAATTACGAGAGTACTCTATAAGTTGGAATACATAAACACAGGTACCTGTTTTATAAGTTGTTTTCGTCCATTGGTTTAATAGCAGATTGTTCGTAATTAGAAATTTTCTTTCTTGTCCTGGGCATGTTGTTTTATTGATTTTTAACAGCAGCGGCTTTCTTGTTTATTTTAGGCAGCAGATCATTTTGGTGTTTTTCCGATGGGCAAGGTGAAGCTCAGCATATGGTGGGCCATCTTCCGATGGAGAATAATTTCGGTGCTTACTCGGTCATACCTTGCAGTATTAATTTATTTAAGATATTTTAGACGCTCCACTCGAGAGCAAAGCTAAAATTCAAGTGCAAATCTTTAGCAAGTCTAAGATGGCCTCCTTTTCTTATCTTAATCTTTTAATTTTTCTCTTGAGATATTTTTAGGTTTTATTAATCTTGCCCTCAGGATAATCAATGCTCTGCTGGTTTTAATTAGAAAGAAATTTGCTGTCTATTGTTTGTTTTTCTTTACATTCGTTAATTACATTTTTCTAGGAATTTTGCTATAATCAATTTATTATCTATCACGGACCGATGATTTTACATTTTCAAAGACAAAAGGGAATAAAATTATTTTAACTTTAATTAATTATTGCATCAGATTTTGTTAGAATTATTATTTAACGAAATTTAAACTAAACAACAAATACGAACTTTATAAGATTCAAAATAAATGATTAATATTACACAAAAGTTTATTTAACTAGAAGGAATCTAAATTACATTATTTTATCCGTATTTATTTCCTTTAATTTGAGATCGAAATGTGTGCGTGTTTATGTTGAATTCTACATATATTTATACATTTTGAATATTGTTACACACACAACTCGATACCAAAAAGTTTAAATTTGGGTGGGATAGACCGGTCAGTGAGAGACGACAGAAAAAGGTGAAACTTGAGATTCGAATACGAATCTCACTGTTTCAATATATATATATATATATATAATTTATGATATATATATATATATATATATATATATATATATATATATATATATATATATAAGGAAATTATAATGGTGATAATAAGCATAATTTTGTTATTAATTTAACTAATACAGTTTTTAATGAAGAAGAAATAAATGTTTTAAATAAAGGTTTAAAATATGTTCCTAGAGGAAGATTAATTACTATGGAAAAACATATTATAGAGGTTAATGTAAAAATGAATATTTTAAAGGATATTTGTTGTAAAAAATAGATGGAAAAAATATTAAAGATAATATGATAAAAGATTTAGACTTTTTTAATAGGAAAATAGAATATAATGTAAAAAGAAATTTTGAATATATAAAAGATGTTGTTGGTTAAATTAATGAATTGAAAATTATAAAAGATATAAAAATAAAGTATAAGGATTTAACATTTCTAAAGGGAGATACATCTAGTAGTTTGGTTATTATGTCGAAGTTAGAATACATTTTAAAGATGTGTAAATTATTAGATGATATTTTTTTATTAAAATTAATAAAGATGAAATTAAAAAAAAGAATAAAATTGTAAACAATTTAATAACTGAAATGTAGGTAAAAGGATATATTGAAAAGTTAAAAATGAAACAATTAAAAAGATTAGATGTAAAATTTGCTAATATTATAGGTTTACTAAAGGTACATAAGGAAGGAATTCCAATGAGACCCATTATTTCATGTAAAAATACATATTATGAAAATATCACAAAATGGATATATATATATTAATGTTTTTAACAAATATGAAGCTTTTAATAAAAATGAAAGTAAAATTAATAATTAAAAAAATTTTGTAGATAAATTAAAAATATATTTGGAAAATAATAAATTTAAGAATATTACATTTGTAAAATTAGATATTGTTAATATGTATTTAAATATTTGTCCAGAAGATGCTATAAATTATGTTATGGATTTATATATAAAAGATAAAGGTGATAAAATAAAAAATTGATTGTAATTTATTGTATGAAATTTTGGTTTTATGTTGTAAAGATTTGGTTTTTAGATATAATGAATGTTTTTATAAACTAAAGAAAGGTTTATGTATGAGAAATTGTTTAAGTGGTTTTTTGGCGGATATTAATATATATATATATATAATTTTGAGAAAAAAATATTTTGGTAATGGGTATGGTCTTGTTTTTTATTGTAGATATATTGATGATTATTTTATTATTTTTAAAGAAGATTATAAAAATGTTAAAATGTTTTTAAAATATATAAATATTAAAGATATTAATATTAAATTTACTATGGAATAAGAAATGGGGGGATGTATTGAATATATGGATATAAAAATAAAAAAAAATTGTAGATCATAATTTAAATATTGAAACATCAATTTTTAGAAAGAAAACTTTTCACGGTTTATTAAATAATTGGAATTCTGACTTAGGTAAACATTGTAAAATGAACATTATTAATAATAGAATAAAAAAAGAATTAAAAGTTTGTTCTAATAAAAATTTGTTAAATGAAGAATTAAATATTATAAAAAGAAGAATGTTTATTAAATGATTACCCTTGGGATGCTGTATTAAAAATTTTTGCAAATAGCAATTTAAATAAAATAAAAAGTGGAGAAAAATCGAAAAAAAGTTTGGTGATGATACAATTTTTATAGGTTTTAAAGTTCAAAATTTTATTTTTAAAAAGCTAAAAAATTTTGGTACTTGTGTATAATTCAACTGATGATGTATTACCCTGAAGGCACATCGGTCTAAAGTTGCAATTTTTAAGATAACGTCTCCAAGTGATCTGCAGACACATTTAGTCGCTAAAATGTGTCCGCAGATCACGTGAACATGGCACGTTAAAAAACGCAACATTAGACTGATATGCCTTCAGGATAATACTCATCGGTTGATCACGTGGTAAAAAACAAAAAAACATGGCAAAAATATAAAAATTTAAAAAAAAATTAAACATAAAAAAAAGAAAAAAAATGTGACGCAGGTCACGTGATAAAAAACAAAAAAAAAAGTAAAAATCTGACGCAGATCAGGCAAATAGTAAAAAAAAATAAAATAAAAATGTACATGCATGTGTCAAAATAATTTAGAAAAAACTATATTCTAATTTATAAAACCACCCTATATTATGCTCAATTATAAAAAACAGCGCGTAGCGTAGGAGTTGGCGGGGGGGCCCTTTGTGTTTTTGACAAGCCATTAGGCTAGGCGTACACCTATACCTCTCATAGCTGTAATTTTTATAATTGCCCATGAATTTACGAAAAATAATTTTCTGTATGATAATATTCAGAAATCAAAAATTGCCGATGAATTTACGAAAAATAATTTTCTGTATGATACAATTCAGAAATTAAAAATTAAATTAAAATGTAATTCAATTGTAGAAATATTAACAAAATTTTTTTGTAAATTTTAAATAAACAACTAAATTAAAAAGATGCAATTTAATGAAAATCTGGTATTAATGGTGTCATTTAATGCAAATCTGGTATTAATGGCATCGCACCCTGTAATTTTTATAATTGCCAATGAATTTACGAAAAATAATTTGAGAATTGTAGAAATATTAACAAAAAGTTTTTATAATTGACGATGAATTTACGAAAAATAATTTGAGAATTGTAGAAATATTAACAAAAATATTTTGTAAATTTAAAATAAACAGATAAATAAAAAACAGTTTACCAGAATAAATTACGAAAAATAATTTTCTGTATGATAGAATTCAGAAATTAAAAATGAAATTAAAACATAATTCAATTGTAGAAATATTAACAAAAAACATTTGTAAATTCAAAATAAACAGATAAATAAAACACTTTACCCGAATTAACAGCTCAAAATAGTAACTGTGATGCCGTGGATAGCAAAATCACAATAGACAGAAAAATCAAAAAAATTCCCAAACCTCTCTACCAATTTTAAATCTCGCGGGTGAAAAAAAAATTGACTCTCTGATGGATTAATCACGCCAGTCACTTGGTTACCATGATAACGTTGTCATGCAAAAAACGTCGATGTCTACCGGAAGGGAAATCGGTAAGTCAAGAACGTCATCGGTTGATTTCTACACAAGTACCAAAATTTCTTTCATAGATTTAATAAAAGATAAGGTTTTAGTATTTATCATGTATACAAGAAAAAATTAATTTATATAATTTAATTAATAAAAGAAATTTTATTGATTTTTCAAATATAATGCAAGCTTTTTATTGTATAAAATCTATGAATTGTTTAAAATATAATGGTAAACATATATCTTATGTAGGTAATACAAACAATTTTTTAAAAACTATATTAAAACAGCATTTATAAGATAGAAATTCAGCATTGTATTTACATAAAGAAAAAATGGTCATGTCAATTTTAAAATTGTTTCTTTGGAATGTATAATTAAACAAAAAGAAAGATTTGAAAAGGAAAGTTTATATATAAAGTTGTTAAATCCTGTTTTGAATAGGATATTATATAATAAAAGAAAAGAACAAATGTTTTGTAAAATTTAATGGAATGGTTTTGTTTTTAAAAAGAAAAGAATGCAAAAATGTGTTTTGTTTTTTTTTTAAAAGGAAAGGAATATAAAAATGTGTTAATTGAAGATAGGATGATAAAAACTATAGTTTGTAACAATAAAAGGTTTATTTCAGCAAAATGTAAAGTTGAAAGCTGTTATGAAAAAAAAATCATAGTAAGTAAAAATATATATTTCCCAAAATAGTATGTATATGTGGCAGAATTTTTGTTTTTATTTGTTTATAAAAAAATAATTTTTTTTTCTCTTTCTTATATATTTTTAGTTCCTTGAAAAAGACTATATAAAAAATGAAGAAATAGTCGAAACATTGGAAATCTATTTTAATATATATTTCATTTTTGGTGGCAAAAAAATAAAAAAACAAGTTTTTAAAAGATTTGGTGTATTTTATAATTATTATAATGTATTTCTACTTAAGATGTCGGAATACGCCGAAGTTGGCTATAGCAGAGGATATTACTTGAATTTTATAGCGGCATTTTTTAAATTTTTGTAGTTTTATTCTAGTGGATTATTTTATTATACTTATATTATTTGATATTACATATTTTGCTTGGAATTTATACATGTCCTATAGTAAGATGGTTCTGTGGTTATTGACTGAATGGCGAAGGAATTATAATCATTTTATTAAATGGTCTCACAGGATTGAATTTTTAAAACTTTATCAAAGCAATAATGTTTATCCGAACATTTGTTGCCTAAATATTAATGATGTAATTTATGGACATAAAATAGTAATTGGTAAAGTTAAACAATTGATTATTACTGAAGTAATTAATTCATGTTGTGAAAAATTAAAAATCAATTGAAAAATACAAGTCTGTTTTAGAAAAAAATATTTGTGATAATGAATTTGAATATTGGCTCGATTTTAAAAATAATTTTGATTTTTATAAAGAATTTTTACAACGGAGATTAATACGAAAATATAATAAAAGTTTAATTTTTTTGTTTAATAAACAGTCTTAAGAAAGAAATGTCTTTAAGAAAAAGGATTCGAATATAGTGAGTTAAATTGATGAACCTTTGGATTTGCTTGACATTTCAGTTTTGGAGAAAGGAATAAAGTTTGTTGGAGGGCCAATTAAAAACTATAAAATGGAGGTTATTGCAGCAGTAGAAAGTGCTTATGAGATGCATCATGCTCGAGAGGGTGATTTCTAAAATAGCTTCGTTGAATATTTCTAATGTAAAATGTGATGATTCATGGTATAAACAAATTAATTTAATAAGAAGATATTTATCAGATAATAACATTACATGTATTAATGAAGATAAAGGTGAAAGATTATGTTTGATGTTTAAATGTTTATATAGAGAAACGGTTCACCGTCAAATTCAAAAATTTAAATTTAAATTGATAAATACTTATTTTATTGATACAGTGAGATTGAAATTAATTAATACTATACTTAAGCCATATTTAAAGAAAGTGTTTGATAAGAAGTTATATCTATATCTTTATCCATCAGCTGCAATTAGTGGAAATTTAAAAGTGCATAAAGAAGAATTGCCTATTAGACATGTTGGATTTTGGAGGATGTATGTATTATCATGCAGCAGTTTTTGTTGGAAAGTTTTTGCAAGATGAATTGGGTTTTGGTGATTATACAATTGGATCTTCATTTGATATAGTTAAAAGATTGATTATAGTGTTGAGGATAATGGTGATAAATTATTTACATTGGATGTTGCAGAGTTATATGGTTCAATAAAAAGAAAGAAGTCTATTAATATTATTGATCAAGTTTTATATGAAAGAGAAGAGCTAAAGTTTTATCATATGGTTGTGAAGGATTTGTTATTATTTATTGATCAGAATTTGATAGCTACATTTGAAGATCCCTTATAAATGATGGATCGAAGTTGGCCTATGGGTTTGCCTGTTTCAGCAATTATATGCAGTTATGTGTTGTCATATTATGAAAGGATGAATTTAAAAGAATATTTTATGATCGGTATTAAAGTTATTTTAGGTATGTGGATGACATATGATATTGCAAAAACTGTTTATTAAATGAAATGATATTGATGGGTTAACATGGACTATTACTTCTGAAGATAGTGAGAAGACTATAAAATATCTTGATCTGATTTTATGGAGAGAAGGTAAAAAATTTTTTAATAAAATGGTGTTGAAACCATTATCAATTAGAGGATATGTTCTTCCAAATTTACATGTTACACTTACCTATAAATTGGCTGGCTTTAGAACATTTCTGTTTAGAAATGATGTTTTGTGTAAATTTTAGAGTGATAAAATTATTAATATTGAAAGATATGTGAATGATTTATTGGGTGTGTGATATAGTAGGAAAAATATTTTATGTGCATTATATAGGTTTAGAAATAGATGGAGAAGAGATAACATTGAAAAGAAAAGTGTGGATAGCATTGTCTTATGTAAATGATACTGTTTGCAATAAGATTACATCATTGGGGTCTACTGATTTTAATGTTGCATTTAAAGTGGGTGTAAGTACTGAAAGATTGGTTATTAATGGGAAAAATTGTATTGATAAAAGCAACAAATGTAATATTATATCCGCCCGGCCCCCCCACGCGGTGTTTCCCGTTTCGCTCCCCGGGCCCGTCTTTTGGTTTTACACCGCCCCTTACCTCAAACCAAGCCGCCCCCACCCAAACCCCGCTAGACCAATAGATACCAGGCCTATGTTTTGGGGCCCTCCCGAAGGTTGTCCGCTAATGAAATCAGCTTGGTTTTCAATTGTCGACACAGCTAGTTCTTTTGGTTGTCACTACCTGGGTGGTTCGTCAACACTGCTTCTCCCCCCGTATATCGTATATAACTATTTTTGACTTACTTCGATTGATTAAGACCCCCTCTTAAATCTATCTTAACTAAGGTTAAATAGAAATTGTGACTTACTGTTGACATAATTCATAAAGAAACAAATTGAAATGAAATTTAAACTTAACTAAACTTTTCAACGATGAATTATTAAAGATTAAATAAACTAGTTTTAAGTGTATGAAAGTTTGAGAAATGTCGACTTGGTTAAATATTGAATAAATTTATTAAATGTGAAAAGAAACTTATTATTTGGTTTATTGCACGCCATACATTCACGCCACAGAGAATCTAATTAAATAGCACAATGTGAACATCGGAATAAGTTTTTCTTTTGGAAAATATTTTCTTTCCTTAGATTCCTTAAGTTCAAAGTTCTGTTTACAAGTTCATGGTAAGATAGTTATATCACGAGGAAAGTTTTAAGATTTGTTTATGCAAGTTTATGTTGGTTAATTAGAGATTTCCTCCGAGTTATAAAGTGAGTGAGTGAAATAATATAAAAATATTTACCTAGATTTGATTTGTTTCGCAGCTGGAGTGGTTCGCTTGCTTAATGAGTATCGAGGTCTGACGAGTTTGGGTTTCTTGGAAATGATTTTTTTATTGGAGATATTAAGATTTATTGTAATTTCATAGTTGGAGAAATTAGGGCGCCATCACATGAGTTTATTACCTATGACTCTAATATTAATTAGTCTTTGAATGGGAAGAATAATACGTTATTTCAAAAACTATTGATAAAAAAAAGTAAGATTTGGATAAAAATAAGAGAGGTGGTTGAAGAAAAAAAAGTCAAGTTGAACTATAATAATAATAAAGATTGTTTTTGAATATTTTTAATGATATTTATATGGTGATCTTATCGAGATCCAATCTACCCCCAGAGTTCCGTGTTCCTGGAGCTGCCGTTCAGGTCCGTGTTTGAGTAACTGTTTCTCAATCCTTGTGCTAAAGCAATATTTCTTTCGAGACAATCTTTTGTTGCAATCTTACTCAACAACCTTACCTCTCACACCTGAGTGATGGTGTGTGCGTGTGTTTTAAAGAACAATAAAGCTGTATTAAATTTAGAAGTGAGCATTTAATCTTTTCTCAAATTTTTCTATAAGTTTTATTTTAGTTAAATTATATTCTAACATAAACATATTTAATTACCGTGGCGTCTTCGAATGACAATCATCCTTTATTATTTTAGGAGAGCAAATTATATTTATTATTTCAAAGAGTAAATTATATTTCTTTTATTATTTTTGGAAGGTATTTTATTAAATTTTATTATGAACTATAATCTTTACTTGGACGTTATATCTATATTTTATAAATGTATTTTATGAGAGGAAAAACTATTACAGGTTAGAAACAAATTACGAGTGCTTTAGGTTGCTTGGGGGGTGTGTGTTTATGACTTGTCCGTTTGATATATGTTTCCTGGGTTTAATACCGATGTAACGCTATCTCATTACAATATAAAGTGGTATGTCATTGTGGATATACTTACATTGTGGAGACTAAATGTGCATTGAAAAAGAGGATTAGAGAGCATGAATTATTATAAAATAAGTTGTGTTGTTCTACAAATAGGTATAAATCTGTTTTTTGCTGTTCATGCAATGATTTGTAATGGAGAATTCTCCTTTGATAGTGTTTTTATTTTGTATATGGAAAATGATTTGAAGAAAATAAAAATTAATGAGTCTTATTTTATAAATAGTACAGATAATATATTGAATAAGCAGTGCAATTGTATTATTATTCACAATTTATGGAAAGTAGGTAATTGATGTGAGAACATTACTGATGTGAGAGTTTAATAATATTTAAATATTAACATATTGCTACTTAAGATGGTGGAATACACAAAAGCTGGCTATAGCAGAGGATATTAATCTTCTATTTTATATAGGCATTTTTAATTTTTTTTAGTTTTATTCTAGTGGATTGTTTTATTTATATATATATATATATATATATATATATATATATATATATATATATATATATATATATATATATATATATATATATATATATATATATATATATATATATATATATAGGATGTCTTTATGAAAATGAAAACATACCATATAGTGAGGTTGTGTACTACGATCAAAAGGACCTAATATTTGAAAAAGTGAATGGGGATGAATACATTAGTCACAACACTTTGAAATATTATGAATGTTATTATAAACGTGATATGATCTTTAGTAGGTGTGTATCTGGTGTTTGGGTAAATTCTGGAAAATTGGTGTGTCCACCACTTTGATTATGTAAGTATATCATTTATATACATATATACTTTGTAATGGTTAGATATGTACATTCACACAACAAAATCCAGAGTTTTGAAAAAAATATAACAAAGCTGATCTAGATGAAGGGTTGAGATCTCCAATCAAATCGCACCTCAGCTCTTTCAACAACACTTTATGACTTACTATCCTATGAAAGACATTTTTGAGGCTACACTCAGAGTTTCTTAATTCATGTGCCAGAAGTAGCAAAGGGTGGAGCAAGAGACCCAGGGAAGAATAACTAAATTAATAATAATTTAACCAAACCCATCTATGGCTGGCTAGACAATGTATATATCAATAAGTAATGCTAATATTAAGAAATTTAACTATGATTTGGGATGGATTATGAATGATACACTATACATTGATTATAATTTAATATATTTTTATTATTAAATATAGATTAAATAAACAAGTGTACCTTAAATGACACACACAGGTGTAACTATGATGAGCAAGTTTGAAAACAGAATCTCATCTGATGCACTATATTTTAAAACAGTTTATTGCAAATTTAATAACCTCCAGTCAATTCATGTTTTAATTTTACTATGCCCTCTCTATTAGGTTTGTGACAATTAAGTCAGAGAAATAATGATGATTTATCACCCTGACATTTAATAAAAGATCATTTAATAATACTTATGAGCTGCAATAGGGTCTCTATGCAGATTATATATGTACAAATCCAGACTACACATTCAGATCAATGCTGAAATCTTAGTACATTATGAGGTGATGAATTGGATCTTTTTAGTATGACTTCAGATACTATGACATTTTATATATATATATATATATATATATATATATATATATATATATATATATATATATATATATATATATATATATATTATATATATATATATATTTATATATGGATGTGTGCATCTCAAATGTATAGTTAATCAGGGGATTCAGTATCACATATTCTGTTCCCATGGAGCGTATGACTAGCTTGGAATAAATTGATCATATAGTTTGGTGATCAGGGCAGTTTATAAACAATCTGGACCCTCATGTTCCAGTTCGGAGGAAAATCTGTCTTCACTAAGTGTATGGGGTGGCCATTAAAACCAGAAGCCCATTCATATAAGAAACATATAGAAGGCATAAATGACATGTGCTTCCTAAAAACACTCTCCATGCTAAGCATAATAATATTAACTTAGGGTATACAAAATTGTATTGTTTTGTTCTGTGAAACTACCATTTTCCAGTTCATAAATAGCATCCTTAAAACATTATAAATGGGATACTTAAAGTAGTTTAATTTATTAACAAATCTGTATAGTTTATATTATAATGTGAAAGATGGCTAAAGCATATCTGGGACTTAAGCAATACATGTAATATGCTTTATAACTATTTTTTTGCATTTAATAACTAATTACTTTATTTACATGCAAATCTAATTCTAACAGCAAAAATAATAATAACATAAACATAATAACTTAATGAATATATGTAGATTTTCAGAGTGAAGATTTCTGTGTGGTGCTAAAGAGTGAAATTAATGAATTATAAGTGAGCCTCTAATCATCTCCCACTCAAATTTTATTCATAAAATCAATCTCTGTTCTGAACTGGGCATAGCATAAATTATAAAATAAACATATATAAAACACATAAGAAAGGCATGACCACAGATTAGCAAGTAATATAATAATAACTAAATAAGTTATTATTTAACAAGCATTTAGAGTTTCAAAATTTAATTTAAGAAATATGCAAGTTTACATGTATTTTTTTCTCAGAATTTTAAATTATTCTTTATAGAATTAAATCATCTTTAATTATTAGAACATTATTACAGTTTAGAAGTTTGTGTGCATTGTAGATTAGTAGCTAGCTGAACATTTAAATAAATTATTAGAATTATTTTTAATGAGCTCTGTGGGGAAAATGTTACTGCATCTTCTTTGCTGACACTTCTCTGTTGCTGTCGCATCATTATTCTTGACTGGGCTGATTCCTTTCTGGTATTTTCTTGGCAGTCTACTGGTTAACCTATTTTTCCATCTTCACAGACCAATCTCTTGAAAGGAGAGCTGGCACATAGTATGGCTGAGCCACCAAACTGCATTTTCCACTTTGTCATAAAGACTGGCAGCATTTATGATATCAAATTATAAAAAGTGAACCCACCTACTTAAAATTTAATATTATTTATACAAGAAAAATTGTTAACTTGAGTGCCGTGATAACAACATTCTACAAAATTTTCATTAATAATTTAAAATCCATAAAAATGAAACCTTTGTTCATTTCTTTGCTAAAACAATGATGGTTAACCAGATCACTCTTTGTTTTTATTTTTATTTTTAAAATACATTTAAAATTTTGATTCCAAGTTTTATTAATTACTTACAGCTGGTTGTCTAAGAATTTACAATCTTTTTATTACATTCAAAGATCAGCCTTTCAAGCCAATTGTGTATGCGTCTTTTGAGAGTGTTAAATAATAAATGAATACTACTCTCTACAATACAAGATATAGTATTTATGCAAGAATTAAAGGAATCTTCTATTTCTACAACTCAAATTCTTCTATATGAGCAAATCTGAAGTATTGTAGAGCAAAGCGTGAGAGTAAAATTCTCACTTTAAATTACTATTTACGATGTTTGAATGAATGACGTCGGCAAAATTGTCTAGAATTTACTAAATGTCACTCTAACTGAAACTTAATTATAAGTAAATAAGCATTTATTTTTATATGATGCTATGTGTACAATTGTATTACATTCAAAGATCAGACTTTCAAGCTAATTTGTGCATGTGTTCTTTTATTCCTGCATAAATACTATATCTTGTATTGTAGAGGGAATTATTCATTTATTATTTAACACTCTCCAAAGATACATGCCCAATTAGCTTGAAAGGCTGATCTTTGAATGTAATACAATTGTACACATAGCATCATATAAAAATAAATCTTTTTTTTTTTTTTTATAAAAACAGATAACTATTTTTAAAAGAGTTTAAGTTTGTAAACATTTTATTTTATATGTGTGTGAGACTATCACATCAATTGAAATTTATATACCAATGCATTTAAATAAAGAGTTTTTAGCTGAGAATAATTCAACTTTATATTGATTTAAAAGAGTCGTAATGCTTTTTAAATCTATTGCATTATGGGTTCTTTTGCATATATATGTAGGTGGTTACACACATATAACAATGGTCACACAACTTAATTTAATTATACCATTTTGTTAGTTTTAAATATATAACTGTGTATACATTATACACATACAAATATTAATATGACTAATAGATGTGTGCACATACACAAATACATGCACATACATGTAAATATATGCTATTACATCTCAAAATATCTTATTGTAAGGTTATATATGTGTGAACTGGAAGGGTTCAAACTGGGGGAAATGTTACTATATGGAATATAGTAAGTAAAATGGCATGATGATTAAATAATACCATTTTAACATAAACAAAGTATTTATTGGATTAAGATATGGATAATATTGTATTACTTCCCAACTTTTCTACAAATAAACATCCTCCAATTTTGAAGATTGTTTTTTTTTTTTAAAAAAAAAACATTAGATTTCAAGTAGTAATGAAGTTGTGTGTAAGGTAAAGAATGAGAATAAACATGAATTATTTGAGTATTAAAAATATGTGGATTAACAAAATGTTTATTTTAGTTTAATCTTTAATTGATGTCAATTTTATATTAATATTTCAATAGACATTTTCATGGTTTTCAAATTGTACTTTACAAAATTTGCAAGTATTTTTAGAGTCATGGGAAAAACCACCATTTTTTGGCTAGTGGATAAAATTGATTTTATATGAAAATAGATGTTTTTCTACTGATTATATTAATGATTTTTTTAATATAAGATAAAACTATCCTATAACAAGTTGAGTTATCCATTTTATATTTTTTTGTATCATTGCATTGGAAATCATTAGATATACTAAAAAACAAAAAGATAAAATAGATAACTAGTTATAGAATGGATTTAACTTATATTACAGGAGGCACTGATACTAGCTAAATTTAACATAGACTACTTTTTCTATTAGAAAAAAATTTGGTGAGTTTTCCCCACAAACCTAAAGATATAGTACTTTTGGAATACCAGGGTGTTTATGAAATTCCAAGTTTATAGTTAATAAACAGCTATGTAGACCAATCCGATAGATGGATTAATATCAGAATTAAGAAATATAAAAATGCCTTCAATCAAAAATTAAAAACACATTCATTTCTCACATGATCACCATTTTTTATGAATGCTCATAACTGTTATTAAAACAGGCAAAACTGTTCAGACAGTTGTGGCAAACTGTACAAGCCAGAGTAATCAATGGATGACGGAAATCTTGTCCATAAAATACCTATCTAGAGCCTACTGATATAATATCTCAAGGTTAGTTTCTAGCTTGTGCCTTTAGTCAGTGAGGAGCTTTTGATCTGAGAGCAATGCATGTAGATCTTAGGATCTAATGCAACCCTCCAGCATTAACCTTTTATCTCTACATACCTGTAAAACTATGAGAATAAAATTTAAAGAACAATAATATTTTCAGTCCAAGCTTATTAGCTTTTAAATGTTTGCCTGTTTTAATAACAGATATGATCAAGCATAAGAAATGGCAATGGATCAAAACCTATTTGGAATGCTTACATCAAGTGGATTTTTAAATCTTAGTTTTAGTTAAAAATATTCAGAGTTTTTATTTTAAAACCTAAGGTTTAAAGTATTTACCCTCTAAATCCTTTCTATAGAAGAATGAATTCGGATCTCCATTGAAAATCCAAGTTTTTTTCAATGAATTGAATGACAGCGATGACAGTGCAGATTTCAGCATAGAATCCATAAGCAAAAATAAGGTGAAGAAATAGTCTAAAAAACACAGTTAGGCTTTTACATTTCTTGATACAAAGCTAGGTAACGATAATATAGAAGGACATATGAAGTTAGAAAGCTTAAATCCAAAAGATAAAAAATTATGTTTCAAAATGTTGAAAGCACAGAGATTGAGAATTTTGAAAATTCTAACATTAACGGGAAAAATCAAGATAATTAAATAAATAATGACATCGATTTTATAGAGAATATAGATTACAGAGAGATAGACAGACTTTCTGTGAACACAAATTCAAAGTATAAAAAGATCTGATTGAAAATAGTCAAGTTACTGAGATCGGAAATAAAAAAAAATATTAATGCTAGGGGTAAAAATAGCGATACTAACGCAAAAAAAAAAATATGGGGGTTCAAGTAAACAGTAATAAAGTCGAAGGATTACAATTAAATATTAAAAATACATCTAAAAAACACAGAATAAAAGGGAAAAATGATATAAATGAAACAAAAAAATATAAGAGACAAATCTAATAATATGAACAAAATCTAAACAATAAACGAGATATTAAAGACATTGTGGAAATGGAAGAATCTCCCGATTTACTGCCAGAAGCAAAAAAAAAAAACCTTTGATGGTCAAATTTAAAAAAAAAAAAGTAATGATAAAACAAAAATAAGATGAGAATATTAAATTGACCAATGAATATAACCACCACAATCAGTATGCAACCCAAAATTAAAATTTACATAAACAATAAAGTTTACATATTAGAATATTTACAAACCAACATAAATAAAAATAACACCACTCTAACCCAAGATACCCAAAGCAAGAACGACATGTTTAACATGCTAAAAGTATATAAAGAAAATACAGACCAAAGATCAATAACAGAAGAAAATACATTACTACAAAATCTATAACAATTGGAACTGAATAACATTATAGGAAATTTTAATGCAATAATTCCAGCACAATTACTAAGATCATTTCAAAACTATTCAAGTGATAAAACCTTAATTTTAGCAATAACCAATCAAAATAAAGAATTGTACAGTTTTCCAATGGATCAATTTTGCAAGCAATTATCGGAGAAAATACAATGGATACACATTAGCAAATTATTAACTCACCCAAATAGTTGATATATAATAGTAGAGAGACAAACACTTTACAAAAGCAAATATTACAGAACTCAATCATATTCATAAATAATATGATTGTATGTGTAATTAGCATGGATAGACCAATAGTGTTAGCAAACCACATCCATAACTGCTATCTCAACTTTACACAAAATGACCTATAAAGGTTATTAAACCTTTTTGGGATAGTGAATTTCCTTATTTAATGTTAATGTGAAGAGCACTGCATTTGTAGGTATTGATATTTGGCCCCTCTTCTCCAAGATTTTCTGATTTAGTATGAATGTGAAGAGCACTGCATTTGTGGGTAATAAAGGAATCATGCTGACCTCAATTCCAACTTTTCATTGTGCAGAAACTACCCAACTTATAGTGTCATTTAGAGGCATTTCACCACCATACTTCTTCTGTAAACTAAGCACACATCTTCTTAGAGAGTGTTCATCAAGAAATTGCACAAATTGCAACATGACAAAAATAAAAACTCACAATTGCATCTTAACTGATACATAGGGAAAACAACGAAATAGCAAAAGATAAAAACAATAAACAGAACAAAAAATAAGCATAACAACAGAAACACCATATCCAAAATAAGGTAATTCACCACTAATTGAAGTGCAGGAAGAATGCCAGCATTACATTGTTTATACGACCAATGAATCAGAATCAAACTTTACAATAGTAGAACCTTTCCAGAATCAACAATAAATACAGTAAAAAACGAAAAGTACAGAAATAGCAAGCAACAACACAATAAATGACACTGGAATACATAGAAAAAACATGACTAGTAAAATCTCACCAGACAGACAAATATCAGTTTTACAAAAGGAAAAAATAAAAACCAACTTCCAAGGTAACACAGAGAATATAGAAATGCAAACAGATTTGGAAGAGCAAGACCAACAAATAAACACCTCTGAAACAAATAATCACAAGAGGAATAATACCCCAGGAAAAAATTACCAAATAAGCACAAGATCTTCAGAGAAATCAATAATACTGCCATACTCCCCAATATTTGAGGCCTAAACTCATATAACAGAATGCAGGCCTTGATCCTCTGGATAAGAATGCAGAAACCTCACTTAATGATATTAGCAGAAACAAAATCCCACATCAACTCAAATGAAGACATCATATGCCAAATACAAAAATTAGGTATGTGTTACTACTTCACTTCACCTAATCCAGCAGCTGGAGTAGCCTTATTAATTCTCTTTAATTCACTTATTAAATCACAGTCTAATAATACTAAACACCAACCAACTGTTCATAACCATAGGGGTCAACAAGATGAAGTCAAACTTAGTTTTTCTTTACTTAAATAAAGACCCATATTTACCACACAATACAATAAATAAACATGGCACTAAATTCAAATCCATACCCCACAAAATTATTAGGAGACTTCTGTATGTCGTATGAAGAATTTAACAAAAAATACATATTCCTTATAAACACTAGATTAATGTGTGGCCAAGGCTTTTCCCCTGAAGACGTTTGTTCATTCTACAAGCAGCAATATGCAACACAAATTGAAATATATTACTCTAGAATTACACTTTTTAATTAATCCAACATTACAACACATTCCATTCTCAGACCACCCACTAAACACCACATTAACAATAGATTCCCCAATACAACCTGATGGAAGAATAACAATAATCTTACTGAAAAGAGCAACCTATATTTAAAAAAAAAATTAATCTACTCTCTCTTAATTCAATAGAAGTGTTGCTCACCTTTATTAACATCATCTCTTCAATAATCACCTTTTACACAAAAAAAAGAACAAATGCCCCTTCATCCTATTAAAACCATGGAATCAATTGGTATCATGATTAAAAACATGCCTGCAACACCTGCAGCAAACACAGCAAATATGGATTTGAAACAACAATACAAACTAAAAACATCAGATAATTTTAGAATACTTAGTCACCAAGATGTCGAGGAACCTTCTGAGTAGACTGCACAACTTCTCCAGTCAATTCATCAGATGGACCCTTGGCTTCAGGGAAAAATAACCCACCCTCTACTTTAATAATGCATACTGACACATACACTGGTATACCAATAATAAACAAGATACTTGAGTACTACATAAATAAACTCAAAAATGCTTTACCATCATCAACACAAAATGAACATTATAATCCTACAGAAAAGAAACATGGGATAACAGCTGTAAAGATAAGAGTGAAAATTGCATCCATGCCACAAAAAGCACACCCAAGTCTCATTGTGATACTAAATATTTATTCTATTACATCTAGATGCCTTCACTGTCCCTATAATTCAGAAAATGTTGGACCTACTTTAAAAAAAACAACTAACTATTAAGGCATTATATCCAATTGGATAGTACCATTCCTCAAGAAACCATTTCTACCATCACCTCCAGAAAATTTAAGACCGATTTTGATGACTCCATTGATGATAAAATCAATGGAGTCATTGGTTAAGGATAAGATCCAAGATAATTTACTCCCTCATATTTTTCCATTTTAATTCACCAAGAAGGGAGTATCCACAGCAGAGACATTAAGTCTATGTAAAACAATAGTAGATTACACCAGAGAAAAACAGAAGTTCAAGCCTATAGTAGACCAGATGGACATAGCAGAAGCCTTCAATACAGTCAGAACAAACCATCTCATTCACCTTCTTTGCAAATGAAATCCCCTCCACAATCATAAATATAATAAGTATTCTATTAAATAATAGAAAAATAGCAATAACATTAAATGGAAAGATCTCAGAATCCTTCATATACACAAAATCAACCACCCAGGGATCACCCCTCAGTGTGCTACTACATATCTATATCAATCCCTTCCTTAAGATAGTGGATAAAAACCTTCCTTGACTCTTTATCCCTGAGATTGGCAAAAGCATAACACATATTGCATACATGTATGACCTGCCTGTGTTTTTACCCCTTCTGCCAAATTTATACCAGATATAATTAAAATCATGAATTAATTCTCAAAATAATTAGGACTCTCCTTTAATTTGAACATGTCATCAGTGTTCAGACTTTTTCAGGGAAACCTGTAACATCACAATTCTCAGAAAAAGCCTCAGAAATATCTAGGAATCCCTATGTACCTTTCCCTGTTTTAAAAGAGGCAAGAGATACAAGAAGCCATGCTGGAGATAATAAATAAGATAAAGTCATTAGCAAAAATATATCTATCATTACATGCCAAAAACACTCTCATGAATATATTGGTCTTCCCTAGAATAAAATATCCATTCCACTCATTAAGTACACCAATATATTCATAGCTAAAATCAAGTCACTCTTCTCCTGCCTATTATGGAAAGGGAAGACAGTTACAATAAGGCTTTCCAAGATGGAAAGACATGCCAAATCAAATGGATTTTTTTGCATACCATCAAAACAATGAGGTATCAGTGAACATATAATCTAATATATAAATTAAGTAGAGTCATCTTTCAAATTAACCCACACAGTAAGATAAGTCCCATAGATGCACTGCCACCATTGACAATAGCTTGGATAACAAAACTAAGGGTAGAAATAGCAAAAGAAACACTCAACCCTACTCAGTAATAACACAACAAAAATAACCTACTGGGAAGCATATCTCATTACTAACAAAATACCAGATTCAGAGCCCATCTTGTTGAACATCACCAATCACAGAATACTAAAAAATTTCAAAAGATGGTTCCTGAAACCTAAATTCTACAATTTCCTAATCAAAACAAACTTGGAAGCTTTACCAACTAATTGATTTTTGGTATACTGCATAGGTTTTAAAAACATAGACCCTATTTTCCCACTACACAAGAGAGAAGAGAACACCATAGCCCATATTTTAGCATGGGGCAGTTATCTTCAGGATTACTGAAGCACAATCTAAGAAAAATATCAAATCAAGCAACCACTAACTACCGTAATCTGACACATCATTAATAATGGAGATTTCACCACTGTGAGAAGCTCAACCTTTCTTTCTTTTAACCTGTGGCTTACAAAATGTGAAGTAGTATACAACTCCAACATCATATCTCTATCCCAATCTTAAAGGAAAAAAACTAAACAAGACAAGAACTCATGACCATCTTTATGCATCCCAGATGATCTTCAGGCTGATGTAGGAAATGATCAATCTAAATAAATAAAATATGAAAGAGGGATAGTTGTTCCCAATAAATACTGACAATAACTATGTAAATGTTAACATTAATCATAACTGGAGCAACATAGATAAAACTTATCCAAAATACAAATTGTTTGGAACAAAACATGCTAAACAATGCCTTAACTGATGCTCAAATTTTGTGGCAGGTTTATAACTGAAATAATGAGAATAGGAAAGCTGAACAGGCAGTGATTGCAAGGTTAAACTTTAAAAAATACAGTTGTGACATAGGAAAGATGCCAAGACTAATTTAGAAATTGTAGGACAATCTTTAGTACTACTTTTATAGCAATGTATCACTCTTACAAACATTTGTTACAAATAATAAAGTCATTACATTAATAAAAAAGCATAAGAAATGGTGATCATGTGATGTTTAGTGATTTAAAACCAATCCTGCCTAATAGAATAGTGGTGGGTATAGTTATTAAAGAACCAAAGACACCAAAATGTATGAATAATAAACTATGTTCTGACCAATATGACTATATAAGCTAATAAGTTTGCATTGAAAATATTATTGGGTTTTCAATTTTATTTCTCATAGTATTGTAGTTATGTAGAGATAAAATGTGGCTGCTGGAGAGTTGCATTCACCTTAAAATCTAGGTGCTGTGCTTCCAGATCCAAGGCCTCTCACTGATGAAAGCTACAAGCTAGTAACTAATCTGGGAATAAGAGATGAGTAAACACTAGATAGGGATTTTAAAAAAATAAGCCTTCTGAAATTTATTGATTACTTTGGCTTGCGCTGAGGGGCATTATTGTATGGAGAGTTTTGCATGTTTCAATAACAATTATGAGTGAGCATAAGAAATGGTGATCATGTGATGTTTAGTTGTTTAATACCAATCCTGCCTAATAGGATAGTAGTGACTATGATTATTAAAAAAACAATGACACCAACATATATGGGTACTAAACTGAGTTCAGACATACATGACTATATAAGGTAATGAGCTTGGATTGAAAATATTGTTTTCAATTTTATTCTCATAGTTTTGTAGTTATATAGAGATACAAGGTAGTTGTTGGAGGGTTGCACTAATTCTTAAGGTCTAGGTGCAGTGCTCTCAGGTCCAAGGCTCCTCACTGATGAAAATGACAAGCTAGAAATGATTATGGGAATATTGGATAAGTAGGCACTAGATAGGAAATTTATGCACAACCCTTCTGGCATCCAATGATTACTTTTGTTTGCATTTATTGGCACTGTTGTATGGAAAGTTTGCCTGTTTTAATAGCACAATCTTTTTTTTTACATTTTTTAGAAATTGGCCATAAACCTGGTTTTCATAATACTAAAATAATTGCTAATTTGGAAAAGTATGATTTGAATAAAACAAGGGAGCCTTTTGAAATATTAAAATGATCAACTGATTTAAATACAATTAAGAAAGTATACCACATTCCAGCCTTGTGAAGATCAAGTATTTTATAGCTTTCTTGTAATATAAATTTGAAATCAATTAATGGTGAATCTGAAAGAAATAAAATGTTTGTTAATTTATGTATACCAAATACTTAATTATTTCGTATCCAGTCTCATTCTCTACTTCATTCTCAATCTCATTACTATTTGGAAACTAATGTTTTTTTTTTTTAAAAACTTGATCTTGAAAATGGTGGTAGTTATTTTGCTAAAAGTTCGGGAAGTAATACAAAATAATACATAGTTTAATTCAAAAAATGCATTGTTTATATTATGTAACCATGAAAACATTATATATATATATATATATATATATATTTATTCCATGTAGAAAAATATCTAAATTGTGATGGTTCAGTCCAATAACAAGTATCGTCCTCAGAACATCCACTTTCTCAAATCATATAAATGCGTGTCAGATTTAAAATCACTTTTATCTTTTTCTTTCGCTTAACATTTAAATTCTATTAACTGAGAAGTTTTAAAATGTATTTTCTCTTTTAATATCTTCTTCCGAATGTTGTTAAAACTTCTCAACCAATAGAAATTAAATATGAGGGGAACGAAAAAATAAAAATGATTTAAAATACCACAAACATTTCTATGATTTGAGAAAGCAGATGCTCTGAGGAAGGGTGTGATGTGATGTGGTGCACTGTGATTTTTCTTTAATCAAGTCAAGAATCTCTCAGAAAATATGCTCAGAGACACCTGTTAAATGTTTTACCTTCCATTCCCCACTCCATGTTTTCCAATATTTTGCTTCATCCCCATTTCCACAACATAATCTTTATCAATTCTATGACCTTTATATCTAAATCCCCCTTATTCCCCCAACCCAACATAAAAACAATAATCCATGTTCTGTATAATCACTTTCTTCATATTTATTCTTCCATAACCACATTATGGTACCCTTCCTGTTTTCAAGCATTTACATTCAATTAAGAAATGCCTAATATTTTTAATTTCTTCCTAACACATATTTTTCCATTTATATGTATATTCTCTTGCTGCTAAAGATCCCATTCAAGCTTTAGAAATAAATAACTTTCCTTACTATTATCATACATTAGCTCACACCTAAAGTTCTGTTTACTTCTATATATATTGTAACGATACATAAATATGTCGTTACATTAATTTAAAATAAAAACTTAAAAGTTCGCAAATAAGAGTAAAAAACTAAACGCTAAAATTAAAAATGTTTGTTAAACATATATATATTCGCACAGATGCTAAACTTTAAAAATATTTTTTTCATAAACAAAAAAAAAAGTATTTGAACGTATTTTTTTAAATAAAAAAATACAAGATTGAAATATAAAAATATTTTAATAAAAAAATAACGTAAGTTAAAATAAAAACAGGTATTAATTAATTCCTGTAATCTGTAAATGGAAATGATTGTTTATTAATTATCTAAAAGCTGTTTAATTAAAAAGTCAGATGAAAAGTTAGATAAGAGAAGAAAGAGAAATTAGCTTGACCAATGGAAGCACTAGGCCTTGGCTCGGACCCTAACGAAAGTGATGGATTAGTGACGTTTTGTTGATTGAATCTATGTGGATAATATAAAAAGGGAAATACAGTTTTTTCAGACAGTTCCAGCGTTGTGTGTTTGAGAGATGTGGTATGACGCACATACCACACTCTCTATAAAAAAAAATGAAAAGACTGTGATACCTTGAACCAGCTATTGCCATCTCCAGAACATTACCTTCCAATGGAGGCGTCGTGGGAATTAAAAGCTAAACCTGGACTCTTCTACCATAAGCTATATGAAATGAACAATTATTAAAATCAATCGAGAACTTTCGTCAAGTTTTACAAATTGATAAACAAGTCAACTTAAATGTTAAAACGGGCTCTTGTCTGACTTTTGTAAGTTTTTAAATCAAATTAATAATGTTTAATTTTATATGTTTTCCGATTGATAAACATCATTTCCATTTTTTTTTCCTTATTGTAAAGATTATTTAAATGTATGAAATTTAAGTTGTTTATAGACGCTTGCATGGATTCGTTTGCGGTTAATTATATTTTGGTTTTCATATTTGATCAAAATACATATAGACATTCGATAAATAATGATACCTCGCGGTGAGTATCTAAAATGTATTTATTCAGATGTCTTTTAAGTTATTGGTGACAACACAAGTATCTTATGGTGAATATTATTGGGTTACTTATAAGTTTCCCTCTGCGATTGTCGGTATCAATAATTTTGTATTTTGATCGTTTATGTTTATTTTGAAATGTTTTTGACCGTGGAATCTATGTAATCGATATATACCCAACATTTTTAAACAAATCTGTGCGAACTTATTTCAATGTTAAAATTAAGTCGGGCGTGAATGGCTATATAGTTTTGTAAAGTTGTATTAAGGGAGGGTAATCTTAGGTTATTCATTTCGTAGTTGAATTGGTTCAATGGATTGGATATATTTGTGTAATTAGTAGATGTAGTATGAGGTCTGCTACGGGCAGGATTATAGATATATGCCACACACCCTCTGTTTGCCTATGGATGGGTTTGTAAGTCGGCAGAAGACCGTAGTCCATTCCTATGGAGTTTTTTGTTTATTGATCTACTTGCCAACAGATGTCACATTCCTGTTGGTGGAGAGTCAATGTCTTCTCTATTTCTACTTATTGTTCAGATGTACATTCCTGACAATATAGTATTTTGTGTTGTCGTATCATGCTACATTGAATACATGAATGTATCAGATGGATTGGCGCCAGTTGATTGTGAAATTTGTTGCCTAAGGTTAAATCAGGGAAGAATATTTTCCTTTCAAATGCAGACCTATGTAATCCATTCATACTCGACCCTCTTAATAAATAGTAAACTCATTATTTGAAATCTACTTAAATTTAGAATTAAAGATCAATAGAAAAATCTAAAATGTTAAACTTATTCCTCAAAATTTAAATATTATTTTATATGTGCGTAGATAAATATTTTTATATGTTAATTTCTGGCAGTGGCTTTTACTCTTTGATATTTAAGATATAAATTAAGATATAGATTTTTATCTCTGCGTCTCCACTGAGCTAGTGACTTGGGCTAACGATCGGAATATTTAAATAAAGTGGAATCTTAACAGCGCGTATCTGCCTACTTTATAAATTTTTCTAGGCTCAAATGCCTAGATGGCGCCCTTGTAGTACAGATATTGTTTTTGCGGTTAGATTTGATCTTCACTTGCTTTCCGATTGATACAATATATATATATATATATTTAAACTCTTTTTTCTCTCCATACTAATTCTTCATCTCTATCACTCTTTTTTCTTTATTAATGAATGTATTCTTTTATCATATTCCTTAGCACTATAACATTAATCAAACATCCTAACACAATCATGCTATCTTTTGTGCAAATATACTGCTATAAATTATTTATCCAAATCTTTTGCATACCACATTACCTTTCTCAACCATCATGTTATCTGCCTTTTAATCATAACCCAATTAAATACTATTTTGGCTATTCTTTTATTACCCATAAACTGCAATCTACCAAACATTTTCATTTTACTTTTTGCATCTCTCATATAAAAACTTGACTACCCCATTTCTCCTTGAATTGCCTCCTTTGCTGTCCATACATCTGCATTTAATGCATGTCTTCCTACATCCCTTTGCATTTTTTTTAAGTAATCTAATACTCCTTTATTAACACATAACACATCATTATCATATGTTAAGTCTGCTACCACAACTCCCTTCCATATAATTCTAGCTACATCATATTTATTATATGAAAACAATGTTGATTTCTTTATCAATTCCTTTTTTTTTGCTTCATTTATCAATTTTTTCTCCCATTCATACAAACAAATTTTCTGATCACTTAAAATAATTCCTAAATAACTATAACTATTCACCACAGTTAACATAATATCCCCTAATTAAAATTCTTCATCTTTTCTTTTCCCAGTATTAACCATCATTATATTTGATTTTTCTTCACTAAATTTAATCCTCATCTCTTTACCCACCTTTGCATATGTCATCAGCATAACATCCATATATTGTCTTCTTTCTGCACATAAAAAGATAGCATCCACAAACTTATATTCATAAGTTGTGTAACTACAAATAAACTCTCTCCTATATGCCAATTTAATCTAAAACCTCCCTGCATTTCCCAATCTACATTATTCCCTTCCATTCTTTTTTCCAACTCATCTAGCCACAATATATGAGAAAACTCTATATAAAACTGATGTTACCACTATTGGTCTATAAATATTTAACTTTCTATGATCCTTACCCTTTTCTTTAAATAATAATCTTACTCTTTTATTACTCCAACTTCTCAGAAAAAACTCTATTATGTGCCATCTTATTAAAATAAGATAATAACTTTACTTTTGCCCTATACCCTAAATTCATTACCATCTCTGCTGTCCATCCATCTAAACCTCTTGCCTTTACACTTTTCATATTGTACTCTATCTCATTCAGTTCATTTTATTGCAAACCTAATATTCCCATTACTATATGCTTTCATATTTTCTATCACTCAATCCTTCACATCTAACATCCATTACATATCTATTTAAGATTCTCTCAAAGTCTTCTCTAGAGCTACACTCTACTCCCTCATCATCTAGTAATGCTATCTCTCTCTCCCCTACATTTTTCCTTTTAATGTGATTCCAAAATGTTTTACCCATCTCTTCCACTTTTATTAATATTCCAACAATTTATAATTTAATTTCATTCTCTCGCTATAATTATTTGTTTTAGCCAACTTTTTTCTAAGTATTTTTCCCATTTAGCATTAATACCTTTTTCACTTTCCTTGTTCTTAATAGCACACTTATATTCTCTGCATGTTCTTTTTCACTCTTTTACACTTTTACTAATTCTCATTTTTTTATTACTTTTATTATTCTGAATATTTTCACCTAAAACACTATTTCCCACTTTTTCTATTTCATTACACCAGTCCCTATACTCACCCCCCAACTAACTCTTCCATCAATTCTTCAACTTGTATTTTATATTTTTCCAACTGATTGTTATCATTCACTCTCAATCCACATCTTTCTCTATTATTTCTACTTTTATTTCTATTATCCATCACATTACTAGCCATTTCAATTACAAAAAATTATGATCACTAGTACATATCTTCTCTTCACTATCAAACACCTTGATTTTCCATACTTTATTCATTACCCTTTTCTACCAATGCATAATCTATTGTGGGAAATATATTATTTCTAGACCATGTGTATTGTCACTCATAAATATTTGATAAATTTCCAATACTCAAATTTACTCTCTGACAAAATTATTCAAAAGCTGTCCTTTTTTATTATCTACATCAATCTCTTAAATGTGTCCATTCATATCCCTTACAACCATCATTCCCTTTCTCTTTTCTTTAAAACATTGTATATCCTTAACTAGACATTTATATATGCTACTGTTCCACACCATTATAACTTGACTACCTCCAGTGGTTTTATAAATTATAGCCACCATCCATTTTTGTCTACCCAACCTTTTTTTAAAAAAATGTACAATGCAAGTTCATTTTTTTTTGTATTCATCTATGTAATTTAATCAAAATAATGTTGATATTGGAAAGTATATACAGATTAATTAATCCAGATAGCCAAAATACATTCCACATGCAGATTACCATCAAAGTTCTAAAGCTAATTAAAGATGACAGAAATAATTTATATATATAAACAAACTTTGTAGTTGGAAAATACAAAATAAATGTACAACATCATAGAATAATAAAACAAAAGATAAAGAAAATATGCACAGGACTTCTCAAAAATGATCTGGAATATAAAAGGAATGAACATATTGGGAATGGACTTTTGTCACCAGTGTTTTGGCCAGTTTTACATATGTAGCATTTAAATTTGGATTGAGAATAAAATGTTACCATGTAGATCTAAACTGAACCTATTTTCCATGTGTGAGTAGAACCAGATCATTCTCGGAAACCTTTTCTTGGAAAAAGTGACCTAAACCTTGGTTTAACCTTGCCTCAATCAGAGTCAGAGATATAGAAGAAATGAAACCACAAAAAAAAAACAGTACTGTGCACTATTCATCAAATGGAATCAGACTATTAAGGAGATCAATCACCCACATAAACACAACAAGTTTTTTGGTAAGTTAATGGCCATAACTTCACTTTATATAAAATATTTGCGAACTAAATTTAAATAATAAACTGTTACCATGGACAAAAAGAAAAGAGAATTAGTCATCTATTATTTCAAAGTGTGATATTTGAAATCAAATGGTTAAAATAATTATCTGAGTATGTGAGTATTTCTTTCCAATATTATAATTTTTTTATAATGTTTAATGTGTTATAATACATCTTTACTACTAATATATATATATATATATATATATATATATATATATATATATATATATATATATATATATATATATATATATATATATATATATATATAACTTTCATTGTGCATGCCTAATTTTTTAGTTAGTTACGTTGTTAATTTTGAATGTTAAATTTTTATTATTTAGTTTTAGATAGTGTATAAATTACCTTGCTAATATTCTTACTTCTTAATTAAGTCCAGGAATAATATTTTCTTAAAATAAATTGACAGGAAATATTCATCTCGATCTTGTAATTATTCCTTTATAAATTATGATGCGTTGACAAAGAATCAGTGAGACATTAATTTTTCACTCTCTTTTATAAATTAAAAACTGAATCTGCCAGCAATTAAACTTGTAATAATTTTTAGATTGTATTAATCAGGAAATATAGCTATGTTTTTAGAAATATGAGTGAAATATTTTCTTTTTCCTTCATAGCTTGATTAACTAACACATTCTAGTGTGTAATTGAAGGCATATCAAAATGGGAAAAATGTTACAATGGTTTCGCAAAGTGAGGCTTTGAAAAAAAAAAAAAAACCACAACCTGAGATACATCACAATGGTACAATGATAATCAATAACCCATAGCTGGAGAATGAATAATAATTTTACAAAATCAATAAAACTTGAAACCGGATTATTACTATAAAAAATAAAATAATTTTTTACATGACCAGTAGAAAAAAACACAATTGCCGCTAATGTAGATGTTAAGTGATGTGTTGACCAGATAGGTGGATACTGGAGAGAGAAAAATTATAGCCCCAAGTCCTTTTATTCCAGTATGTAACATGAGACCATCTGTAAATGCCTATCAGTCTATTCATAGCAGGGTTCCCGAGAAATGGGGGGGGGGAATTGCCATGAGCCTGTAACACTTGAAAGGATGAGCAATGTCCATATGTGCTTATGTTTTGGGCTTATTATTGTTAGCCTTATGCTTGAGCAGAAAGAAAAGAAGTGACTGTGGTAATGCTTCTCATTCCCATCATGTTAGACCCTAAAATGTTGGTCTTTAAAGCCACACATCACTTGTGAATAAGTCTAAAAAAATATATCAGTAATGCTAATACAAAAAAAAAATCACAAAATACAGACTTAAAACTTAAAAATAAAATTAGTTTAGACCCCTATTCCCCTGGCCCTGGTGGTATTGTACTATTTGTTTATATATGATACAAATATATATATGAAATTTTATAATATTAAAAAAAAAAAAAAAACTTCAAAAGGAGTAAAATGCATAGATCATTTAATATATATATATATATATATATATATATATATATATATATTACAAATCTACAATGAAAGTTAATTTTTGTTTTTCTTATTTATCTATGTAATTTAATCAAAATAATGTTGATATTGGAAAGTGCATACAGATTAATTGTTCCAGATAGAGAAAAGGCATTCCACATGCAGATTACAATCAAATTTTTAAAGCTAATTAAAGATGGCAGAAATAATTTATATATATAAAAAGAACATTGTAGTTGGAAAATACAAAATAAATGTACAATAATATAGAAAAATAAAATTAAAGATAAAGAAAATATGTACAGGACTCAAAAATGATCTGGAGTATAAAATTAGCAGACAAATTGGGAAGGTGCTTTTTTCACCTGTGTTTTGGGAAGTTTCATATGTGCAACATTTAAATTTGAATTAAGAATAAAACGTTGCCACTTAGATCTAAACTGAACCTATTCTCCATGTTGAGTAGAACCAGATCATTCGCCGACATCTGTCGCAAACTGTCACACATAAACCTACATCTAACCTTGCCTCAATCAGGATCTGAGATATGGAAGAAATGAAACCCTAAAAAACAGTACTGCAGACTATCCATCAAAAGGATTCATTCTACTAAAAAGACCAATCACCCATGTATGAACTTGGTTAATGACCATAACTTCTTTCTACATAAAATATTTATGAACTAAATCTTAAATAATAAACTGTCACCATGGATGAAAAGAAAAGAGACATTAGTTATCTATTACTTCAAAGTGCGATAATTGAATTCAAATGGTTAAAATTATTATCTGAATACACCTGTGTTTCTTTCCAATATTATAAATTTATTATTATAGGTATTTAAATAATTAATGTGTTGTAATAAACCTTTACTACTAATATACAGCACCGATCGATTTCTAGTTTAAATTTAAGTTTGCTAGTTTATCAAGCATTTTTGGTAATAAAAAAACAATTTTTATAGTTATAAAAAATGTAGTCATATGAATTAAAAAAGTAAAATGCTATTTTGCAAATATTTGAAATTAAACTCAAGCAATAATTATATTTTCATACAGTTATACATATGGAACCATGTGAACAAAAAGGTGTGGAAATATCTTAAATTCACGTTTTCTAAATTTACATCAATATTTAAAAAAATAAAATTTAACAACTGTTTGCACTTAATAAAAAAGAATATTTACTTATAAATTTTATTAAAAGTCTGAATTTCATAATACTGAAATATTAGAACTTCTACTTACCAGAAATTTTTGGATTGTCCCACGTAGATACTGATGAAGTTCATCTCCTGATTGCATGAAATCCACTTGGGCTCTAGAAATCGATAATTTGAATCGATACATCAAACTCTTGAAATCAATACAAATCTAGTTATGTACATGCACATGATTTTTACCATTAACAAATGAACACAAAATCATATTTAAAAAACTAAATACATTTTATTGTTGATAATGTAAAATACTGAAATAGTTAATTGTCAGAAGTTAAGAACATTAATATTACAAATAAAAAAGTAATAAATCAGATTTATCTCTTGTGCTACACTTAATATGATTCCTTCATTTCCTTAAATTTCTTCATGTTTTAAAAAATGCTGCTTTTCTTTTATCTCTGATTTAAATGAATCTCCCTCATTTTGATGTTTTTTGTCCATCCACCAACAAATTGAATCTAAATGCTATTGTAATTTTAAAAACCTAAATAATTTTAATTTA
The DNA here is from genome assembly GCA_028023455.1 of Epiperipatus broadwayi. Taxonomy (NCBI): domain Eukaryota; kingdom Metazoa; phylum Onychophora; class Udeonychophora; order Euonychophora; family Peripatidae; genus Epiperipatus; species Epiperipatus broadwayi. The sequence goes on along the minus strand of JAQFVV010012442.1, from coordinate 923,065 downwards.
AATAATTTTAAGTAACCTTTGAAACAGTATTATTTAGTCATCATCCCGTTTCACCTACTATTTCACATAGTAGTATCTTTTCCCCAGTTCAAAGCCTCCAAGTCTGCATAAATTAACTTAAATTGATCATAAATGAGATATAATAAAGAGTATGTGCATTTATATAAGTATACCACACATTAATTGTAATAACTATATGCTTATGTTTAAAATACTACTTTAAAATATATATTAAAAAGGTGTATTAAATAAGTATGTAGAGACTGTTATATGTGTGGAAGCACCTACATATACATTCGAAATAGGCTGTAATGCAATGTATTTAAGAAGCTTTACAATTCCTTCATTTAATATATTTATAAATTACTATAAGTTTTAAAATTCAAAATTTCTCATATTTGCATATAAATTTTCATTTCTGGGATGTATATATATATATATATATGATCAATAGATGGAGCTTTACCAAGACCTCCAAACAAGTGTATTTGTTTACATAAACGTCAGAATCAATATTCTCTGTCTCTGACGTTTATGTAAACAAATACACTTGTTTGGAGGTCTTGGTAAAGCTCCATCTATTGATCATTAATACAAGTGATAGCAGGTTATTACATATATAAAATTTGTTTTGTTTTTCATATATATATATATATATATAGGTGCTTTCACCATATAACAGTGTCTACATAATTATTTTAATTGCACATTTTAATTTTATATTTTAACATAATGTATTTTAAACATACGCATATAGTTATTACAATTATTGTACACTAAACCTATATAAGTGCATATACTCTTAAAATGTATTTATTTTTTAAACATGATTTCATGTTCATTTGTTAATGGTAAAAATCACTTGCATGTAAATAACTAGATTTGTATTGATTTTAAGAGTTCAATGTATCAAAGCAATTTATCGATTTCTAGAGCCCATGTGGATCTCATGCGATCAATCATAGATCCCATTACGACTTTAAGAGATGAAGTTCAAACAATATCTATGTGGGATAAAGCAAAAATTTTTGGTAAGTAGAAGTTTTAATATTTCAGTATTAGGAAATTCAGACTTTTAATAATATTCATAAGTAAATATTCTTTTTTTATTAAGTGCAAGCAGTTGTTAAATTTTATTTTTTTAAGATTGATGTAAATTAAGACAATGTGAATTTAAGATATTTGTGCACCTTTTTTACACATGGTTCCATATGTATAACTGCATGAAAATATAATTATTGCTTAAGTTTAATTTCAAATATTTGCAAAATAGTATTTTACTTTTTTTTTTTACATGATTACATTTTTTATAACTATGAAAATTGCTTTTTTATAACCACAAATGCTTGATAAACTAGCAAACTTAAATTTAGACTAGCAATCGATCTTTCCTACATCATTATTTATTAATATTCATATTTTATAAGTTATAATCTTTTGGCATAGAGTAAAATTTGATTTCAAATATTTACGGAATTTTGTTTTTTTTTCCTATGAAAATTGCGATTTTGTGTTTTAATATTTTAATCACGTGATTTGGGTTTTCTTCTATGAAAATTGCGATTTTGTCTTTTAATATTTTAATCATGTGATTTAGGTTTTTTTGTATAAAAATTGTGATTTTGTGTTTTAATATTTTAATCACATGATTTCATTTCTTATAACTATGAAAATAGGGTTATTCAGTTTACTTTTTTTGATGAAAATGGCCATTTTGATCGATGTCATTTATCGGTTGGATGTTTCAGTGTGGTTTGGTAGTTCTTGTAATTTAAAATGGTGGTAGTGAGCGCATACTAAATCAGCACCATTCTGGGTGATTTAGTATGTTCTCACAGCCATCATTTTGAATTACAGGAACTGCCCAAACAATGCTGAAATATCCAAACAATAAATAACATTGATCAAAATGGCCACTTTCATAGAAAAGAAGAAAACTGAAAAAAACATATTTTCATAGTTATAAGAAATGAAATCATGTGATTAAAATATTAAAACAAAAAATCACAATTTTCATAGAAAAAAAAACAAATCGCGTGATTAAAATATTAAAACACAAAATCACAATTTTAGAGTAGTGGGTAAATTACCTTGCCAATCTTCTTATTTTTTAATTAAGTCCAGGAGGAATATTTTCTTAAAATAAGTTGATGGGAAATCTTAATCGCAATATTGTAATTATTACTTCATAAGTTACGATGTGCTTGACACAATATCAGTGATTCTACCAACTTTGGCACTGATTTATAAATTAAAATCTGATTCTGCCAGCAATTGAAATCATAATAATTCTTAGGTCGAGTTAATCAGGAAATATAGCTATGTTTTTAGAAATATGAGCAAAATATTTTTCTCCTTCATAGCTTGATTAACTCATGCATTCTAGTGCATAATTGAAGGTCTATCAAAACATAAAAAATGTATATATATATATATATATATATATATATATATATATATATATATGTGTCATAATAGATTGAGTGTTCAGTATAATATATATATATATATATATATATATATATTATACTGAACACTCAATCTATTATGACACAGAGAGCACCACCAGATCCCTACATATCTGGAAAAAATATGTACTGTGATCAGAATGGATGATGATGATAGTTTGCACCAACTAAACTCAGGGAGAAACATGAGATCTTAGAATTGTTTAGGCAATTGAGCAACAAAATCACCAAGACAAACGTCAACCAAATTAAGTTTAAACAAATTTCAAAAAAAATTATTAAGAGAAGATTTATAAGGAAAGTTTCTAAGTTAACAAATAGGATTAGTTCAGGCATGTACCAGAAAGACTAACACAAGGATCTGGCAGACTTACTGATTCTCTAATAATAAATTATAAAGGGAGGAAGCAATTTCATTCAGCAGAGGATTTCACCCAAACATTGTCTTTCCCATTCAGATATTTAAACAATACGTTCTTGAAATAAATCAACAAAACCAGCACTGGTGATGTCCCAAAAATGTGTCGGGCCCACAAATGTCATATGCTGGTAGAAGCTGCATCTATTATTACATTTAAAATAAAGATGGTTAATTTACCCCAAGAAAAACCGAAAAATATGATTTAAACTGAAGGGAAAACAAACAATTAAAACTGACAAATCCCCAAACAAACGATTGGTGAAAACTATTATAAGAATCATAATTAAAGGTCTCAATAGAAGACAAGTAAATCATTAGAAAAGCAGCTATGCCTGCCCCAGCAATTAAAAAAAATTAATCACAAATAATGATAATTAAGAAATAAATTTGTGAAACAAATTCTCAGTACACGCTCTGATAAATTTAAAGCTACATGTAAATACAAAATAATTCTATCAGAGAGTGCACATGAGTATGAAAATATTAAAGCTTTAAATACCTTAGCAGCACAAAAGTCTCTCTCACCTGTAATTTACAAAGGGATAAATATTACCTTCCTGCTGGAAACTTATAAAATTACAAAGAAAACAATTTAAAGTTGTAATTATAAATTTATTAAACGCACATTGATTATGCAAGTAATATTTACTGAGGCTATAACCTCGATAATATGCATATAAAATGTGATAGTAGGGACCTCGTTTCCACTTTCAGAGATATAAGAAATGAAGAGATGAAATCCCCACCTGCAGAATACTAGAAAAATAAAGTTGACAGCCAAAAAATGTTGGTGGTTTGCAAAAATGCAAACACAGTATTTAAAAAAAATTAATTATTGGCTACTAAAATAATTACAGGTAAGCATTTAAAATATACATAACTGCCAAAGCATTTATAAAAAGTTTTAGGCATAAAAATCTAAAAACTCACTTGTCACTATCCAATAAACAAAATTGAAAGTAAAATTTGTAATCTTTAAACTACTACAAAACATAAGAAAACACAACAAATTTTATATATGAGGCTAAATATCGCTTATGAATACAGATTTATAATTAGATTGAGCTGAAATTTAATTAAAAAGAAATTTACCCTGTGAAGAATAAAAGAAAATTTTGTATTACAGTAAAGAACAGTTCACGTAGAGTGTGCACATTTATTTCAGTTCATTTTCAGGTCCTTTGTCAGTGGCAATGTAGAGGCAATGGGGTCTTGTTTATTTTAGGTGTTCATGGCAGGATTGATGGAGAGATGGCAGGCATGGGTCCATCCTTTTGAATTAAACTAGCAAGACATATTGTTGGTTATAAACTGTATAGCAGAATATTTTGGAATCCCAGAGAAAGAAAAATTGTCTTTGTAACTGCAAATTTTGCTTTTAAAGATTAAAAGTCCAAACTGTTAATGGTACAAACATTGAAGAGGTTAATGTGAATGAATATTGGAACTGAATGAATCACTTTGACGAAGTGGTGACTTAATCTCTCTAGGATAGAATAGAATAACCCATGAAAATTTTGGTGTTATTTATACCTCCACTCAATTTCCTGCAAAACTAGCCTTTTTTTAACTCTAAGACTAAGGCAGGGCAAATATTAATCTCCAGCTCAATCTAATCTAAGAATTCTACCCAGAGAGTACTGAAACAAAAACAACTACATAAAACAAAATCTCCACTTTTAGAATGAGTTTACAATAATTAAAGTAAAAGCAACAGGAATGTAATTATCCAGACAGCTTGTTTTTAACCAAATTGATTTAAAGTAAAAATAAACGGTATAAGAAAAATATTTTAGAAACAATTTTATAAACAATAAAAATGATCTATTTTAAATATAAACGAGTAGGTGTTTTAATGCATGTACTCTTTTTAAATAATAATAATAATAATAATAATAATAATAATAATAATAATAATAATAATAATAATAATAATAATAATAATAATAATAATAATAATAATAATAATAATAATGATGATGATGATGATGATGATGATGATGATAATAATAATAATAATAATAATAATAATAATAATAATAATAATAATAATAATAATAATAATAATAATAATAATAATAAATTTAACATTTGAAATGATTTAACAAAATTAAGTTTTTAATTTTGGCAGTAAAATCTTTGAATCGGATATCAATCAAGTTCAATATATATATATTGTAACGAACAAAAAATCTTTGATTAACATATACTGACCACGAGGGCGCCACTAGTTTGAAAATTGGAACTAGACATTTATTTTAAGGGTGGACAGGATATGTGAACCAAAATGCACCAGACTAAACTCAGGGAGAAACAAGATATTTAAATATTGTTTAGACAATTGAGAAATCAAAGCACAAAGACAAATGTCAGCCAAATTAAGTTTAAACAAATTTTAAACTTTTATTTAAGAGCAAAATAACTTGTAAGAAAAAGTTTACACAAAAACTAATAGGGTTATCTCAGGCGCATACCAGAAAAACTAAACACAATGCTCTGGCAGACTTACCGACCCTCTAATAATGAATTCTACAGGGAGGAAGTAATTTTATTCAGTAGAAGATTCACCCAAACATTGGTTTTCACTTTCAGATACTTAAACAATACATTCTTGAAACAAATCAATGAAACCAGTGCCGGCGAGCTTTTCTAGGTCCAAAAAGGGTGTCGGACCATGAATGTCATCTGTTGGTAGAAGCTGCACCTATTATTACATTTAAAATAAAGGTGATTGATTTACCCCAAGAACAAATGAAAAATATGATTGAAAATGAAAGGAAAACAAACAATTAAGACTGGTGAATCCCAAGCCAAATGCTTGGTGAAAACTAATCTAAGAATTAAAGGTCTCAATAGGAGACAAGTAAATCATTAGAAAATCAGTTACGTCTGCCCTGCATTCAAAGAAAATGAATTACTAATAATTATAATTAAAAAATAAATTTATGACACAATTTCTGAGTATACTCTCTGATAAATTTTAAGCTATACAAGCAAATACAAAATAAATCTATCGGAGAAAGCACATGAGCACAAAAATATGAAAGCTATAAATACTTTAGCAGCAAAAGTCTCTCTCACCTGTAATTTACAAAAGGGATAAATATTATCTTCCTGCTGGAAACTTATAAAGTTACAAAGCAAAAACAATTATAATTTCTGCTTTCTGAGATATAAGGAATGAAGACTATGAAAATAAAGTCGCCAGCCAAAAGATTTGGTGGTTTGCAAAAGCACAAACACAGTATTTAAAATTAATTTGGGGCTACTAAAATAATTACAGGTAAGCATTCAAAATATACCCAATTGCCAAAGCATTTAGTAAAAGTTAGGCATAAAAATAGACAAACTCACACATCACTCTCCAATAAACAAAATTGAACTCAAACTTGGAATCTTAAAACTAAGATTCCAAGACACATGGCAAAGTACAATAAAAGAAAATAAATATAGCTAATCAATATAAGGTTAAATATTAATTTAGATTACAGGTTTATTAGATTGCAAGAAGATTTAACTAAAAAAAGGTACCCTGGAAAGAATAAAAGAAAATTTCATCTTACGGTAAAGCACATTTCACATAGAGTGCACACATTTATATTTAGTCCATTTTCAGATCTTTTGACAGTGGCAAGGTAGAGGCAGTGTTTATTTTAGAGGCTCATGGCATGACTGAAGGAGAGCTGGCAGGCATGGGTCCATCCTTTGTTTAAGTTAGAAAGACATTCTGATGATGGCAAAACTCATAGCGGTATATTTTAACATCATGCACAGTAATGAAGTCTGTCAATAATTGCAAGTTTTTAGCAGGAATTAAATGTCCGAACTGCTACCCAAAACTTATAACTCTCAGCAGGCTATAATCCAAGTGTCTCTCTGGAATATTCTGAATCTCTCTCCTCTTAAATTGGTGGTTATCGTTGCCTCACTACATTTCCTGCAGAAAAACTTTGCTTAGTGTCTAATTTTATATCTGAGGCAGGGCAAATATTAATTTCCTGCTCAATCTAATTTAAGAATTCCAACCAGGGATTATTGAAACAAAAGCAACAACACAATTAAATCTCCACTTTTTAGAATTAACTTTAAAAATGTTTAAAATAAAAGCAACAGGAATATATAATTAGAAAACTTGCCTGTTTTTAATCAAATTGATTAAAACATGTGGTGGAAGTAAACTATTTTAAAATAAATCAATTCTATAAACAAAAATTAAAATGCCCTATTTAACTATAACTGAGTATATGTTTTAATACATGTATATTTTTTTTATTAAATAATAATAAGAACTTTTAACATTAGTAATAATACCATTGAATCAGAAATCAATCCGGTTGTGTATGTATATATATATATATATGTCATATTATTATCCGGTTGTGTATGTATATATATATATATATGTCATATTATTATTACTATTTGCGGGATATTCCGTGTAGTGAAAAAGCTAAATGCTGACGTTTCAGTACAATATCAAGTACCTTCCTCAGAGTGTCCTTTTTCTCAAATCATAAGAATACATGTGAGATTTAAAACCGTTTTTATCGTTTTCTTTCTCCTCATATTTAATTTCTATTGGTTGAGAAGTTTTAAAATTTAATGAAAGAAGAGCTTTGTTTGCATTAAAAAATGACAAATCTATTACTATTCTTCCGGCAGATAAGGGTAATACTACAGTAATTTTAAATAAGGCTGATTATTTTAAAAAAATACATGATTTATTAAATGATAATATTTATAAAAAAAATTATAGAGATCCTATGACTTATCTTGAAAATAAAATGGAAACATTAATTTATTCTACTGATCTAGATTTAGAAACAAAGTTACAGCTTACTCCCAGGGAAACATCTTCTTTTTATCCAAAATTATATGGTTTACCAAAAATTCACAAGCCAGATATTTCATTGAGACCGATTTTAAGTGCAGTTGGTTCACCCACACAGACACTAGCTCGTTTTTGAATTCTTTTTTACAGCCGCATTTATCAACGATGTCATCATATGTTAAAGATGCTAATCATTTTCTTGAGCTTATCCAGGATATTAAATTGACTAAGAATGATATTTTGGTAAGTTTTGACATTGTTTCACTTTTTACTAGTGTACCTGTAAATGAAGCGATTCAAGTTTTAAAAAATATTCAGTTGCCTAATTTTGCTGTGGTTTTGATTGAACACTGCTTATCGAATACATTTTTTGTTTTTGATGGGCAGATGTATAAACAAACCTCAGGTCTAGCTATGGGTTCACCAATTTCTCCAGCATTAGCTTCTATTTTTATGGAGGATTTGGAAAATAAAATTTTGACTTTAGCAGTTAAAAAACCATCTATATGGCTGAGGTATGTTGATGATACCTTTGTTATTTGGCCTCATGGCAAGCATGCTCTTGATGTCTTTTTTAATTTTTTAAACTCTTTTCATAACAATATTAAATTTACCATGGAGATAGAAAATAATAATCAATTACCTTTTTTAGATGTTTCGATTGAAAAAAGGGAAGATGGTTCTTTATCCCATGATATATATAAAAACCAACACACACTGGGAGATATCTGCATTTTTCCTCTCATCACCATCCTGCACAACTAATTTCAGTAGCAAACATATTATTGGATAGAACAAAGAGACTTTCTGATGATAGCCATTTTCACCAGGACCTTTTTGCTACTAATAAAATGCTTCTTTATAACGGTTTTAATTACAACATTATTAATAGGGCTTATACATATCAAAAGAAAAAAGATTTTGATACATCAAAATTTAAGACAATTTTGCCATATATAAAAGGAGTAACTGACAGAATTGGTAACATTTTAAAAAATAATAATATTCACAAAATGTACACTATTTATAAAAAAATTAGTGAAATATTTCCACTTCCTAAAGATAAAATTGCTTTGGAGTGTCATGGTGTATATGAAATTCCATGTAGGGTCTGTCCACATACATATATAGGTCAGACTAATCGTAGAATAAATATTAGAAAGGAAGAACACATTCTGACAGTGAGAGAAAAATCCAATTCATCAGCTATTTATTTTCATATAAAATTAACAAATCATGATATCAATTTTGAAAAAAAAAAACAAATATTTTAGCAAAAATTGAACAATATGACCAGAGATTGCTAAGAAAAGCTATAGAGATTTTTAAAAGGCCCAAGAGCATAAGTGAAAGGTGTGAATTAAAGAAGATTAACAACATTTGGAAGAAGCTATTGGAAGAGAAAATAAATTTTAAAACTTTTCAACCAATAGAATTTAAATATGAGGAGAAAGAAAACGATAAAAACGGTTTTAAATCTCATGTGCATTCTTATGTTTTGAGAAAGAGGATGCTCTGAGGAAGGTACTTGATATTGTACTGAAACTTCAGCATTTAGCTTTTTCACTACACGGAATATCCCGCAAGTAGTAATAATAATATGACATCTTTTATCCGTGAAAATATTAAAATTAAATATATATATATTGTAATGATCCGGAGAATGAGACTTACCGTAATCTGCACTACAGGGCGCCATCTAGGCATTTGAACCTAGAAAAATTTATAAAGTAGGCAGATACGTCAGTCAAAAAAAAAAATTTTTTTTTTAAAATTTTGATTCCGGTTGTTAGCCCATGTCACTAGCTCAGTGGAATAGCAGAGATTAAATAATATAATATCTTATCTAATTATATTTCAATATTAAAAAAAATAAATAAAATAAGCCACTGCCAGTAAGTAACATACAAACATTTATTTATGCACATATATATATATATATAAGATTTAAATTTATTTTAGTATTAGTTTTACATTTCAAAATTTAACATTATTTTTAACTTTACCTTAGATTTTAATTTACATTTTAATTTCTATTATACTATCAGTTTACATTTTAATTAAGTTCGCACATATAAATTTATGAAAGCTTGTTTATAATGTTGACTATAGATCGGTTACATAGATTTCACGGTCAAAAACATTTCAAAGTAAACATAAACGATCAAAATACAAAACTATTGATTACTGACAATTGCGGAGGGAAATTTATATGTAACCCAATAGTATTCACCATAAGATACTTGCATTGTCACCAATACCTTAAAAGACATCCGAATAAATACATTTTAGATACTCACCGTAAGGTATCATTATTTATCGAATGTCTATATATTTTGATCAAATATGGAAACCCAAAACATACTTAACTGATAACCAATCCATGCAAGCATCTATAAACAACTTAAATTTAATGCATTTTTATTTAGGGTCAAGTATGAATAGACCACATAGATTTGCATTTGAAAATAAAATATTCTATCCCTATTTAACCTTAGGCTAAAATTCGCAGTCAAACTGGCATCAATTCATCTGATACATCGATGTATTCAATGTAATACGGAATACGGCAGCACCAAAAAGATTAAGAGAAGATATTGACTTTCATTAGATAGGAATATTACTTCTATCCAATGAGAAGAACAATAAAAAAAAACTCCATAGAAAGGAACTGCGCTCTGCGTCTTATAATTTCTTCCATAGGCAAAACGGGAGAGTGCGGCATATGAAGCGATTCTGCCAGTAGTGAATCTCCGACTACATCTACTAACTACATCCATATATCCAATCCATTGACCCAATCTAACAACGACACAAATAACCTAAGATTACCCTCCCCTAATATAAATTTACAAATCTATACAGCCATTCACGCCCGACTTAAGTTTAACATTTATATAATTAATTTAACGAAAAACAAAAAAATCATGATAAAAACTTAAAGAATAAAAAATAAATAAATGGATATGATTTTACATAAATAAGAAAAAAAATACATCAAATAACACTATTAATAACGAATTTGGTTTGGTCAGATAGGATCATATTGCAATCATTTAAATATAGAAAAATTTAATTTAATGTTCATTATTTATAAAGTTCTTATGGTTTAAAAACAGTTAATCTTTATCCATTGCTTGCCATGAATGTGAATTCCCACGCCGTCCTAAGATTGGTATCCATTTAGCCGTTGTTTTATTTATTCATTCGGAGGTTTTTTTAGTTTAATTGGTCCTCAATGTAGGAAACGATAGTTCATTTTTCCTTTCTTTAATAGCTGAAAGAATTGACAGTGCATCTGTCAATTCCTCCAACTCCGTACTACTACATATAGTCAAATCGTAATAATCAATTTCCAGTCACTGATTAATAATTTCCAAATTTTCCTTTTATACGTATTCGAAGGATTGACTTGGCATTATGTCATCGATGTGATGATCCTTTCGCTGAGGTCCGATTTCCTGATGGATTTCTTTCATTGGCTATTTGTTTCTATTGTTTTCCTATCTGACTGATGTTTTTACATTTAAATGCCCAAGGCTGGTTTACATTTGACTAATTAAATTTATCATTTCCATTTCTGATTAATTAACCTGTTTTCCAAATCAAAGATATATTTAAAGATAAATTTAAAGATATAATTTTATCTCCAAATCTTTTTAAGTTTTTGTTTTTAAAATACCTTTTCTATTTTTAATACAGTTTTATTTTAATATTTTTTTTATCTGTGTGATTTAATATATACGAGTTTAAGATGATATTTAATTTCAATTTTTAATTCTTAAAGAAAATTTTTAAATGCGAACTTTTAAATTTACTTTCATGTTTAATAAATATAAAAAAAAACAATGTAATGAACGTCTATGCTCGTTACAATATATATATATATATATATATATATATATATATATATATTGTAACTAATATTGTAACTAAACCATGATTTTCTCATTTAATTTCTTTATATTTTATTAATATCGGCTAGTTATTGAGATTTGACTTCTTTTGATCATGCATTTTTTCTCAGAGGGTGAATTGACATACCTTCACATTAATAGTATTTTTAGCTCCAACTATCCTTTCCCATGTTCTGAGTCATCCTTCCCTTTTTTGTGAAGTTTTCCTAATATTCCATCATTCAAAGGGTGAGGAAAAGGGATACGGATGCTACATAAAAAAATGGATATACGTAAATTACTCCAAGGTGGTCCTCTCAAATCTTAACTAACTCTCTCACTGTGCAAATGTCCATGTTTATGTTCTACGGCCCAAGTGCCAGTCTTTCTCTTTAACTAGAATCACATAATTCACTAACAAACAAATAATTCAATAAATTTTTAATTTTTGACCATTTTATACTAGTTTATGTGCAAGAGTGGTGGCATAACCTGCCGGAGAAGAAACGGCAGGTGAATTAAAATCTCTCTTGTTCTGTTTTCCATTTATTTAACACATTTGTTTCTTAGAATTACTAAACATACATAAACATGCATCCATAAGAAAGTAATAATGGAATCTATTTTTAAAAACATGTAATATCTATTTTTAAAAAAAATAATAAAATGTAAAAGAGACAAAGAAACAAAAAAAAGGTAAAGTTTTGTTTTTTTAAACTTAAAATCTATTTATATTTATTTGAAGAAAACATAAAGTTGCACACTTATGTATATGACATAATATTGTGTTTACAGGATGTTATAGTTAAAGAATAAAATTTATGAAGCAAAATACGTATAAAAAATTATTACACTATTTGATTTTTGTGTATTTAAAGATTGGAAATAATAGCAAATATATTTACCACTATTTTGATGAGTCTTTGCAATTAAAGTAAATGTCTCTGAGTGCACTCTTTGTGGTTATTACATCTTTTACCTTTATTCAAATTCTTTTGGTTAACATGGATAAAATCGCAAGTCCATTTTGTCTTCTAATTCAGTGTTCTAATTAAGATGTTCATTGTTCCATGACAGATCTGTGGAAAGGTGGATATAAGGCATAGGATTTATTTGCTGTGTTTTTTCTCTCTTTTTTATATAAATTTAGGGTGATCTCTCTCTTAATGTCTTGCATGGCCTCAAAGATACAGAAGAAGCTGGAATCTAACACATATCCCCAGCACAATGAGAACCTTTACCCCATGTGTTTCATGGAGTTTCCTTTATATCTTTCTTTTCTGGTCAAAAAAATGATTTTTATGATTCTCATCTTTTTGCTACATATTGCCTTCTGCCTTCTCTTTGCAATAATCCTAATCACAGAGCCAACTGCCAAAAAATGACCTCACTCTCAATCAAGTTTTTATTTTTTTATCTCTAACAAAAATCTTTTATCCCAATATGCGAACAAAAGAAAAACCACTTAGCAACTTGGTTTTAATTTTTACTATTTTTGGAAATTACCTCTAACTACGCTTTGTTGTTTACCTTGATAATCAGACAATAGAATCTTCAAGAATTTAAATTTTTAATTGACATTCCACCTGTTCTTTTCTTTTAGCTAAACACAAAAATAATTTCCACAAAGTTTCAAAACTTGATAATATATTACTCTTATTAATTTAAATGAAACATACAACTATTAACTATATCCATTTCAATAACAATACAGTCTGTTCAACTAATTGATTCATGGAGGGTAAATGGAATTCCTTTCTTTTTCTTCATATTATAAAATATTTGAAAATCTCTTGATTTTATTCATTTTTCTTACCCCCTTGAACACAATATCTATTAATATACACATATGCCAGAAAATAAGAATAAAATATGTGAGAGTAAGAAAATAAAACATGTACATTAATATTATAACCCATCACCACTATTATTTTTGTTGTTGTTATTATTATTATTATTATTATTATTATTATTATTATTATTATTATTATTATTATTATTATTATTATTATTATTATTATTATTATTATTATTATTATTATTATTATTATTATTATTATTATTATTATTATTATTATTATTATTATTATTTATGTAACTTTATATGTATAGGCTGCATGGTCATTTCCAAATACACAACTCATGAAACAATACACACACACATACATACATAGCATGATTTACTCTCTCCCTTGCAACAGGTTTGAACCCAGTTTATGTTACAATGTATATATACATAATCCCAGTGCATAACACTATACTATAATAAATATACAAATATTAAGCATTAAATCACACCACATGGTTAAGAAATTCAGTACTGCCTTCTGTGAACTAATATATAAATACATTAGAGTTTATTTCATCTGACTTTTTTGAAATACGAACTCAAATGTATTTATATATTAGTTCATAGAGGGCAGTACTGGATTTCATAACCATGTGAGGTGATTTAATGCTTAATATATATATATATATATATATATATATATATACTGAATCCCATACCTCCTTAATTTTTATTTTTTATTCAGGGAGTTGGTTCAATTATTCAAGGATGTACATATATATTACATATATAAATTAATTTTGATGTCTATATTCTTTCCAAAATATATGTAATATTCAAATCAATGTATACATTAAAATACAGTAAAATTCACATAAATTAGTTATTTTATTAGAAGTAATTTTGACTATACATCTTGAAGTTATTATCAACTATATAACTTGAATAATAAAAATAAGACACCCTTTCACAAGACCCATAGTTATTTTAACAATTGATGATTGCTAATTCAATAACATTTGATGATCAATATTATATAGTTGATAACGACTACAACATGTATAGTCAAAGTACTTCTAATAAAATAACTGTAATTTATGTGAATTTTACTACATTTCAAATATATATATATATATATATATATATATATATATATATATATATATATATATATATATATATATATATATATATATATATATATATATATATATATACTGTATTTGTTTTTAGGATAACCAAAATGTGTTCTTAGACAAATAACTACATAATAAAGCATTTAGAAAACCCAACTATCTTTTCTGATTATGCTGAAACCTGGATTTTAACAACAAACCTTAATGTTAAAATTATTATTAACTGGTTTTAAGCCAGCACTATGTTAATAAAATATTTTTTAATACACTGTTAAGTTAGTTGAATGAATGAATTACTGCTTAGCTATTATTTCCTCCACTTTTCATAATTTATGTATTATTTTAGACTAATATCATCTGCCAATATATTGCTGTTTATGGTAAATATATACTAACTCATATTAAGCTTGCAAAAAGAATTGATGAGCTTGTTACTTTGACTTTAAATAATAATGTATTTAATTCAGATAAAAACATAAATAAAACAATGCATATTATATAACTTCTTTCTTCTCTCCCTTTTTTCATATCATTTTATAAAATGTTAATATACAACAATGCATTTAAACAAAATAATAAACTATTAATAAACACATTTAATTCATTATCTACTGTTATCTAAAATAATTAGTAAGCAAGTTCTACAGTTTATTTTCGTTGGTTTTCTGATTTTAAGTAACTAATTAAAATGACTCTTTTTAATTAATAATTATGTCTCATTCAGATATTAATAGAAATTCTTACAATGGTTTTTTTATTATTATTTCATGGTATAGCCATGCAATTGTAAGTTTCTTTTTTCTTTAACATTCTATTTAATTGTTTTTTTCAAGTAACACAAAACATTTTTATATAATATTATTGCAGTTCTACATTTTCTTTCTTTGATGTAGATAGTAAGCAAGATATTGGACATTCATCAGCTCAGATCCTCTTTCATGCAGTAGATAATTATATCAGGCAGTGGCAGATGTAATAAATTTTTAGTCCGCCATACATAATACTTTATAGACACATATAAATTCTTTCATATAATCAATAGTAACAATTATCAGGATTGAAAATTAATTTTCAGATAATCTTTCAGACTTTGCAAGATTCTTGTGCCAGTTGTATTTTAGTCTCCAGCATTTGAAGGAAATTTTAATTAGAGTAGAAAAGCAGCATACAAATAACGGTCAATCAAGTCAAAAAAAAAATCATCAGAATAAGAATAAGAATCAGACTATGTTTTTACTATTAACTATATATATATAATTAAGTTCGCTTATTATTTCTAAATTATATATATATATATATCAACAGATGGCATTCTACCAAAAACGCCGTTAAGCGTATGTTTACATAAACGTCAGAGCATACATTCACTATCCCTAACTTTAATTTCACTTTCAAATCATGATTTCAAGCTATTTGCTATCATCAGAGAAAGACAGGAATTTTAGAAACTAGATATAAACACAAACTCTGAGCGTTTATGAAACAGTTTCTATTCAGCTTGCAAGCATGAATCTTTTAGACACGTAATGTCTTCAAACTCAGCATAGCAAGCCAGATAGCTATATGGTTCTGACCTCAGTTCAGCATCACCACATAGTAGAAGCCTCTGCAATATATATCATTGCTAGAAAGACCTCAAAGGTACATTTATGAAAAACAAAATAAACAAGTTAAAAACTTGCTAACGCTTGTATTTATGTCAACAGATGGCATTCTACCAAAAACACTGCTAAGCGTATATTTACACAAACGTCAGAGCATGCATTCACTATCACTAACTTTAATTCCACTTTCAAATCATGATTTCAAGCTATTTGCTATCATCAGTACCTTTGAAATTTTTCTAGCAATGATATATATTGCAGAGGCTTCTACTATGTGGTGATGCTGAATTGAGATCAGACCCATATAGCTATCTGGCTTGCTATGCTGAGTTTGAAGACATTACGGGTCTAAAAGATTCACGCTTGCAAGCTGAATAGAAACTGTTTCATAAACGCTCAGAGTTTGTGTTTAGATCTAGTTTCTAAAATTCCTGTCTTTCACTGATGATAGCAATTAGCTTGAAATCATGATTTGAAAGTGGAATTAAAGTTAGAGATAGTGAATGTATGCTCTGACGTTTATGTAAACATATGCTTGATGGTGTTTTTGGTAGAACACCATCTGTTGACATAAATACAAGCATTAGCAAGTTATTAATTTGTTTTTTTGTTTTTCATATATATATTGTCTGCAACAATCCCACACATGACTCTTTACCACAATTTTTAAAATTATATTTTTTTTCCATGTGGCCTTAACAACGATAGTGTTTTTATTCTTTCACCTTAAACTTTATATAAGAAAGAGATGTATATCTTTTTTTAAAGAAAATACTTTAAATGACAAAATGTGGGCTTTAGTACTAAGAATTAATATGTATTTTTCTTTTCAAAAGAGCAAAAGTAATTATAATTTTTTTAATCAGATATACTAGTCATCTATTTTTAATTAAACAAATTTTAGACTTTTCTTTATAGATAAGATATTTTGGGACAATTATATGTAATTAAAGTAATGTTTTATCTTTTAATTGTGATTAAACTTCTGAGTTCTCTGGCTAGGAGAAAAAAAAACTGATAAATTCAAAATATTTTCTTTACAATGTGATGATAATGAAAAAAAACAACAACAACAACAACACATTATTATTTGTAATACATGGCCAAATCAGTAAAACATAAAGTTGACATCATAAAATGGACATGTAATTAATATGTAGACAAAACAGTGTAATACTTAAGGAAATAAACATTATATTTAAACACAAAACAAAACAAACACTGTTTACAAACTATCATAATTGTCAGACAAGATATAATATTATTTTAAGCTAAACCTATTTATTATTACAGACTATCATATGAATTTATGACAGATTTTTGATGACTACTTTGATAAATAATTATTGATAAGAATAGCTTTAATAACACATTTCTTCATAACATTTTAACTTTTAGTTAACACCCAGGCTGAAAAACAAAAGCAAATTAATCCTCATTATTTGTAAATTATCCAAAAATTATTTATATTTATTTTAAAACAATATTTCAATTAGATATTATAAAACTACCATAATAATATGATTGAGCATGTTGTCCTAACATTAGTTTCATAGCCCAAACACATACACACACACACACACATATATATATATATATATATATATTGCAATGGGACAATCAGATGTACCAGATTGAAAATGTGCAATGGGCAATAAAATAACTCAATAGTTAGACACCATATGTTGTGGGGGGAACCTTTTCTCATTGAAAGCATATATACAGTCATGATCATTGAAGTAATGATATCATCATGAAAATATTAATAGTTAGATGGAAGGAACTTTGAGTTAAAATGCCCTTTTCGATTTTCCCTCTAATCTGCTCATATTATGCTCTGATATTCAAACCCAAGAAGAATATACATGAATTCTATTTCAGAGTATTATTGTATAGTGCATATATATATATATATATATATATATATATATATATATATATATATATATATATATATAATATGATGTGATGAATTGTAGAGGAGATAAATAGTAATCATGTTGATTATGATAATTACTATTTAATGAAATCATTAACAACAACAAATTTTGTTTATAATTATATTTCAGCATAATATATGATGTGTGCAATTATAAAATGAACATCTGGTTAAGCATGATCATTCTTCATTTTAGCCCAATTTATTAACTTAAATTTTACAATGCAAAATAAATGCAAATATTTATGTACACATTATCTAACGTTTTTAAGTTTAATGAGAATATCTCAGAAATAAAATTTTGTAAGTATTATTTTATACTTTGTGAATTTCTTCCTAATTGTATGAAAATATGATAGTAAAGATCAATTATACAAGTTTTAGTCATATATTCAGAATAACAAAGGTCTAACTAATAAATTAATTGTAACAAACATTTCACATTTAAGATTAAACATTATAATTATTCTATTGTAAGTATCTAATATTAAGTAAAGTAATGAAGTTTTTCCTTTTATTATGTAAATAGTTAAATTTATTATTAAGCAAGCTTAGGGTTTCTATGTCTAGCATTTTATTAATAATTTGAGAAAACTAATATTTCTGATCTTCCCTCTATATAGTTTTAAATTATGGATGGATGACATTTAATATATTATTAAAAGAAAGAAGGGCTGTCGTCCATGAGCAACCATATACCACTGGATGGTGCAGTTATCATGCTAAAACTATAAAATATGATCATTCACTGGCCGTTAATTATAATAATTTTGATGTGTTTTTTGTAATGCGAAAATAAAAACAAACAAAAATCATCTTTTTTAAACATTATTTAATTTTAAATATTATTTTTTATTAACATATACAAATTAAATGATAATAATAAAATAAAATAAACAAATTACAATTTGATTAATCTTTTTTAGTTTTCTTTTTATTAGAAAAATCAATTTTCTATCGGAGATTTTTTTACTGGGGTTACGGCTTTTTTTTTTGTTGGTGTTTACCGCTATTTTTTTATTTCAAATAGAATGACAACTAAAAGTAAAAGTTGTTACGATTAGTTTTAGGGTTAGCTTTAGGGTTAGTTTTAGGGTTAGTTTAGGGTTAGTTTTAGGGTTAGTTTAAGGTTAGTTTTAGGGTTAGTTTAGGGTTAGCTTTAGGGTTAGGTTTACGGTTAAAATAAAAAATATCAAAATTGTATTTTTGTAAATATTTTTTTTACTAACATCTATAAAATAAATGATAACAATAAATGTAAACTATATTCAACAAAGTATAACAGTAGTCAGAGAAAAGAAAGAAACTAAAACTTTTTTAAACAACGACAAATATATATATATAATATATATATATATATATATATATATAATGTTTATAATATATGCCTTTTATGACATTTAAAAAACATGGTACAATTGTACTTTTCTTACTGGATATTTTTGTGTTAACGCTCTTTTTTATTTCAAAAATATACACACGGTACAATCTTAAAATGTCTCATGGAATGTTACAAACAGTACGTTACTTGACTCATTACCTAATTCCAAATAACTTTATACATATATCTCGTCAACATTTACTACTTAAAACTTCAACACACTATGGTGTAAAAAGTAAGTTAATTATTACTTTACGAAATCTGAACATTTCAATACTTTAAAAAAAAAAAATCCAATGAAAATAACATTTCCATCCAATTCAAAAAAACACACCCTCTCCCCAAGCCGTAACCTTTTTCTAAACAGTGCAAATTGGGAAAATGTATTTGCTGTGTAAACATACATGCTGTACAGTGACATGACATAGCAGCCTGCAATCTGTAGTACAACAAAAAGGTTGTATTATAGAAAACGCGGGTTCGAATGTGTCGGCCGTGGAAACGGCATTTTTATGTGTTTTAGCGCGAAAACAGTGCCATCCAGTGGGATATGTTGGTTGATTGACGACAACCGAAAGAAGTTAAGAAAGAGAAAATACACATGCACATAAAAATATATAATGACCGTTAATTTCTTCTGTGGAGAAACTAAGCATTCGTAATCAGTGTAATATTAGTTTTAAATAGTCTCAGAATAATTTTTTTTCTCTCAAAGTTTTTAAGTTCATTAAAAGTTTATACTTTGTTCTTAGAATAAAAACATATTAGATGCTAATATATAACAAGTAACTAAATGTATGTTTTTACTTTTTCAAAGTTACAATGTATAAGTGTAGAGAGGGAAAGGAGATGATTGTCTTGCGCGTGCATTAGAAAACTTTCAAACAGTTAATTTAGCAAATAATTAATATTTAGTTATGTGGAGAGATAGCTTTACAAATTTCAAAAAGATTATAAAATCACTCTAAAGCTAATTAAAGTAACAATAAGTACATCAATAGTAATTAGTAATTATATGTGCATGCATGCGTGTATGTGTGTTATGTATATGGTTTTAATTATCCAGATAATCTTAAGGTCTTACACATCATACATTATAAAATTGGATAGTGTCTTGAGAGTAGTATTATTTTATCTTACTTTTAAATGAATCCATTATTATTTTCACTCATAAATATTTAAACAAAATTTAGTCTATTCATTTTTATTGAACTAATTTTTTAATAAAATTTTCCATCATTTTTCTTAACGTTTTTTGTTCAAAGGAAGAAAAAATCTCTCAAGCCCACGTGGCAAGGGAAGATTTGTGAATAATTAATGTTAAGACAAAAGTTAACAAACCAATTAAAAATTAATATTAGAAGTCAAAGTGTAAACAGTTAAATCAGAAGAATTATTGACAGATAGGTTCAACAAAACTAGGCTCATATTTGAGCGAGCGTTCTTCTTTCAAAATCCTATGCTAAGTGAGCCCACAACAATTCCATTTTCAATCTATCCTCTGAATAAAGTTGTTAGTTTTTATTTAAAAAGTATATATTTTACATCTTAATAATGGAGCACTAGAAGGTTCATAGGCACATGTATCTCCTCTATCAAGTCAATTGATGCCAATGTTTTTACCAATCTACAAGGAAATCAATACACTATGCTAAAATCAACTCGAAAGCTTCGATCAGCTTGGATGGATCATTGTACCACAAACTTTTTTTAATCTTAATCTTATAGGGAATAAGTCTTATTTAATATTTGGATGTTTAATTTTATTACAAACTTTCACAATATTTATACTACTTCAAATATTTAACCTTATACTGGAATAAATGGACTATAGAAGATAACAAAAAGGCTGAAAAAGTAATCATAATAATAAATGCCAATTTTATCTCTACATTATATTTGATTCAAGACATAATATAGTTAAAATAATAACTTATACTTACTGTAATCATTATTCTCAGAGTAAACCTTTGCGTTCTCACATTCTCACGGGTGAATAGTTATAGAATAAAGCTTAAAAATTCTATTCAAAACAATTTTTAATAAATGCATGAGCAAAGAAGACTAAATAAAAAATATTTAAAGTATTAGTAACTTAAATATAATGAGCATCTGGTCTTATGAAAGATTTTCAATGGAATAAATTGTGTACGAATCTTATACAAATGAATTTAAGTTATATTATAAGTACCTTTCATAAAAGGAATACTGACATAATAGAAATCAATCCAAAGAATAACGTATTTCTTAAATAATTAAAATTAAATTCATATCGGAAAATTCCTTAGGAAAGAAGTAATATAATACATGTGTGGGTTGCTGTATTTTATTAGAAATAATACTACGGAAATCCAGATCTTAAAGTAGCTACTATATTAAATGTGATTTTAACTTCCCTATTGCACTAAATAAACATAAATATTTTGGACAACTTCAATAATATTCTACCATGGCCATGCAGACATTTTATTTTATTTTCCATTTAAAAATGATATATGTTCTTTCTTTGGATAGTTTACACTTTGCGGTAGAATAATTACCAGCATCCCTATTGTACCAAGAAAAAGACAATATGTAAAATTTATTACTATTATTATACTTATTATTGCATTACATTATATTTGTGTTAACATGCTATTTAAGATTTTAAAAGGTTTTGACCCTATATTCAATGTAACTGAAAGTTCACAAATAATTTGGTTTACTATAGTATTGCTTGATCCCGTATAGTCTTATTACAAATGCTAGGAAAGTATGACGTATGAAAGGGTTTATAAGATATTGTTATGTTAATAATTTGGATCAATATTTTTACGTTTTGTTGCTCTCGAAAGTGTGTGAGTTATTTAAAATGCTTATTTAAAATGAAATGATGTCTATTTCTTAGCCTAGAGAATTATTTTAAGCAAAATTTATTCTGAGTCGTATTAGACTAATCGGTTTATGCATCAATAATATGATACCTTTTTTATGCCATATGACAGTGCAAATGACCTCAGTTTGTAGAGGCAAGCATAGTTTTACCCTCTCAAAGGGTTGAGACAGAGATTATAGCTCTCTCACGAATAAATAATTTTATATGAGAGTATTTTTAGGAGATAGAGGACTTGCTTCCAGCTCCAATCTTTTTTTATTGCTTCATAAGAGAAATATTTATGGTTGTAGTTTGCGGTGTTCTTATCATGCCTCTTATATATGTGCAGAGACGAATTCCTCATATATTTTCAGCCTCGGGAGAAAGGCAAATTCTTAGGTCTATGGCAGCATCTACAAGTTATTATTATTAACTTATTCTCTCTTACAAAAGCAACATTTTATCACTACCCAGGAGTGTATAATAATTTTGTGTTTATTGTTTGTTAGATCATTGCATACTAGTGAAAAGTAGTTAATTGTTTAGGAGCTAAATATTATACCATATTCATAAATTGATATACTGAATAGCTAAACTTTGCTTTCGCTTGTGTGAAAATGGATCTTTATTCTAAATTTATTTTCATGAATTTGAATTCAGGCAAGCAGTACGCATCATACCAGGTTCAGGCAGTAGCAAGTCATCGCTGGATAGGTAAGAAAGAGATAATAAACTCATGTTGGGATATAGCAGTAGATATATGTATGTGTGCATTGATATAGCTATTAAACAGATCACATGGTTACCATATACATCTGGGTCTCTTTTTTATGTGGACTTATTTAACACGATTTTGAAGTTACACGATTTTGAAGTTCACCAGGAAGTCGAACTCCGATAATGCGCTATTACTTTAAATAATAAATTTCGTGCACTTACATTATATTGAAAGTAATAGCACATTATTGGAATTCGACTTTCATTTAGTAATTTCAATATTTTCAGTGCTTTATAATAGTAAGATTTTATGCAATAATGAAATTAAAATCATTTTTACTATACACACATTAAATTTTACAAGATTATAATGTAAATTTGTTCAAACATTGTGCGTGTTAATTTTGCATTTTAAATCACATTCTGTTTTTGCTTTTTAAAAAAGAAAGTAATCAATTATTAATCATTTAGTGTCAAGTTTATTTTTAAAAGGTGAGTAATAGCAGTGAAACAAAATTTGATTTTTAAACGGATTTGAAAATTAAAGACAAAAATAAGAATTTAATTTTTAGTTGTTAGTTTTAATTAAATTTTTCCCAACAGTGGTGAATAAATGTATTTTTATTATCATAAGTCTAAGTTCATAAACAATTAATAAAATCATCGTCTCAAAGATTAATTACTAATTATGTTGTCACCAGAAATCTATTGACACAACATGAGTGTGAAGTTAGCGCTAGTTGTATTTCCTCAGTTTTCAAACTAACGTGTTTTTCAGCAAATATCGATAATAATTAAATCGTGTATAAAAAAAATGTAAATTATGCATAAAAATATATTATTTTGAATAAAATTAAATATTATAGTTAAAAAAAGTTTGTCTTGTATCAATTTTTTTCAAATTTGAAATTTTTTATTAGTCATATTTTATTTCCTTATTTTTTTTTTTGCATAAATTTTAAAGTAATTTTACGTTGGTGCACCACGCGAATTTTGAAAAATCACAGACTCCATCCCCCCTTTTTCAATGTAAGTCACATCGGTTTTTGCGCGATTTCGTTTGCGCATGTTTTCTGAGTAACCTATCTATCACGTAAAACGAGACCCAGGTGTATAAATTTATTACTAAGTTAGGGAATATAATAGTTTGCAAAATGCGTGTAAACTCAAATAGTAGAAGTTAACTTTTTTTTGCTACATTTTAAAGTATGAGTTTCTTCAGTACCGTAACTTTAATATCTTGAAAACATAAATGTCTTACTAAACTGAATAAATAAATGCATCAAAACTTATGGGATTTGAGCTAATGAATACGGTTAGCAATGGTTATATTGTACCTAATGTTGCTGAAGCACCACTTCAGATCTAACCAAGTAAATATAAAACGATGTATTATGGGTCAAAGAGATTAGAAATTATTTATATTGTAAAACAGTAATTAGTCCCAAAGTGCTAGTATTAAAGGTCATTACTGGGACAAGCTATGCATTAGTCCCATTTATTTTATACAGTAAGTAATTGTATCCAGTGCAGATCCCTATTGTTAATAATTGTAATCGTATCTCATAATTTTCTTAATTTGGGATCGCTACAATATTGACTTGAGCTGTAGTTTTTTTTTTCTTTTATATAATTGTTGAATAAATATTTGTTGTTTTAAAAATTTAAACTTGTGTCTGGTGTCTTAATGTTTAAGGGTGTCCAGAGCCACACGATATCAGAACGTCACAATATTAGAGATTCATAATATTGACAGAATTATAATATTTATAATAGTCATTAATACTCGAGGTATAACATAAAAGAATTAATAAAAATAACTCATATTTCTAGAACACATTGGCCATAAAATATCTTTATTACTTTTTACTGCTAAAGTAAAATAATACATTTTCACTTGTTAAGATTTAAAGATTTAAATTAATGGCATATATTTTCGTTTAATTATAAAAAGATAATATTTAATTGTTCAATTCATTGCAGTCCGACTAATATTACAAGTGGACATAAAATCCCTTCTTTCACTCTTGATATTTGGATGCCTTCCCAGTTATATTCAAAAATTATTTTAATAATTGTTTTATTAATTATGTAGTTAACATATCATATTTATTATTATCCTTATTATTATTATGAGTCCTATTATTAGAGTTAGAAAGAGTAGGCATTAGTTTTAAATAAGCATATGTCTATTCAATTTGTATTTGAAGGGATAGAGTCCAAAGATTGGCAATGAATTAAAAAATGAGTGAATGTTGCACTTCACTACAAGTGATGACCATGAGAACAAGAGCATTCATAATTCTAAAAGTTTAAAGACTAAGCTTACCATTATTAGAGTGTTAGAGAATACAGAGTGGTTGAGTTAAAAACTGGTATATCCCCCTTCTGTATGTGCATGTGGTATAGCAATAAAGAAACATAATTTGGGAGATTGGATGGGGGACCTAAACACTAACATTTAAGATAAAATAATTGTAACTGAGGAGGGTGATTGATGCAAAGAACGAAAAAATAATAATTTAACTGTAAAGGAGGGATAGTGTAAAATTTTCTACTTTGTTTTAATTAAGATTTTAATACTTTTTAGTAGTATAATTGTATGAATTCTCTCCATGGATCACTGATCCATTTTCATTCGTCACACATGAAAAATAAAGAATAACATTATTGTAGTTGCCACTGGGGACCATATAGCTACGTGAGTTTGTGGAGGAAAATTTGATTATATTTCTAAATAATGTATCGGGAATTTCTTTGCGTAGTAATTACTGAATTCAAACTCAGAACACAACACATTATTTATAATTTAAAAATATTATTAAAATTATATTTTGCTTTTAGAAAAGTTTTAATAACTTGCTACCTCCACAGACTTCCCATTTTTGAAGCGATTATGATCTTGGGTGTATACTATATTTAATGCTACAGTTGCAATTTGGCGCCTGGGTAAAATACCTGCATTACATTGTTCTTATGGTTAAATGTCTCGTTCTTGTCTTAGCTAGTCTATCTAGGGGAGGGGGGTTGGATGTTGAGGTTACAATATATATATATATAATAGGCATGTGTAGTCAAATCAAAGTTTAAATTAGTGGCACTTCAAATTGATAAATATTCAAGAAATTCTATTTTCAGGAATCTTCTTTTTCCTCACTTGAATTCCATTTTCCCATGTTCGAAAGCCTTTCCAATATTCCGATGGCGATTCCTTC
This sequence comes from Epiperipatus broadwayi, assembly GCA_028023455.1. Lineage (NCBI taxonomy): Eukaryota > Metazoa > Onychophora > Udeonychophora > Euonychophora > Peripatidae > Epiperipatus > Epiperipatus broadwayi. The sequence goes on along the minus strand of JAQFVV010012442.1, from coordinate 896,814 downwards.
TTTCACATACAGTATTCCTGGCAATCTAAGGATTTTCCTTGGTTTGTTGTAACATATTCAACATGAATAGATAGGAATTGATTTCCATTAAAATTGAAATCTAACATCATGGTTGTATGGCGAACACTTTACTTCCACGATGTTTTCTTTCTTTTAGACAGACATAATTATGTAGATGTGTTGATAAATTTACTTGCTAGTTTCTGGTTTTATTAAGAATTAGCAGCGAATTTTATTTTTACATTTCCTCAAAATAAGCTTGAGGTATTTTATTTTTATTTTTAATGCTAAAATTTGGAATCATTATGAATATTAATAATTTTATAGTTTGCTAAGTAAGTTTGAAAAAATTCTATTCATTCATATTCATAAACACAGTTTCCCTCTATTTCATGATATTATTTTCTTCTTTGGAGATATGGTAGTTCAATGGCTGTTGTTATATAGTTTTAATTAGTGGATAAGAGTTTAGATTTTGATAAGCTGTGTATTAACTAGCCACCACATGTTTAAATCTCCTTGTTTTTAAAGAAGAGAAGACTTTTATTTTATCTTTAGCAGTTCCATCACATTTTTTTATTGTTTTTTATGGCGATTTGAGTTCATGTTTTTATTTCAGTTGGGATTTTACTTGAATATCTGAAAGTTTAATGTAAAGAAAGTATCAAATACTAAAGTTTAATTATAATTTTTTTCTTTTGATTATTATGAATTGCTTGATTTTTTGAGGTTTAACTATCTGTAAATCAGTATTGTCAAGAATAGTTAAAAATATAATTTTAAATGATACATTTAGACAAACTTATTAGTATATCGTTAACAATATGTTTTTAATAATTGTTGGTGGTAATGGTCTTTAAGATGGATGTGTGTGTTATCAGTTTTATTCATCCTTACATTTTCCCTCCAATTAAAGGATTTAAATAAGGATAATATATATATAATGGTGCTCGGGTATGTTTTTATTTATGTATAAAAAAGTATTTTTTTGTTTATTGGTACTTTCCTTTCATTCTCATTCAACTAGATGTAATCTGTTTTTACACTTATTAGAAGATGAATTGTGTGAGGGAATTACTGTGTTTTCCTTTGGCAAGGTTTTAGTATTCGGGCATTATATGTGCCACAGATCTCACTTCCACAATCTAACCAATATGCTGTTGGTTATAGTAAAGAGTCCTTCATAGATGTGGCCATTTTGTGAAATATTAAATCTTGGAGTTTACTGACATGTAAGCTTTTTATGAATATTTTATCCCCTATTTTAAATTGGTGGTTCAATTTGGTTTTGCCTTTTATTACACTTTTTGCTGTTTAGTAGAATTTTGTGCCTCTATTCAATAGGTGTTTTGTGAACATAATCATGGGTTTGTATAATAAGGTTGTGGTATGTTTATTTTGTTTTTAGTTCCATTCCTTGAAAGATTTTTATTTTCTTTTTTCTGAAAAAAAAATCATGGTTCAAAATTGTTGTGCAATTAAATTGTTGATTTATATGTGTGTGTGTTTATATATTATATATATATATATATATATATATATATATATATATATATATATATATATATATATATATATATATATATATATATATATATATGACAATAGATGGCGTTCTACCAAAAACACCATCAAGCGTAGTTTTTTGTTTACATAAAAGTCAGAGCAAGCATTCACTATCTCTAACTTTAATTTCCACCTTCAAATCATGATTTCAAGCTATTTTCTATGGTCAGGGAAGGAGAGAAATAAGAAAATACATATAAGCACAAACTCTGAGCATTTATGAAACAGTTTCTATTCAGCTTGCAAGCGTGAATCTTTTAGACACATAATGTCTTCAAACTCAGCATAGCAAGCCAGATAGCTACATGGGTCTGATATCAGTTCAGAATCACCACATAGTAGAAGCCTCTGCAGTATATATCATTGCAAGAAAGACTTGAAAGGTACATTCATGAAAAACAAAAAAAAACACAAGTTAAAACTTGCTAACACTTGTATTTATGACAATAGATGGTGTTCTATCAAAAACACCATAAACAAAAAAACTATGCTTGACAGTGTTTTTGGTAGAACACCATCTATTGTCATAAATACAAGCGTTAGCAAGTTTTAACTTGTGTTTTTTTGTTTTTCATAAATATACCTTTGAGGTCTTTCATGCAATGATATAAATTGCAGAGGCTTCTACTATGTGGCGATGTTGAACTGAGATCAGACCAATGTAGCTATCTGAATTGCTATGCTGAGTTTGAAGACATTACATGTCTAAAAGATTCACGCTTGCAAGCTGAATAGAAACTGTTTCATAAACGCTCAGAGTTTGTGTTTAGATCTATTTTTTTATTCCTGTCCTTCACTGGTGATAGCAAATAGCTTGAAATCATGATTTGAAGGTGGAAATTAAAGTTAGAGATAGTGAATGCTTGCTCTGACGTTTATGTAAACAAAAAAACTACACTTGGCAGTGGTTTTGGTAGAACACCATCTATTGTCATAAGTACAAGCGTTAGCAAGTTTTAACTTGTTTTTTTGTTTTTCAGATATATATATATATACATGTGTCTTTGTTAATATATTTGGTGTTATCAAACCTAAGTCACTTAAAAATCATATTTATTATTTCTAGGATGATATACCAAAGACTTATATAGTGAAAAATCTGATTAACTGCAGCTAAATTTTGTTTTAGCTAATCTATTCATTATATATATATATATATTATATAATATATATATATATATATATATATATATATATATATATATATATATATATATATTGTAACGATATATAAATATGGTTCATTAATTTAAAATAAAAAACTTGTAAGTTGATAAAAATAAGTGTATTAAAAATAGAAGTAAAAAAAAACTAAACGCAAAATTAAAAATGTTTGTTATACGATATACATTGCACAGATGTTAAACTTTAAAAGAGTTTTTTGATAAATAAAAAAAAGGTATTTGAATGTGTTTTTATAAAAAAAAGATTTATAAAAGTATTTTTAAAATAAAAAACAGGTATTAATTAATTCCTGTAATCTATAAATGGAAATGATTGTTTGTTAATTGTTTAAAACTGTTTAATTAAAAAGTCAGATGGAAAGGTAGATAAGAGAAGAAAGGAATTTAGCTTGACAAATGGAAGCACTGGGCCTTGGCTCGGACCAGAACGGAAAAACAGAGCAGTGACGTTTTGTTCAGTGAATCCTGGTGGATAATATAAAAGAGAAAAAAATATTGGCAAAGGAGCTTGCTTTTTTTCCAACTTGATTTTGGTGGGTCTGGAGGCAAGACACTTCCCTCCCTCACTGATTTAAAAATGCAAAGACTGTGATACCAGGACAGACCAGAACTCCACCTCAAAACATCAGACTCTTCAGGAAAGTCTGCTGGGAATTGAACGGAATGGACTTCTCTACCGTAAGAATAGAAATGAACAATTGTTGAAAAATAACATTAATTAAGAACTTTAAAGATTGATAAATTTAATTTTATAAAAAGGAACTGTTCTCTGACTTATGTGTCAACTAAATTTATAATGTGGAATTTTATATATATGCATGCGTTTGATAAAAAAAAATCATTTCCATTTGTTAGTTATTGTATTAATATTTATTGTTAAATTTTAAATGGTTAAATTTAAAGTTGTTTATAGACGTTGATGGATTTGTTTGGGTTAATTATATTTTGGTTTTCATATTTGATCAAAATATATAGACATTCGATAAATAATGATACCTACGGTGAGTATCGAAATGTATTTATTCGGATGTCTTTAAGATATTGGTGACAACGAAGTATCTTACGGTTGAATACTATTGGGTTACTTATAAGTTTCCCTCTGCGATTGTCGGTATCAATAATTTTGTATTTTGATCGTCTATGTTTATTTGAAATGTTTTTGACCGTGGAATCTGTGTAATCGATCTATACCCAACATTGTGTTAAATAAAGCTGTTGCGAACGTATATAAATGTTAAAATTAAGTCGGGCGTGAATGGCTATATGGATTTGTAAAGTTATATTAAGGGAGGGAAATCTTAGGTTATTTGTGTGTTGTTGAATTGGGTAATGGATTGGATATATTTGTGTAATTAGTAAATGTAGTATGAGTTTTGCTACTGAGAATCGTGTATAAGACTAACCCTTTGCTATGGATGGGATTGTAAGTCGGCAAAAGGATCGCGGTCCCTTCCTATGGAGTTTTTATTTTATTGTTCTTCTTGCTATACAGACGTCACATTCCTGTATTAGACAAGAGTCAATGTTTTCTTATATATATATTGTTCAGATGTCCATTCCTGACAATATAGTATCTTTGTGCTGTTGTATTTTCATGCTACATTGAATACATAAATGTATCGGATGGATTGATGAGTTTGATTGGAACTTTAGCTAGGGTTAAATAGGGATAGAATGTTTTCTTTTCAAATGGATCCACTAGTCTATTCATACTTGACAATCTAAATAAAACAAAATTAAAATCATTGAAATTTATATAAATGTAAAATTAAAGCATAATAAGGATATAAAACCTAAATGTTAAACTTCTTCCTCGGGTTTAGTATTATTTTATATATGCGTAAATAAATATTTTTATGTGTTAATTTCTGGCAGTGGCTTTTATTATTTTTTATATGTATATCTAAATTTATAGATTTTATCTCAGCGTCTCACTGGGCTAGTGACAATGGGCTAACGATCTAAATATGTAAATAAAGTGGAATCTAACACGTATTGCTACTTTATAAATTTTCTAGGCTCAAATGCCTAGATGGCGCCCTTTGGTAGTGCGGTGCGGTGCGATGCGATCTACCACTTCGTTTGGATCGTTATAATATATATATAAGTCTGTCTATAGGTGCTAATCCTGCTCTTTAACATTAAGACTGACTGAATTTTATCCAGCACCCATTAAACTTGTTAGTTGTCATTCACTTCTGAATGCAACAAACTTGCTAAAGCTGTTAGCCTTTATTTTCATGGTAATGGTATATTTCCTTATGAGTTTTAGAAATAAAGCTATGATTTATTTCTAAGTATTCATTTCTCAAATATATTTTATGACGTTAGTTCTATTCTGTGTATTGTCCTCTTTTACATTTTCATCCTTCAAACTGATTAATCATAATCGTAATGACTCCTTACATAAATTTAAATTCACATTTTGTGGATTTTAATTTAATCTTAATAAGGTTTACATATACGAAAAAAAAAAAGAGATTCTTTTATTTCTAGTAATTTTGTTTCCACATTTCAGGTCTTAATCCTTTAGGTCCTTTTTTATTATAATATTATTAAACATTTATATTTATTCATGTAATAAAGGAGAATAGGCCTTCATAAGTATTACATAGTTTATGGAATATAGTATTTTTTTCTTTTTTGTTTCTTTTTTGGCATGGATATATGCTTAACATAATTAGAATGCAGTATATTTAGTCAAAAGCTAAAGCACACACACACACACAAACACATATATATATATATATATATAAATTAACCGTAAATGCAATATTATAGTTTAAATTATTTTGTAGCGCTTTTATTCTCGTCAGCACTTTATATTACCACATAATCAAAAGCGCTACAAAAGAATTTAAACTATAATATTGCAATTACCGTTATTCTTTTTATATATATATAATATTTTTATTACTGCATTTCTATATAACTGGGGTTGTCTTGAAGCTGAATGGTTTAAACTTCTAGGCAAGGCTTGGACCAGCACTGGAGACTTACTTTATGATAGTGGATAGAAAGAAAAATCCTGCTAAACACCCATATTAAACTTATTCTTTATGGGGCTGTTTGATGGTTCAATTCACTTTTCTAATAATAATCTCACTCAAAAATTGTCTTTTAATTTGAATTTTTCAATCTATTTATACATTTTCTCTCCATCAGAATAGATTCATCTTACATGCCTGTTTGATCCAATTAGCTTTGGTGTGTTTTTATCCATGTTTGTGCTATTAATCCTCCAGCTCATTGGCTATTCTTTTTGGCAGGATCAGACTGTTTTTACTTATCTGGCTTGGTGTTTTCAAATTTTTAATTAATTTTCTCTTGCCTGAAGCATGGTGAAGAAATACTTTTAATTATTGTTAAAATACCACCTTTCTACCTTACAAATTATTCTTCTGAAATATATAATGAGCTGAAAAGCAGTAAAGAGATTTTTATTTCAATGATTTTTTTTTCTCACTTATAAGTTTTAATAAAATAAAAGATTTATTCTTCTTTTTTTCTTTAACTGCAAATATAAACATATTTGCTTTTCTTTTTTTTTTTTAATTTTAAAAAGTTTGATATCTTTTTAATTTGACCAAATCAATTTTATAATTGCATCAAAATTCATTACTTTTTCATTTTTTTAAAAATACTTAGTATAATTAGACTTTTTTAAAAAAAAAATGTTGCTAATCTGACTTAATATACTATGTCATTTTAATTGGGGGGGGGGTCTTCTAAACATATACATGAAACAGCATGTCTATTTCAATATATATATATATATATATATTTTATATATATATATATATATATATATATATATATATATATATATATATATATATAATTTCACCAAATTTCAGAATAAATCACTAGGTTAACTTAAAACTGTAATAATTAGTCTACTACTTATCTTTTACATTTGGATGCTTCAAGTTAAATATTTTGTATATGTGCACCTTTTGTGTGTTTTAAATGAATATTGAATAGGTGATTATTATAGATTGTCATATTTGCTGATAATTTCTACATAAAAAGAAAATCTTTGATTTTTTATTCTAAAAGGAACATAAAATATTAGCAAATCATATTGTACATACACTAAAAAAATAGAGACACAAATATTGTACTTTTCCCCCTTTAAAAAGGAGTTCATTTATTTATAATTGTATAATAGTAAAATATGCCTCTTTTTTATAAATAAAATATTTGACTCTTTCATTAATTAATCATAGTATATAAATGACTCATTCATAATCAAACATGGTTTGTTAGAAATAGTATACTGTAAGAAGTTATAAAATAAAACCTAAAATAATTAATATATTAGGATATGAGAAAGGAGTTTGCTGTTAACTAAAAGGAGATGCTTTGATTTATTTTGGGGGCCTTAAAGGATTTGAGAGGGGCAAGTTCTTAATGTCCACTCAATACCTTCTTGACATTGCAACAGTTATTACTATGTGATTGATTATTTATATAGTATACAAACATGGATAGGATGCTTACCAACATGCATAAAGTAGCATGGTGAATTTATTGGCTTTTACCTCTGAGTTTAACATCAAGAAATGCCATGGTCTTTTATGACAATTACCTGATAGCTCTTAACTGAAATATCAGTTGAGATTTCTTGAACGGTTAATGAAAGTGTGTATAAAACAATCTAATATATATATTTGGCTCTTATTTCCAGGAGCTTGTAAGTTCATCAACCAAGGCAGTTTTTGGTGGACAAAGGCAGAGGATGAAATGAGTAATTCCAGGATTCCATTTGATGATGGTCATTTATTTGGGTACTTACAATTTCAGATCACTTTCGAGTGAAGGAAGATTGCAATAATTGGAAAAAATGGGTGTTATTGGACTTTGTGATGTTAGAAGAAATGGTGAAGAGACAATTGATTTAAAAAAATGGATCTTACTATAAAGGCATAAATATTGGAAGTACAAGTTGAGAAGGATTCATTATAAATAAAAAATGGGGAAAAAACAACATTGTGGAGATTGACAGTGTATCAGGGAGTTTCAATATCAGTTATTCAACTTAATACCAGATACCAAATAGAGATAATTTAGATTTGTGCACCAACAAGTTCTCATATTAATGATGTAGGGGAATACTTTTACATGGCTATACAAAAGGCTTTTGATCAGACCTAACAACATTTTATAATTCTTATTTGGGACTTTAATACTAGAATTTGGTAAATAATTGAAAGTTGAAAGAGCTGGAAGTAAATTTGATTATGGTAATAAAAATGAGAGTGGGCATAGACCTGTGAAGTTTGCAGAAAAAAAAACAAACTTATTTTACTTTTTTTTTTTGTTTAAAAAAAATGTTAAAATGAAATGGACATGGAAGCATCCAAACAAAGGTACAGCCAATTTGGGTTATGTTTTGACTAAGAGAAAGTACATATTTCAAGGTTGTAATATCTTTAATAATTTCAATACAGAATGTGATCATCATTAGAGAGATGCAAGAAACATGTTAATGCAAAACTAGAGAGACAAAATTATTAAAAAATAATATTCACATTTGATAATTCTAATCTTCAGAAACATTCTAATCAATTTAAATTATAACTTGCAAATTGTTTTCAAATATATTTTGAACATGATTCACATTTGAATGATATTAATAGGAAAATAACAGATACACTTTTAAAAACTACAACAAACATAGCTTGTAAAAAACAGTAATGGACTAATAAAATTTCTACTGAGACTAAGACTTTATACAGAAAATGAGAAAATTGAATTTATAAAAAAGTGATGTATTAATAAGGATTGAATCCCCTCTGTCCATAGTTAGCCTGGAACCCATCAGCATAAGTCTACTGTAACTACTGAGTTTGCACAGGAGTGATTAATCATGAATTTCTTTCTGTCTACCATTTTACTGCCTACAAAAAGATGTACATATTTTTTTCTATGATAAAATTTCAATTTTTTATGATTTTATTTTTGAAAAATTCACCTTTTAATTATTCTTTTTCCTCATTTTCTTGGGTTAAGTCGTCGGAAATTTATTTTTTCCACAGAAATGGATTTATTCTCCACTTATTGCAATTTTAATTTTGGTCTTTATGTAAATGTAATATCTACATTGACATTACATTTCTTCATCACCTGTGAGTATTGCTTTTTTAATTTTAATTTTTGATAAAAATTATGCTATCTATTTATAAAATCAGAATATACTGTGGTATACATAGTATTTGAACACAGACTTTCAAGCTGACTCAATCCATCCACTCTATTTTATACAACGATACACACAAGTGCCCCACACATGTGAAAATAATAAATGATCCCCAATACACATTTCATGCTGAATCAGCAATCATCATTTTGTCAAGATTATCATCCCCACACATATGTATACTTAGTTCTCATAATAAATTTATTTATTTTGATCTTTATTGATATGCTTTGTTTTTATTCATTTTGTTTTACAGAAATGTTTATTTATTTGATATTTATTATTTTGAATACACTTGTTACTTGAAAAGAATAGATATATTTGGTCAACCCCCATTATTCAATAATGTAATAATAAATCATACTTTTTCATATATTACAATTTACTAAACTTCTCTTTGCATAATATTTCATGTACTGATCTTACTGTTATTTTTTTGTTTCATATTTATTGTAGTACACTTTTTACTTGAAAAGAATACACATTTTAGGTCACACTCCATTTTTCACTAATATGATATAATAATTAATATATAATAATATAACACATTTCAATTAACTAAAGTTCTCTTTGCACATCTCATAAGCTGTTCTTACTGTTTGATACTTATTTGAATACACTTTTTACTTGAAAAGAAAACACAATTTAGGTCACACCCCATTATTCATTAATATAATATATAATCCATTACAATTTATTAAAGTTCTCTTTGCATAATATCTTGTAACTCATTACCCTTATTTTCCCCCATTAAATATCAAACATATTACTAAAATATACCCTACATGGAAGGACAATCAAACATTTCTACCAGATACCCTGATGGAAGAACAGGATCTCGATCAGCTAGTAAAAATGGAATGTTACCAATCACATTGATTTTGTAATTTTGTCACTGAAAGATTACCTCAGGTAAGACATATTATATATCTTTTTTTTTTTCAAAAAATTATGGCAAATGTGATAAAGCTGTTTATGAAAATGTCATTTTAACATTTATCTTTCAAAATTTAGAATTTGTGAATGGATATAAAAATAAACAATTTTAAAAGTATTAAAAATCTTTTCTTCTTAATTTCTTTTGAATTAATGATTATTTTATCAGCTTTATTACATTTTTTAATATTTTCTATTTCTAACAGTATACATATTTTTATATTTATCGCATTCAATCAGAAGATATGTTATAAATTATATTTGTTATAATTTTTTTTTAAATTCGAGTTCGCAGCATCAGTGGAATAGGAGTTAAATTTTGTAAAATAGTGGGAAAAGAATTGATAATTATATAAAATAATATAATTGTGATTTATCAAGAAAAACTATGGAAGAGAATAAATGTCACAAGAGTGTAAAACAACATTTTGATATTGGTAGAAAACAGATATTTACAATAACAAAAAAACAGATATAACTATTATTAAACATAGAGATGGCATCATGAAATTTGTTGAAGTGTTCTTTCAAGAATTGTATAACAAGAAAGAATAAATATATTCTACAAATATTATATGTTCTGAATTAACCAGCATTTTAAATGTAGAAGTGAGACATGCATTTAAATTTATGAAGAAGGGAAAACTTCCAGGTAATGATGGAATTATAATCAATATATTAAAAAAAGTAGGTTAATAAATAAAAAAAAACAATTTGGCAAAATTATATAACAAATGTCTAAATGATAAATATGTACCGGTTGATTGGAAGAAAGCAGTATTAATATTACTGTTTAAAAAAGGCTTAAAGAATATATTAAAAAATACAGACCTATTAATCTTTTATCAGTTTTATGCAAAATTTTACAAAGATAATTATAAAATTTCTAAAGATAAGTTTGGAATTCAACCTACCAAAACAGCAAGCTGGAATTTAATATGGTTTCATTATAGTTGGTTATATCCATGTATTATGAGAAATTATAGAAAGGACCACTAAATATGAGTAACCATTATGATTTGGATTTGCAGATTATGAAAAGGTATTTGAGTGTATAAGTATTTTTTCAATAATTAAAAGATTGGATTTTCAATGTATAGAGACAGGATATTGCTTTACTCTAAATAATATTTATAAAAATAATAAAAAAAAAAAACAATTAGAATACATTGTGATATATTAGGAATGTTAACATTGAGAAGGGTGTAAGTCAGAGTGACTCCAACCCCCCAAAACATTTCACAACAATGATGCAAGAAATATTTACGAATTAAACTGGGAAGCTAAACAATAAAAGTCAATGGAGATTATTTAAGTCATTTAGATTTTTGCAAATTATGTAGTTGTTTTTGAAAATAAAGCTTTAAAGATTCAGGAAATGTTGCAATAATTATCAGGTGAAAGTATGAATGTAGGAATAAAGGTAAACATTAAAAAAACTAAAGTAATATTCAATGGACTTACTCAAAAGATGAAAATAAATATTGATAATGTTGAGTTAAAAGATGTTAACAACTACAAATACCTTAGTTAAATTATTACTACAGATGGAAATATAATGGATTAAATTAATTACAGAATTAAACTTGGTTGGGGTGCTTTTAGTATAAATAACTTAATATTGAAGAAATGTATGCCTATTTGTTTGGAAAGGAAGATTTTATAATGAATGTGTTTTACCCGTTTTTACTTATGGATCTGAAACATGAACAACTTAATAGAAGAACAATACAGAAACTTTAAACTACTCAAAAAAGTATGGCTAGTTGCATGTTCTGAATAAAAAAAAGAGCCTGGAAACACAATTCATGGGAAAAAAAACAAACAGATGTTACTGATATCATTGACAAAATTAAGATACTGAAGTGGATATGGACTCTACATATTGATAGAAGAGATGATAGTATATGAACAGTGGAAATCTTGAACTGGATTCCAAGAGATTGTAAAAGACATAGAAAAATACCCCATGTGTGATGGATTGATGAAACAGGAAAGTGTATGGTGGCGATGAGGAAAGAGAGGCTAGAAAACAGAGAAGATTAATTAAACTTGGGAAATATCTTCATCTTACAGTGGACTAATAATGGATAACAATGAAGATGATCAATCTAATCAATAATAATTTTTTTTCTTTTTGCATAGCCTATTGTTTTATAGTGGATAGTATCTACATTTCATTGTGAGGGTTTTATGTGAACTAATATTGTTCTATTAATGATGTGCTTACATTCATTCTATCTATAATCATGTTTCTTTCTTATCAATCTCAGGTCTTTGAAATTTGAGACCTATGCAATTTTTCCTTCACTTTTGGGTAGAACTTTCTTTTAAATATCTTCATAAGTTTTAGAAGAAGAGCAGGTTAGATTTAAGGTATTTGATAGTATTTTCCATTTTTTATTTTGCCTTCCTAATGATGGTTCAATGCAACTTGAATAAAGCATATTGTTTTGACATCTAGTTTTTAAGATAGTTTATAACATTTGCTGAATTTTGTTTTTCAAAATGTTAATAAATTTTAATATAAATAAATTATTAAGAACAACTTTATATCTCTTTTACAATTATATTTTCCATCTGGGAAATTGTCTTTAACACTATTTATTATCATAATTTGTTAATAATGCAAATGTATGCAATAACTATCTTTTAAAAAGTTATCTTAATAACTTTTTAACTGCACAAATTCTGTTTGGCCAAGTGAGTTAAAACTCTAAACTTTTGATTGTATCAGCACTAAAATATATTCATCTTTTAATATTATATTCATTTAGTTTGGTTTGTAAAAAGTACACCTGGGTCTCTTTTTACCCAGACTTATTTAACACGATTTTGAAGTTACGCGATTCATGTTTCACCGGAAGTTGATTTCCGATAATAAACTTTGTGCACTTACGTTATATTGAAAGTAATAGCACATTATTGGAATTCGACTTTCATCTTAGTAATTTCAATATTTTCAGTGCTTTATAATAGTAAGATAATATGCAATAATGAAATTAAAATCATGATTTCCACATTTTATGTATACACATATTAAATTTTACAAGATTATAATGTAAATTTGTTTAAACATTGTGCATGTTAATTTTGCATTTTAAATCACATTCTGTTTTTGCTTTTTAAAAAAGAACGTAATCAATTATTATTTTTTTTATTAGTGACACTAATCATTAACATGCTCTTAAATTCCAATGACAGCTAAATGGTTGTATGTCTGGATATCGCAAGCTTCGCAAACAATTAATAAAATCATTGTGTCAAAGATTAATTACTAATTATATTGTCACCAGAAAATCATAATAATTAAAACGTGTATAAAAATGTAAATTACTTTACTGTAAATTATGCATAAAAATATATTATTTTGAATAAAATTAAATATTATAGATAAAAAAAGTTTGTCTTGTATAAATTTTTTTCAATTTTGAAATTTTTTATTAGTCATATTTTATTTCCTTATATTTTTTTTTTTTGCACAAATTTGAAAGTAATTTTATGTTTGTGCTTTGCTTTTATGTGAATTTTGAAAAATCACAGACTGCATCCCCCCTTTTTCAATGCAAGTTATGTCTATTTTTGTGCGATTTCATTTGTGCGTGTTTTCTGAGGAACCTATCTATCGTGTAAAATGAGACCCAGGTGTATATTAATAATTTTTCAGATTATGAAAGTGAACAAAAGTTTTTTCAAAATGAATATAACGTAAAATGTAAAAATAAGTTTGCAATGAATTACAAAGTATATAGGCATCATTGATTTCTTTCTCAATTTACGTTCGTGTCAAAGTATTATTTTTTACTAAAATTATACTATTCTTGTAAAATAATTCTATTTTTAGCATATTTTATACAAATAAATTATAATATATAAAAAATATATTTAAAAAAACGCTTTAAAACATTTATTTTGTTTTCAAAATTAAAACAAAGAAGTTGGTGTGATCAAAGTTATTGACAGGTGCTTATCCATTGTTTGGGATGACAAGCAACCAATCACCATCAAGGAAAGTCTGACTTCTCTCATTGTTATAGTTTGAACACATATATATATATATATATATTGATTTTTTAATTGTAAAATAATTCATGAGAGGGCAGCATCTTACGGTACTTTTTAACTTTAAAGTGAGCATAAATATGCTATAACGTAAAAAAATTGTCCAAGTTAGAGCGAGTTAAGCTGTATAGGAGTTAACTTGAGACAGTCAGGCTTTTTTTTTATATGTGTATATGCTATACTTGCATTTAAATAATATATAATAAAGATAGAACCATAATATTGCCTTTATAAAACAATATCAGTTTTAACATAAAAATTAAATTGAATACATTAAGTTCATATTAATATGTATTGTCATTTATTTTATTGAAATCCTAATTAAATGTTTGTTTAATATATGAAATTATATATTTGAAAAAAAAATCAAAGTAATATTTTTAAACATATATGCAACTTTTGTTAATAAATTTCAGATAGAATAATTAAATGAATAAAACAAATTGCTCAAGGATTAATAAAAATTCAATAGACGGAAGAGCCTTAACCAGAATTCATCTATGGACTTCTCAATCTAGACAAAGACGTTTTATCACTGAATTAAAGACATAGATTATAAGTAATATAATTGGTTTATTAAGTCAAGAGTTTAAAAAAGGTGTATGTGCTAAAACTGATGACCTTATATTCCAAATTCTGGCCCTCTATCATGGCATGAGATCTGTCAGGGCTTTATAATTTTTTATTTATTTTTTATATTTTTTTGTTTTCAATAAATATACTATATATTTAATTGTTTTATCACTTGTCTATAAACTCATATATCTATTTTAGTGTCTATATGTTAATAAGTATAGTTCATAGTTTTTTGAGAATTTTGTGTTTTGGGAATCTATACCAACAGATAAAAATTGTGACATTACCAAGAGTCTTTAAGACCACAGACATTATAGAGTCAATTAATAAGCAATGTTTTGTGCTTACACATGAATAACGTTTGCTACTTACTAATTTTTAGCGGGTTCCCATTAAAATGTGATCTAGTTTGTTTGTTTTTTTCTTAAATAACATATTACTTATTTATTACAAATAATGCTAATACATTTCAAATAAATTATATAATTGATGTTGCACAAATATTTCCTATGACAATTCTTTCTATTTATAGTTTTTAGATATACCTAGTAAACTTTATCTTCTGATATTATTTTTCTTTTCAATATTTTGCAGACTTCATGAAACTTGAGAACAATTATACCATATAAGCTATATTATAAAATGAATATCCAGTTTAGTGATTCAAGAGAATCATGTGTCTAAAACATGAGACTATATTCTTGCATATTTATTAAAGACAAAAAATCCAAAATGAATAAAAAAATATGATTAATAGAAAATGAGCAACTAGAAATATAAACACATTTAATACATTTAGATATGAAATAGTAAAAAAAGATAGAGTACACATCAATGTCAATCAAACAATCAATACATCATAAAGATGCATGTAAAAATGATGGAAATTAACAGAATATTCACTATTAAGAAAAACAAATTGCAGGATAAAATAAAAAGTAAAGAAAAAAACATAGAAACGGTGTAAAAAATAAGATCACCATAAAAAAATCCAAAGAAGCAACAACTATTATCACATTATAAAGACAAAGCTTATAAATCCTGTGAAAATTTGAAACAATACAAAATAAAAAAAGGATAGAAGAAATTGGTGTATACTATAGACAGCATATTGTGCAAGTATAACCGAATTATATTGAAACTAAAGACTAAAAATTATGACAGAAACTGAAAGACAGTACAAATAACGAGGGTATAATAGCTTAACTCAAAGTTGATTTGGCAATGATGTGATCTAGGATGATAGGTTAATGTACTTTAATTGAAAAAAAAAAAAATAATTATAAAAAAATAACTATGTTTTTTTTTCCTAAACAGATTTTCAGGATATTGTATTAGTCTTGCTAAATATTACTAAATTGCAAAATAATTGCTGCGATGTGAATTATGGTGATCGAAATAAACTGAAAGTATGTAGTGTTAATAAAAATAATAAAATTTCTATCTAAATTAGATAATACATATTAATTTAAAACTTAAGGGTTTTCTATTAATTGTGAACCTGCAGAAATATTTGACACAGTCTAAAGTCAAGATGGGTGTTACATCTACTAAAATTCTTAACAAGAAGTATAGGAAAAGACGTGACTCATTTTATTCACACTATAGTATAAGTGTTCACACCCATATAGAATATTCTGGCAATATAAAGAAAAATGATCAAGTTTTGGGAAAAATATTAGTAAAAAATACGAATTAAATTCATTAAAAGGAAAATCAACAAAAAAACTGCCTTTTATAGAAAGTGTGCAAAAATCGCCACATGGTGAGATGATAAACATTCTAGATGAAAAAAAAAAAAATTAATATAAAATAGATTCATATAGATCTGTTTTAAACACATTAAAATATTTTCATTAGTTTTATCAGTGAAAATTATTAAATTATAATATCTGATTTTCTGGTGGAAGGGTCTAATATGCAATAGCAAATATCACAAACAGCGAGACTTGGATTTTTTAAACTTACATATACTCTAGCACTCTATCTATATGTAATATCAAGAGTGAATCTTAAGATAAAATTTCTTTTAAGTGCAAAAAGCTTAAAATTTTTACTGCAATCCTTACTGTCTTTTAAAAATACGACTGTGTTATTTATTGAATAAATTATAAATGGTAATGTTCACATATTGAAATATTTCCATCAATTACATTCATTAAATTATTCAATTATAATATGTGACTTTTGGTGTGGAACATATTTTACAATATGAAAATATAGCAAACTGTGATACTTGGATTCCCTTACAGTCTTATTAACATACAACATTTTTGTTCTTCATGAATAAAATTACAAATGAAAATTTCCACATATTGCAATATTTTCGTTAATTGCATTCACTAAAATTATTAAATTATATATACATATAATCGTAACATTTTTATTTGTAATCGAAACTGAAGTAACTACCCGTCACCGAGTTATGTATGTGAAACACATGTGACTTAAAAATAACGTTCGGTGTTTTTTGACGCCATATAACTAAGTGGAAGGTATTTTCAGTTATATATATATATATATATATATAATGAGAAAATTCAATCTGATGCAATGAAAACTCATATGAGAGGAAAAGTCACGTAAACCGTAAACTGTTTAATTAGGTAATGTGTAAAGTAGTTTCAAACCGAAAGAAGATAAATCATATGGATAAAAATATAATACATTAAAACATCTCAGCATCCAAGATGCCATATAATTTCTAGTGCTTGAAATATATTTATCCAGATCTATGATTATACTATTGATAGGTCAAGAAATTTGCCATTTCCACTATTCTTGCAAATTTGAC
Source organism: Epiperipatus broadwayi (assembly GCA_028023455.1). Lineage (NCBI taxonomy): Eukaryota > Metazoa > Onychophora > Udeonychophora > Euonychophora > Peripatidae > Epiperipatus > Epiperipatus broadwayi. The sequence goes on along the minus strand of JAQFVV010012442.1, from coordinate 879,494 downwards.
ATGTATATCCGGTACAATATTATTAATTTAAGTACTGCATAAACCGTGCAGACATTTATAAAAAATTAGATTCTATAATTTGATTTAGACCATCATAACTATTTTTCACTGTCAGACTAGAAATATCCCACGATCTCTAACTCTCAAACATAAATTAAATTAGTTGAGATTCTCATTCTTAGATAGTGTTCTCTAAAAACCGCAAGTAAATATTAAACTATTTGTTATTTAAGTATGAAATATAATGTTACTGATAAGCAAAAACATTAATTACAAGTGAATATTTTATGAGTTAATCCTCCATTCCTTTTTATTTGAACATTTGCAGAAAGTCTGATAACTTTTAGATAACTGAAAACAGTTGGTTATCTTAAATTTATTAGTACAATGACTGTATCTAGAAAAAAAAAATTCAATTTTAATAAACAGAATTAATAAATTACATCTATAAGCAATTACATTATAAAACAAGTCACTTTATCTGGATTAAAAAAGATGCAACCTGGAATTTTCTAATTTCTTGCTTAACAGAGAAAAGAAATACAATAAATGATAGAAATGAAACAAATGCATGATTTACTCATTTTATTGAAAATTAATAACTGTTGTTTATTTTATATCACAAGATGATCAAATTTTATTTACAAAATTTGTATTAACTTTTCACTGAAAAATAATTTTGTTGGCCAAGTGAGGTAAAACTCTAAACTTTTAATTGGTCAAATCACAAACTCAGCCTTAAAAATATATTCATCTTTTAATATTATATTCACTCTAGTTTCATTTGTAAAAAGTATATTAACAATTTGTCAGGTTATGAAAGTGAACAAAAGTTTTCTCAAAAATAAATTTTTATTTATAATTATAAAAATATTTGATAGCGGCAAATCTGAAACTAATCTAAAATGAACGTTAGTAACCAACTAAAAATTCTTGCTGACGTCAGTGATTTCTTTCTTATTTTACATTGCAGAAAAGTAAATAATTTGTACTAAAATATTAACTATTTTTCTAAAATAATTTTATTTTTAGCATACTTTATCAAAATAATTTATAATATGTCAAAAAATACTTTATAATGCTCTAAAACATTCGTTTAGCACTTTCAAAATGAAATAAAAGAAATCATAGTGGTAAAAATTATTGACAAGCGTTTTTCCTTGTACTCTATGATTAATAGCCAATCAGTGACAAGCACGGGCTGTCCTCTTCCATTGTTAAACTAAAATTTGAATAGTGTTGATTTTTTACTTGGAAAATATTTCAAGAGAGGGCGCTTACGGAACTCTTTTTAAGCTTCAAAAAGACTGTAAAATCTTCACCGTAACTCAAAAATTGATCGATTTTGAGCGACTTGAAACAGGAACCATTGTGCCCATTCTGGAAGATGAAACCTGGAATTTTCTCATTTCTTGCTTAACAGAGAAAAGAAATACAATAACTGATAGAAATGAAACAAATGCATAATTTATTCATTTTATTGAAAATTAATCACTGTTGTCAAAAAAATAATCAAATTTTATTTTACAAAATTTGTATTGAAGGTAAAAACAACAACAACAAATATCTTTAAACCATATTATTAGATCTTTAATTAATTAAGCAATGTGTGCAAGGATTGTCTAACTGAGGAAAAGAGGCTGGAGATCTCAGAAACTAGATTTGAAGATATATATAATACAGTATTTAAAATTTTCACACACACGCACACACAGACAGACACACACACATATATATATAACTTTCAATGTTAGACATGCTTACCTGGGTGGAAAATCTTTAGTTCTCATTATTTAAACCCAGAAGAACTAAGAAAATAACTGTGAGCATTTTATTTCAATACCCACTTTGCCGTATGAATAATTTTTTTTTAAAACTATACCACGATTTGATATATATATATACAATACTGTATATATATATTTTTAATTTTAAAAAATTAATATAGATATCCAACAATTTATAAATCTTTATTTTAAAAAAATTAAATATATATGTAAAAAAAAAAATTAAAAAAAAACCCTGACAGAAAAGCAAATTATCTTTTAGTTTTGCTACATTAAAATTACAAAAAAAAATTATTTGACAGCAAAGGTCTTAATAAAAATTATAGAAGCAAATGATTATATATATATATGTCATATTATTATTACTATTTGCGGATATTCCGTGTAGTGAAAAAGCTAAATGCATGCATTCTTATGATTTGAGAAAGAGGACGCTCTGAAACGTCAGCATTTAGCTTTTTCACTACACGGAATATCCCGCAAATAGTAATAATAATATGACATATTTTATCCGTGAAAACATTAGAATTAACATATATATATTAAAACAAAATAAAATGTCCACTAATATTAAAAATACAATAATTAAACTTAAATATATTCCAAATAACGGTAAACAACTTACAATATAATATACATAAAAACTCATAGAGAAATATTTTCGATTATATTCATAATCATTATCACCTCATCTTTCAAAATGGATTCATTCATTAACAACCTGAAACACATGTCGATTTAAATATCCCACAATTCATTAATCCTAACATTTGCTGTCTATTTATTATTGTATTTTTATACCAACTAATAAACACTGCCTCTTTAATTTTTCTTTTTTCATTATCTCTTTCTTGACATAAAATTTTTAACTTTTTTATATCAAAATCAAATTTAAAATTACAATTCCTATCATGATAATAAAAGGAGATTCAGTATATAACTTCACTTCATTATTACTGTCACTACATATCTGTATATTTTTTAAAACTCTTTTATACAAAAATTTATGCTCTTTAATTAAAGAGCATAAATTGTTGTGCAAAAGAGTTTTTAAAAACGTACAGATGTATAGTGATAGTAATAATGAAGTGAAGTTATATCTTAAAAGCGCTTAAATTGTTTTACAAAAGAGTTTTAAAAAATATACAGATATATAGTGATAGTAATAATAATAAAATGAAGTTATATACTGAAGCTGTTTTTATGATCTTGATAAGAATTGTAATTTTAAATTTCATTTTGATATAAAAAAGATAAAAAATTTAGGACAAGAAAGAGATAATGAAAAAAGAAAAATTAAAGAGGCAGTTTTTATTAGTAGGTATAAAAATACGATAATAGACAATCAGAAAATGCTAGGACTAATGAATCGTGGGCTATTTAAATCAACATGTGTTTCCAGTTGGTAATAGATGATTCCATTTGAAAGTTGAATTGATAATGATTATGAATATAATTGAAAATATTTCTCTATGAGGTCTTATGTATATGATATTATAAGCTGTTTATCGTTATTTGGAATATATTTAAGTTTCGTTATATATATTGTAGGAGTATAGATATACTCATACATACATATAATCAATAAGTATACATTATATTTGTATTCTTATATTTATACAAATATAATATGTAATTTAGTAAGTTGGCATTTTTCATTCTTTAAAATGAAAAAAACATTGTTGACAAAAGACAGATCACATGGTGATGACCTCTGGGTTCACATAAAGTTTATTGAGTTAAAGGAAATGAAATTAACTTAATGATTTAATATCAAATTGTATTGTAACAATAGAGAATGCGATATGCTTCACAAGCTCATGCAGGAGATATAAAAGTAATTCTTTTTATTAGAAGATTAATGATTCTATTCTGTCAGCTATATCCTCACAAAAACTTATACTATGTTAGATTTAAAAGAACAGTGTAAGATAAAATTTATATTTTGAACGATTAATATTTATTAGAAGAAATTTCTAATACTTTCATTTTAAAGAAAGTGATTTGAATATATTTTCGTGTTCGATAAAAATCGTTCTAAATTGGAGTTCTAATTGCAAACTTTGTTTTAAAAAGAACATGTTTATAAAAACTTCAACTAACTTTAATGTACTTTACTTTATAAGGAAAATGTAGAGTGAGTAGAACATTTATTTATCGTGGGATATATGAAATGCACTTGCCTAATCAAATATATATGTGTGAATAACATCTTTTGCTGAATGGCTACAGAATTATATAAAAGTTATATCTTCAAAATGGAATTATAGTTGTTAATAATGAACTGTGTTTAACGAAAATGAAATCTACATATAAGGAAAAAACTAAACGTCAACTTGGGATCCCCTATTATTTTCTTCAATGTATAACAATGAAGGAATTAAAATTGCATCTTCAAAGGATTCATTCGCGAATTGCAGGAACATTTAAGACTATTCTTTTATAAATACCATTTAAGTTTATTGAAAATTATAATTGGGAAAGATTAATTTCATTTTGTTTATTAGGGTATTCATTTCATTAAAGAAATAAATAATAAGAGAGAATAAGTTAAAATATTTTTATTTTTATTTATGATGAATAAAGATTTAGATATAGGTTAAGAAATATTAATATGGGAAAATGATAAAGTAAACTTGGAGGTAAGAAATTAAATTACTTTTAAATTCACATACTATTATTTTATATGACATGACACTACATTGTTTATATTAACCCAAATAGTCTAATAACAATAATGTATGATAAGTGAATAAATGACTAACATTGATATAAAATACATATTTTTATATTAATAAACACCAATTATGTACAATCATTTTAACGAATGAAAATATTATATATAAATGATTGGATTATTATTTATATAATCTAATTATTATACAATATGGTAATATAAAAATCTTAATATTTAGATACTTATATTTTGTATATATTGTAAAATCATGTGTTGTTTGTTATAAGTCAGAAAATATATCTACCGTAAGTAATAGTTTATTTATCTGTTAAATAAATAATTTTTATGTTTTTTTTATCTTAAACTAAATGGAGTCTTCAATTTGTTTTATTTATTTATTTGATTTTATGAGATAAGAGCAAACATTTAATATAATAATCTTAGTTGATTATTATACTAACTTAGGAAATCCTTTTAGATTGATGATTGATTTTGGTGGTTCATTTATATATAAAACAGGTAAATATGTTGGTAAATTGTTACAAGATACTTTGGGTTTTGGAAGATATACAATTGCATCTTCTTATAAATTTGTTGATAGAATTAAAAATATGAAAATAAATGATAATGATATGTTAGCTTCATTGGGTGTAACGGAATTATATGGATCAATTGATCTTCTTGAATCTATAAATTTAATTGAAATTAAACTAATTAATATGTCTGAAAATAAACATTTAAATTTTTTATTATTGAATCACTAAAATTTATAAGTGATAATATTATTGCAAATTATAATAATAAGTATTATAAAATGGGTAAAGGAAGGCCAATGGGATTAGCTATGGTAGCACAAATTTGTAATTTTACATTGTCGGAATATGATGATATTATATTTAATTCTATAAGATTGAAGATATTAAAATTTATACTAGATATGTTGATGATGTTTTTGTTTGTGGTCCTAGAGACATTATTGATGTTCTTTTATATAATCTGAATAATTTAAACAATTTAAAATGGGCTATTGAGAATTAAGAAAATGGAAAAATAAAATTTTTGGATTTAAAATATTTAGAAATGCTACTGATTTAAATTATAAATTAACTTTTAAACCTGTTGGAGAAAAAGGATATATTCATTTTAAATCATGTTTTCAAATGATGCATAATATGGCAAGTCCTAAATCATTTTTGCTTCACCATAATAAATTATGTAAATATAAGAGTGATAAAATTTTAAATATTGAACTCTTTGCTAATAAACTTTTAAAGGTTGGTTATGATATAAAACAAATCTTGTGTACAGTAAATTCATTTAATATTAAGAAGAGAGTTGGCAGTGGTACTTTAATTACTAAAAAATGGATATATATGCCATTTATAAATAACATGCAATCTAAATTAATTAAGAATATATTTAAAGAAAAGTATAATATTTCATTTTGTGTTCCTCCAAATGTTAATCGATTGATTAATAATTCTAAGAGTATAATTCCTAAATTGCAAAGAAGTAATAAAATTTATCAGATTTCATGTGGATGTCAAAAATTATATACTGGTGAATCGAGATGTTCTGTGGAGAAAAGATTGAAGGAGCATCAATTATTATATAATCAAATTAAAAATAATGTAAATAGTCAATTTAATACAGCTTCAGTATTCTTTGACCATGAAAAGACTTGTAAGTATAAGTTTACATTTAATAGTAGTGAAATAAAAATATTAATGGAAAAAAGAAATCATAAAAAGAGGAAAATTTAAGAGGCAATTTTGATTGATAAATATAAAGAAGTTGTTATTAATAGGCTAGTTGCAAATATGGCCATACACAGCATATGAAAATATATGTAAAATTAAGTTTTAAAAAATTGAAATTCAGTTAAAGCTGATGAGGTTTACCACATAATCGAAAGTGCTACAAAAGAATTTAAACTATAATATTGTATTTACTGTTAAAATTTATATATATATATATATATATATATATATAGTACACATGGCAATTTAGCCTTGTGCTTCCATTGAAGTAGTGTGATGCATAAAATAAAAAAAAATAATCATTACATTTTTATATAGGAGGGGGAAGCTGTAAAGCATCAAGTTCAAACCCTACATGACCAATTCCTAAAGACCTCAGCAAGAAAGTGAGAGAAATATTTTTTTTTTCATTAAACTAATTTGTTAGTGAAAAATACAATATTTATATCATTGAATATTTTTATACTTTTATTTAAGAATTAAAAATATTAAGCATATACAAATAATTGTCTGTAGACATAAATTACTTGAGATATAATTTTTCTAATTCTACTTATTAACTTTCTATGTTTACTGTATATCTAATGAATTATTTATTCTTTCTTGATAATGCTTTGATTTTAATACTTTGTCATTACTAATTTACTTTATAACTTTAATACTAATGATATTAATAATCTATAGCTTTCAAATCATTTAGATTACATTTTGATAGGCAAGTTTTATATACTTGAATGTGTGTTTATGTGCATGTATGTACAAACACAAACTTAAACATTCACATACATATTAAAGAGTTTTTAAAATAATTTGTATTTTCTGTGTGAAAACTTGTTTTCTTATGTATTATTTAAGACCATTTTTTCTTGTTTTATGTGAAAGGGATCAGGAAAGGTTTTATGCTAATATCCAGCTGATATCTATAGGTTGTGAGAAAGATAAAGTCAATGTTGATATAATGTCAATGTGAGAAATGTGAGACAATGAGAACAAAGACTCATTAATCAGTTATTATAATTACCAAGAGATACAGATCATTTTGGACCATATCAAATAGTAAATTTTAAAAAAATCATAAAGATAAAAGAAAAGTCATGTAACAAGCTCTACTGAATGGATATAATTTATAGTTAACCCAAGTGTTCCAATAATAAAAATATGTGTGGTATCATCAGACAGGCTAGCACATATATTGCCTGAAAAATAAGACAGTTTAGCAGAATAAATCTGATTGCCTCTTGGAAACCACACATTATTATTTTTATATCTGAAAGTTTCTATACCCATGGAGGAGAGAAAATATATTTTGTTGCATGGTACCCAGTGACTATCCAAAAGAGTTAAAATATAAAATGGAAATAACAGCTATCATCCTATAGCTGATCTCCAAGTTTATTGTTTCACTTACGCAATTGCTGAATTCAAATTAAAATCAAGAAAATGCTGCAATTTATATTAACCTAGTCTTACCCACAGCAGTGATGAAATTTATATTAAACCAGTCCATATTCTGAGCAGAAGAAATGAAGAAACCACTTCCGTGCTAAAATGGTCCATAAAGAAGCAATTTATTTCACAGTATCATCATCACAGTAAAACAGAAGAAATGGAAGCACAAACTGAAAATACAACTGTGCCATTAAACCACTGCAATTGATGAATCTATGCATGTGAAACATTAATATGTGGCTGAATTCAAATTCTCAACTCTAAACAAGCTGACTTCAAAGGGAAATTAATCAGAATCATTGAAACTGTCTCAACATCAAGAATAAAAGAGAACTCGGTAATATTAGTTTTAATTTTGTTTTCTCAATGACTATTAACCTTTTTTAAAAAATAAAACCATTTATCTCTCTCTCTCTCTCTCTCTCTCTCTAATATTACAAAAAATATGAATAAATTATTATTAAGTTTTTTCAATAATAATGAATATTGACCTTATCAATATTGGGTGTAATTTGATTATCAGTACATGTAATAATTTGTATATGTATTTTCTTTTAAACGTTTTATTATGTATTCAGGTATCATAAGAAATGTTGATTCCTATTGTATGTAAAAGATAGATACAAAATTTATTGATAACGGGAAGTAACATACTCACACACACACCTTATGACAAATATTCTTACATGAGTATGTGTCAAGTATAGATAGGGGTAGAAATTTAGCATCCTGAGAGATACATTTTAAGGTAGTTAGTAACCTAGATTAATGGAAATAGAGAAAAGTAATTTGAAACCGTTTTCTTTAGATATTCTTATCTTTATAATCTAACTAACTTTTCTCTATTTAGTTATCTTTTGATTATTATTTAAAGATTATAAATATAAAATATATGTTATATGCAATATGAGACTATGCAGGTGTATCAGGTGTTTGTTTTAAAATTAAAACATTTCTATGATATACGATTTTCTATTAACCCATTAGAGATATGAATATACACACACCACACTCTATATTATTTATGATTAAAATTAAGTTTCATTACGGAGGGAGGGGGATATTTGGTTATTATCATTATTATCTGAATGTTGTTAATTCTATTATTAATTATGTAAATGTTTATTTGTATTATTAATGATTGACTAATAAAAAAATTTAATTTGCTTTTATTAAAAAAAATGTATATATTATATATTTCTTAAGAATTAATCATTGTCTTGTAAAATTAGTTTAGTCATCAAAATCACTGATGAATTTCAATCTTTAAGACATAATTTAAATATAACAATATGTTGGTAAATAATTATAGATTGGTAAAAGATAAAATGTTGTGATGTGAGTTAGTTCGAAAGATGTGACTGGGAAGATCAGTATCATCATCATCTTATTAATCAATAGTCTAAATAGACGTGTTTAATGGCCATATATAAATAATGGTTCTCACGGTGTTTATTTAATTTTTGTGAGCCATCATAAGAGATATTACCATCCAAGCCTCTGGTAATCTATGAAATTAAATATGAGCTATTAATATTTATGATAATATTAAATATGAATTTATTATGTTAAACTCTTATATGATAATTTGTCTAAGAATTCATTTGCACAACTATAGAATAAGAAGGTTGTTTTGCTCTTAGTACAAGTGCAAATGAGATGGTTATAAAATGGAAAATCCTACACACTGTTATAAATAATGTACCAACTGAAGTTCAAACCAGTACGAGTATAAGTAGGTATCTCATGTAACGTTATCTAGGTTTATATAGCCTTGTGGCACCCAGATATACAGGTATACATATAAGAAAACAGTGAATAAAAAGAAATACTGGATTCATTTCATTCCTGGATGATTTTCAATTAGTTACAAATATCTTTTCTTTTTTTATTTAGTTACAATATATATAAATATACCGCAATTCATAAAACAATTAAAAAATAAAACTAATAAAAAATCGAACAACATAATAATGATATAATATTTAGTGATAACAAAACATCTTAATTGTTAATACGTTATATGATATTTGAGAAGAGAGAAGATATTAAATTGGAAATGTGAATAGTTATTTTTAAAGTTTTGTTGTATATTACCGATTGCTTGGAATCCTGCATTTGGATACTACTGTTGGTTAACTTTTAATAACCCACATGACATGGTGATTATAATATGCTGATTTTTTTGTGAACATATACAGAAAAATATCTTATAAATCACACACAATAGTTGAGAATATGTATATATAATGTATTGATTATGGCACATGAATTTTCTTCACTTAGCTTAGTTACTATTTCCCCAAATCATTGTTAAGATGACAGCAAATTTATGATATAGATATAGATTGGTTTCTATTTGGACTTGTTAGGCAATCATAAATTTGAATCAAAGAAGACTTTCTTCAAGATTTTGCTATTTGAGGTATGAGGCATTGCAGCCACTGATGTGATTACTTGTTACATGCAACCTTGAGTGTGCTTCTCCAGTTTATCATACTGTTCCACCTGAACTCATGGTGGTCTCCAACCATCTGAACAAAATAATCTAGAATTACTATTTCTCACTTGAACATTAGTCTTAAAAATGATGTTTCAGCTTATCTTTTGGTATTTATTCATTTGTATTACTGAGATTACTGATCCATTTTTGACAACAGCATCCTTCTCATAACACATAATTGAGGCATCTAATATCTACAAGGGTGTGTTGAAATGTCTTTATCTTGTAACTGCCAAATTATGATTAATTAGCATCTGAGTTGAAACTATTTTGGTGGTCAAACAGCAATCATTATTGGTCTCTTTAATATTGCACATTTTCTATCTGCCTCTTTTTTTTGTAAAATATTAATGTACAATAAAATCGAAATAATATACAAAAACAAACTGTATTACACAGAATTAAAACTTGATATAATAATTAATCTTCTTGATTTGTATGAAGACCTCAGTACAAGGTAGACCATCTATGCAGAACACACATTTGCCCACACACATAGCCAAAAATTGATTTCTAATTGTAATAACAATAAAAAATAGTAAACATAATGGTAATTAACTATTATATTCAGTCTTTCTATCCACAGAAATATTATTGGTTAATTAAAAAAAAAACAAAATCAAGCAAACATCATCAATTCAAATTCCATGAATCCTTCATTTTATTGTTAGCAGCTTGTCTATTAATTACTTTTCTATTTATTAAAATTGTTTTTTAATTTTTATTATTATGGTCTCTCTCTTCATGAAAAATCATAACACTTTCAATATCAAACTTAACTTTATATTTACATGTCCTTTCATGATCCAAGAAAACTGAATCGGATATTAAATCACTATTATTTTTACTTTTCACATGCTTGTATAACAATTCATGCTCCTTTAACCCTTTTTTAATATTGTGATTCAATTTACTTATATATATATATATATATATATATATATATATATATATATATATATATATATATATATATATATATATATATATATATATATCCTCAAAAAAATTAATACACAACAATACTTTTCTGCTTTAGAGATATGACATTTGTAGAATTATTCACTAACTTATTAACATTATTTGTAACACAAAATGAAACATTAAACACATCTCTCTCTCTCTCTCTCTATATATATATATATATATATATATATATATATATATATATATATATATATATATATAACCATACTATATATAACCATACTAATTTTCATTTGAAAAAAGGAATGTTGCGTATCAAGTTTTTTTTGTGAATATACATTGTCTTATACAGATGAATCTAGGAGCATTATCGGAAAAAAAAATAAAGAAGCATAAATTGTTATGCAAGCATGTGAAAAGTAAAAATAATAATGATTTAATGACTGCTTCTATTTTCTGGAATCATGAAAGGACATTGAAAATGTTAAGATTCTTCATGAAGAGAGAAACCATAAGAACAGAAAAATTAAGGAGGTGTATAATAAATGGAAATGAAATAAATATAATTAATAAACAAGTTACTAGCATTAAACTTTAGGATTCATGGAATTTGCATTAACAAAATTTGCCTCCATTTGTTTTTTTTTTTTGTTTTTTTTTTTATAATTTAACGGCAGTTGAGGGGGTATTAAGGAATTAACCCCAAGAATTTCTGCTAATTGAAATACGATATAATAGTTAATTATATATATATATATATCATATTATTATTATTATTATTATTATTATTATTATTATTATTATTATTATTATTATTATTATTATTATTATTATTATTATTATTATTATTATTATTATTATTATTTTTTTTTTTTTTTTTTGAGAAAGAGGACGCTCTGAGGAAGATACTTGATATTGTACTAAAACGTCAGCATTTATCTTTTTCACTACACGAAATATCTTGCAAATAGTAATAATAATATGACATCTTTTATCCGTGAAAATATTAGAATTAATATATATATATATAATCAAACATGCATCTTTATATTAATGCAATATATATCAGTGATAATTTAGGTAATGAAAATAATCCGGTCACAATAACACATAAGTGCATGAATGTAGATATATGTGTGCACACTATAATATAATAATACATTATTTGTCAATAATATATTATAAATGATTAAACAACAAATATATAGCAATATGTGTTTGCATATTTCAAAAATAAAATACTTTAACATATTCTTTCTAGTCAAGCATTGATGTACTAATGGTTAGCATGACTGCCTTCTATGCAGCTGGCCCAGATTCGCTTCTCAGTCAAGGTATTTTACGTATGAAAAAAAAAGACATATTAATTCTAATTATTTTGCTCTACACTTAATATTTTAACCTTTTTTAATTGTAAAATTATATATATATAATTATATATTTAAAATAGAGAAATATTCCCCATATTTTTTGAAATTTCCAAGAAAAGTATTATTATTATTATTAATTAATCCGTTTTTTATAAAAAAAATATTTTTTGTACAATGCTTACATAACACCCTTCAGCCTCAACAGTTTTGATTACCCTGCAATCTTCTTCAGAACCATAAATAATATATATATATATATATATATATATATATATATATATATATATATATATATATATATATACATAAATATGCAAATTATATAAAAATATACAAATTACATAAAATATACAAATTATATAAAAAAATCCATACATATATTGTACCTGATGTCACACGGTGGTTATGAGACATGAGACTCGAACTAGGACTGTTGAGGATGAATCCCGATTAAGATATATGAATTATAATGATACATAGTTATATAAAACTTTTTTATATTTAAAAAGTAACCAAATTTAAGATTCGAACTCTGGATTGGATTTTTAATGTGTTTTAATATTAAATTAGCATGATCACAATATATAGCAATTTCACTTTAGATAGGTTTACATTTATTATGTTAACACTGAATAATCTTTAATTGTTGTTAACATGAGTTATACAATATTGCTTTAGGTCATGTGTGTGAATTCACTTTGCCAAACTAAACTCTCTTTACACAAGAAATGAATGATCGATGAATGATTTAAATTAGTACAAGCCATATGGTCAAAGTTATAAACCACATTTGTTTATAGCAAAAATAAAAACATTTATTTGTATGTTTTACATATATTTTCTTTTGACTATTATTAGAGAATAAAAAATTTACACATATACAGGAATGGTTCATTAATTTTAAAAGGGTAGCCAACTTTAAACCAAGTGCACTACAGAAATCTATACAATACTTCTCTAAACATGATTAACATTTTTCATACCATTATTTCTTACTGGGATGAAACAAGCAAAACCATTTAATGAATGGATATTGTAACTACTAACATAAAAGGATAATCATATATGTAGGAAAGTCCCAGCTGGTCAAAGAATAGTTTCGTCATTGAACATATTTTCATGAAGAATACTTACATTCGCACGTAAAGCAAAACAGTATGAAGGTTGACGTAGGTTTGGTGAAATGATAGTTGGCATACAATATCTTCCATAGAACATGTTAATGTTCCACAGGAAGTGTAATCCCTAATTATGAAAGATTTCAAAAGGGAGGGAAAACTTCAGATTCTCAAAGATTCCCGAATGACCAAGCATTTAAAATACTGAAGAAATGTTAAACTATGCTGGCAGTACAATATACATATGAAAATAAAAATAGTGTTATATAATAATTTTAATTGTTTAATTCCCCTGCATAATGGTATGTATAATAGTGAATCAGGTTATTATTATCAAATGAGACATTTAATTAATTATTTATTTGATTAGTCAGTTATACTTTCCCATATATGCTTCAAACAAAATTAAAACTTTCAATTGTTTTGTCCATTTGGTGATGACAGTAATTAACACTTCATTCCTTATTGTGATCTTTCATGAACAAAAATAGAAATGAATAAAAATAATTAAGCAAGAGAGTTTTAGAACAATCAACCCTGTGAGTCTGTTTTAACATAATATATATATATATATATATATATATATATATATATATATATATATATATATATATATATATATATATATATATATATATATATATATATATATATATATATATACATATACAATCTTATAGGGAGTGAATGATAAATAAATCCTTATCATTACAATTTACTTTGCTTTTGTTTCCTTTTTTTCTAAAAAAAAGGACAATTATATATCAAACTTGTGAGGTTGAGCTGAACTGGCATATTACTAAAGAAAATGTTGAAAAAATTATTAAACAGAATGCACAGACTTATAAAGCTAGAATAAAGTGAAATCGGAGTTAGTATTATAAATAAATATATTACATATATAGAGAGGTCTTACAAATGAGATTAAATATAAATATAAAAAAACCCAATTAGTATTTAAAGGTAAGTAATGACAACTTTACAGAGCTATTGGACTGTTACCTCGGCATACTTGGGGTGAATGGTTAACTGGTTCATTCTCCAAACTTCAGTTGCAGGGATTAGCTTGGTGGTCAACTGTCTTGGTCACTATGGCTCTTTCATAGGTGGCAACATTCTTCCATGGCAGGAGTTTCATGGCAGCATTGAGAGGCACAAGGAAAGATGATTCGGGACCCACTCAACTGTCATTTTAAAACTAAGCAGAAAATAAGATAGTGGTATAGACTGTTTCCTATCTCCAATCTACTCTATTTATATCCCCCAAGATATTACAGGAATGATTTGGCTTGTTTGCCCAGAGGCAGATGAGGCAATTAATAAACTCATGAGCAGATTACAGTCCATTTTTAATTAAAAGATATAAAAAGATAAGTTCAAATCACTTTTATTAACAAAACTTTAAATTAGTTTTTAAATTATAAAAGTAAATAATATGATAATATTTTGATTAAAGAAAAGTGAGCTTTTAAACTATATAATTAGCAAAGAAAACTTCACAATGGATTGATTTGAATCTGCCATCTTGGTTATATATTTTATTATTTTACAAGGTCAAATTAAATGCAAATAATTGTTACAAAAATGAAAATTACAATTTATGCGATTATATATATATATATAGAATCACAGATATTCAAAAATAACAATCAAAATTCAAAACATAAATATTTTCAGGAAAGTTTATATATATATATATATATATATATATAAATTGGCACATAGCAAGTGATGGTGATATTAGTACATTAGACATAATACAAGGGTTTGAACCCTTGTTGATGATTAGTTTATTGCTATTTTTCCTTTTTTTAGGCAGGAAAACATGAAGCTCACTCTGGCTATATATATATAATTCATTCCCTTTTACTTTTATTCTTTATTTTATACCAACTTAAAACCTTTAATTTTTTACTTTATATATCTCATATACATAAAAATGTAACCGTTAAACTCTTCAAAATATTCTACACTTAAAATTAAAGTAAATGTAAAAAATATTTAGTAAAAAAAAAGAAATAGAGGGAGGTAAAATATGGAAGCTATGTAAAATAAATTGAAAAACGGTTTAACTGTAAAAGAAAAATGAATTAAAAAGAAATAAAATAAAAGATAAGAGTAACAAAAGAAAAAAAGGATATATAAGTATAGGTTTGTGTATTTTTTATGAATATGTATATAAATGTATGTTTTTTTTTATATAATTTGTTATGTTTTATGTAATTAATATATTTTTTTATATAATTTATATATTTATGTACGTGTATATATATATATATATATATATATATATATATATATATATATTATAGTCCTGAACAAGATTACAGGGCCAATAGAAACTGTTGAGGTTGAAGGTTGTTACGTAAGCATTGTACAGTTGTTGTTGTTTTTTTTTTTTTTTATAAAAAACGGATTAATTAATTAATTATGCAAAAAAGGAAAAGATAAGTTTAAATATTATTATTATTGTTTTGTAACACATTTAATTGTACATATTAATTTAAAATATTACTCATGTTTAAAAAATCAGTAGGGAAATTATTTTCATATGCCGACTGTTTTTTCATCTGTTAAATTCTTACCACCTTACAATACTTCTATCCAAAACGTATTTTGTTGTTATGTTTTATTTTCTCACTTTTAAAAATGGTTTTATTTAATACATTTTTACTACTGAATTGCTTTAAAATTGTATAATTCCTATTCATTAAAAAAATAGCTCAAGTGAAATAACTTACATAGATTAGATATTTTTCTTTATTCTTTAGAACTTTATTTCACAATAGGTATGCAACTTTCACTGTATTTCTGGTTCTATTGCATAGATCAACAAATATATAACATATACTATTAGGTTTTATGGTCACACCTGGGATAATCAAAGATCAGGTAAGTGTTAATTAAAAGTCCTCAACTTTCTTTATTTTCAATAACTTGCTGATTTTAGCATACTAGCAGATGATCTGTCAGGTAATGATCTACGACTTTACAGACAAAGCATCACTACTTCTATGGAAGTTCAAAATTGACCGATATGGGGACAAACAATGCTTCCTCAGTCTTATTTTCCACACACATTACTTTATCATCTGTTGTACTCTAATAACATGCTAATAATCATTAATTTGAATCCAGTATTTATAGTCTATAGTGAAATTTGAAATCAGGATAATCACATAAGATTTTTCTTTTGAATTTTGATTTAAAAATACTAATAATTTAATTATATCTTCCGGTTTTCCAATTCACATTAAATAAAATCAATTTTATACGATTTTTTAAAATTATTCAAACAAGAAGAGTATATATAAGAAATTACAATCAATGTACATTTGTTGAAAACAATATGTTTAAATAATATTTAAGTTTATCAAAAGTAACTAGCTTTAATTAATATAGTTTCTTCCTTAATAGAGTAAAAGTAGATCATACAATTTCATAGTAAAACCCATCTCGTTTATTTTTATTTGTATCAAAGTCAAGCATTGTTGGCCGAATAATCAGCACAGCTGCCCTACACGCATTTGTCCTGGGTTTATGGGTTCGCTTCCCCGTCGATGCTTTGACACATGAAAAAAAATCAAACTTAAATAGAACATTAAATATATACTTTTTATGTTTGAATTTAAATAATATATAATACATTTAAATATAAATATATAATTTAATCATTAATCTGTTATTCCTATATATATATATATATATATATATATATATATATATATATATATATATATATATATATATTAAATAAATATCTATAATAAATAAATATCTATAATAAATTTTATTTGTGTTTATTTTTACTTCCTATTCAACCTTTATATACAAAAAACACACTGCACTATGATCTTGTATGCTATGAGATAATACTGTATCAATCTCGTTTCGGGGGGTAAAACATATGCTTAACAATAATTTACCTGATATACATACATATATTAAACAAAGTTTATTAATATATGTTTTACTCTGTTATAAATAATATTTAGATCATAAGGGCATTTATTCATTATCTTAAATTAAATTTTGTGTCAGTAATAAATGTTTACGCAAAAACTTATAGGACAATTTATTTTGTTTTATTACAAATGCTGAGTCAAGCAGTGGAGAGATAATGGAGTAGAAGTTCAATTATTATACAGTTACAATAAATATACCATTAGTGTTCAGTTTATATTAAGATAGAATATATTTAAACTTCAACGACCAGATTCCAATCTATTCAATCCTGCAACTCTTCAGGCATCCATATCATTGACAACCCTTATGTTGGGACACCCATATCCTTTCATGATGCTAATATTATTAACATGCCCACATCCCTCATGTGTGCAACCAGTTGTATTTTATATCCCTGGAGTTTAGATAAAATGATATATAAGTGTGAGAGTTGATGATCTGGGGCAACTGATGAATGCTCATTCATATTGAAATATTTATATTGGAGATCATTTACCTTTTTTACATGTGTGTGGTCATGTGTATCAGTTGTATGAGATAGATGAGGGAATATTGAAATCTGGGTTCAAATTCTCTTATAATTATATATAATATATATTCACAACATATTTGTTAATAAATATTTTATTCATCACTTACATTATTTTATAAATGATATATGTACTTTCTTCTGAATTGAATATGAAATATAATCAATATTAAATACAACTTTATGTTTAAATAATAGCTTTATTTTCATCAAACTGATTTTCATTCAAAATTGAACCTTGTCAAGATGTTATAATAAGTCAAAATGTCATGTGATTTACATATTATCTTAGCACACCATCTACTGGTCAATCTTAACTTTAAAATGTTTTTATATTTTCCAATTTTTATTTAATGTCCATTTTCCTCCCAACTTTACTGATCCTTGTAATAAATTCATATATTTCTTTTTATTTTCTTGTATATACATTGTATCATAAACTTTTTTTTTTATATAATAATTGATAACTTCAATACTTTATTCACATTTTCATAATATGCCCTGTTTCTAAAAAAAAAAAAAAGTTTTATTACAAAATGTGAAAAAAGTATTAAAATTATCAAATATTGTAAAGATTATCAAGAAAGAAAAGTATATGAGATAATGTACATACAAGAAAATAAAGACAAATGTATGAATTTAGTACAAGGGTCAATAAAGTTGGGAGAAAAATGGACATTAAACAAAAATTGGAAAATATAAAAACATTTTAAAGTTAAAATTGACCAGTAGATGGTGTGCTAAGATAAAAAGTAAATCCCATGACATTTTGAATTATTATAATATCTTGATAAGGTTAAATTTTGATGAAAATCGGTTTGATGAAAATAAATGTATTACTTAAACATAAAATTATCTATAAAATTGATTATATTTCATTTTCAATTCAGAAGAAAGTATATAAGAAAGACAACATAATGGTTTTATAAATATACCACAGAATGATATATATATATATATATGTCAACAGATAGTGTTCTACCAAAAACACCGTCAAGCGTATTTTCTTTACATAAACATCAGAGAATGCATTCACTATCTCTAACATTAATTCCACTTTCAGATCATGATTTCAAGCTATTTGCTATCGTCAGTGAAAGACAAGAATAAGAACTAGATCTAAACAAACTCTGAGTGTTTAAGAAACAGTTTCTATTCAGCTTGCAAGCATGAATTTTTTAGACACGTTAATGTCTTCGAACTCAGCACAGCAAGCCAGATAGCTACATGGGTCCGATATCAGTTCAGCATCACCACATAGTAGAAGCCTCTGCAATATATATCATTGCAAGAATGACCTCAAAGGTACATTTATGAAAAACAAAATCAAGTTTAAAACTTGTTAATGCTTTTATTTATGTCAACAGATGGCGTTCTACCAAAAAGACCGTCAAGCGTATTTTGTTTACATAAATGTCAGAGAATGCATTCACTATCTCTAACTTTAATTCCACTTTCAGATCATGATTTCAAGCTATTTGCTATTGTCAGTGAAAGACAGGAATAAGAACTAGATCTAAACACAAACTCTGAGCATTTATGAAACAGTTTCTATTCAGCTTGCAAGTGTGAATTTTTTAGACACGTTAATGTAAACAAAATACGCTTGATGGTGTTTTTGGTAGAACACCATCTGTTGACCTAAATACAAGCGTTAACAAGTTTTTAACTTGATTTTGTTTTTCATAAATGTACCTTTGAGGTCTTTTTTGCAATGATATATATTGCAGAGGCTTCTACTATGTGGTGATGCTGAACTGATATCAGACCCATGTAGCTATCTGGCTTGCTTTGCTGAGTTTGAAAACATTAACATGTCTAAAAAATTCATGCTTGCAAGCTGAATAGAATCTGTTTCATAAACGCTCAGAGTTTGTGTTTAGATCTAGTTCTTATTCCTGTCTTTCACTGATGACAGCAAATCACTTGAAATCATGATCTGAAAGTGGAATTAATGTTAGAGATAGTGAATGCATTCTCTGATGTTTATGTAAACAAAATACGCTTGACAGTGTTTTTGGTAGAACACCATCTGTTGACATAAATACAAGCATTAACAAGTTTTTAACTTGATTTTGTTTTTCATATATATATATATAATGAAATAAGTCCTAAATTTTGTAACTTGCTTTTAAGCTTGTATTTAATGATCATTAGATGGAGCTTACCAATAGCTCTAATCAATCTTTATTTCATAAATGCCAAAAAGGAAAGAATTCAAAATCTCTATCAGAAAGTCTCTATCTCCAGATCAAGTGGTTTCGAGCTTATGGCTCACCTCAGTGAAGTGCTGGCATGCCAGAAACTAGATCTAAAATACTAACTCAAAAGTCAGCACTTACAAACACATTTCTATCAATTTAAAAGCCTGAAATTTTCAGACACATAAATGTTTTCAAATCCAGCTTTACAACCAGATAGCTATATGGGTCTGAATTCAGCTCTGTTTCACTATATAATAAAAGCCTTTGCAATATAGCATCACAAAAGTATTCAAAGGTACACTTATAATAATTAATAAAACAAATCATAAATTTTGTAACTTGCTCTTAAGCTTGCATTTAATGATCACTAGATGTGTTTTATAAGTGCTGACTTTTGAGTTAGTATTTTGGATCTACTTTCTGGAGTGACAGTCCTCGACTGAAATGAGCTATAAGCTCAAAACCAGTTCTGGAGATAGGGACTTTCCAATAGAGATTTTGAATTCTTTCTCTTTTGGCATTTATGAAATAAAGCTTGATTAGAGCTATTGGTAAGCTACATCTGGTGATCATTAAATGCAAGCTTAACAACAAGTTACAAAATTTAGGACTTGTTTTATTATTTATTATAAGTGTACCTTTGAAGGTTTTTGCAATTTTATATTGCAGAGGCTTTTACTATATGATGAAACTGAGCTGAATTTAGATCCATATAGCTTTTCATTTTGTAAAACTGCATTTGAAGACATTTATGTGTCTGAAAAGTTCAGACTTTCAAATTGACAGAAATGTGTTTTATAAGTGATGAGTTTTGACAATATATTGGATCTAGTTTCTGGAGTACCAGCACTCCACTGAGGTGAGCCATAAGCTTGAAACCAAATGGTCTGGAGATAGGGATATTCTGCTAGAAATTTTGAATTCTTTCTTTTTCAGCACTTATAAAATAAAGCTTGATTAGAGTTATTGGTAAGCTCCATCTCATAACCAAATTATCAAGTACTTTAGTATTAACCTTTCCTGAAAAATGATCATGTCAGGATGTTCATGGCTTCAAGTTCGTCATATGCCATCAATGTCTGAGCTACAGTATTGTTTTTATGTATATTTTAAATCTTAAATGTATGGTAAGATGTTGCCCTCTCTAGAATTATTTTGCATGCAAAAATCAATTATATTAACATAAGAAGCTACAACAAAAGGAGATGACAGTTTTTCTTAGATGCTGATTGGATAGTTCACATTTTAGACAATAGAAGAGCATCTGCCAATAAGTTTCACCACTCCAAGTTTTATTTTGACTTTGAAAATGACAATTAATGTCTTGGGATGTTTTTTTATTATTTTTCATACATATTATACATTATTTTCATAAAATATGCTGAAAATATAATTATTTTAGAAAAATAGTAAGATTTTAGTAAAATAAAAGTATACTTTTACATGAACATAAATTGAAAAAGGAGCCAGCGCTAGTAACAATTTTGACACCTGCCAACAATTTTCATTGCCCCTAGTTCTTTACTTCATTTTTAAACAGAAATGAATAAGTATATTTCTGACATTTATTTACATATTATAATGTATTTTGGTAAAATATACTGGAAATTTAATTATTTTAGAAAGATAGTAAGATTTTAGTAAAAATATATTTACTTTTACACTAATGTAAATTGAGAAAGAAATCAATGACATCTGCAGCACTTTCTAATTTGTTATAAAATTTTTTTTTTAAGTCTTTCACTATTGAATATTTTTATAATTATAAATATAAATTTATTTTTGGAAAAACTTTCATTCACTTTCATATTATGACAAATTATTAACATACTTTTTACAAATGAAACTAAAAGAAATATAATATTAAAAGATGGATATATTTTTATGGCTGAGTTTGTTAATTGACCAATCGAAAATTGTAAAACTTTAATTCACTTGGCCAATGAAAAAAAAATTTTTTTTCAATGAAAAAGTTCAACAAAAATATGTTTGTGATCAATTTCTAAAATAATGTGCAGTAAAAGCTGATGTATTTAACTTGTCATTAAAGGCATTTTATGTTTATTTTAATTCTGAAAGTAATTCATTTATTAGACAGACCAATAGAATTTTTGAGCACTGCAAACATGGAATTTCATAAACACCCTGAAATTATACAAAAATATTACATCTTTAAATTTATGGAAATAATCGCAATTTTAATTTTTTGTGAAAAAGTAGTATTTATGTTAAAGTTGAATAAACTTCTACTGATTTTATCAGTGCCTCTTTAATATAAAGTAAATCAACTTTATAATTAGTTAAATTATCAATTTATTCACTTTCATTTCTTAATATCAATTCTATGTAATGGCTTTTATATGGTGCTTTTAATGTAACCATTAGAAAGTATAAAATTTTGTGTTAGTTTTATATTTTGAGTAAAATTTTATTTATCAGATAAACTGTAAGCTTTCAAAAAAGATTTTTTGCTACAGAAATATTTGTTCAGGGTGTTGAGAAGAATTAAAATTAAGATCTCTGTCTTTATGGGTGTATTTTCTTTAAACTAATACTGATAAGGATTCATGACATTTTCTAGTAATCAAAACATCTAGAACACAAACTTATTTTTTATTTACACTTTACATAGTAATCTTAATATTAGGATGTCAATCATTAAGAAAAACAAAGTAAGAATTCAAGGTATCAAACTATGATTCCGTATAACAAAGACGTCATCCAAATATCTGAGTCAAATAGAAGGTTCTTTATTAGCTGCATTTAATATTTAATTTTCAAAATTATCTATTAAGAAATAAGCAATTACAGGTGACATTGGAGATCCCAGAGACTATCATTAATTTATTTATATATTTGAATTTCATAAAACAATGTATTTTCAAGGCAATGTTTTGCTAATGGAATAATAAAATCAGGAAATTACTGTATTGAACTAGTATAGATAAAGCTTACTAGTAAACACAGATGAAACATCAAAACTAAACAATAATTCAGTTTTAGTTAGTTTTATTTTTTAATTATAGAAACAAAATGACTTGAATATTTAATTCTGGGAGGAATGTTATTTGTCAATTATTGTAAGTACTGAGCTAAATATGTAGTCAAAACATGTGCAGGATACTCTATAGCACACACAATATAGACAATGGTACCTCAGATTTATGAATTTTAGGAAAACCATACAATTATAAGTTATAATAAAGAGCATTTTTGGAGAAATTTTGATTTTCATATCCTCATCTATATTGCTACATTTTATAAGACATTTTGTGTTTTTTTTCTAAATGTCTTATAGATGAGGATATAAAAATTAAAATTTCTCCAAGAAATCATACTTTATTATATACTAAATTGTAGGTTTTTTCTAAAATTCATAAACCTGCAGTAGGATTGTGGCTATTAGATGTGCTATAGTTTAATACACACATGTTTTTTGCTAGATATTTAGCCAAAGGCTTACAACTATTGACAGATAAAATTCCATCTAGAATTAAAAATTCAAGTTATTTTATTTATTGAATAATTTTCATGTTTCTTCTATGTTTACTAGTATTTCTGTTGAAGAAGTTTTAGCTATAATAGCTCAAGACAATAATTTGTCTGATTTTGTTATTCCATTAACAAAACATTGCATTGAAAATACATATTTTACTAATGATTTTCAAAATTATAAACAAATTAAAGGACATTTTATGGAATCTCCAATGTCACCTGTAATTGGTAATTTCTTCATGAGTAGGTTTGAAAGTCATGTATTAATTGCATCTACTAAGAAACCTAATTGGCTCATATATGTGGATGATATATTTGTTACATGACCTCATAGTATCGATGCTTTGTACACTTTTCTTATCTTTCTTAACGATTGACATTCTAATATTGTGTTTACTATGTAAGTTGCAAATAACAAAACAATTTATTTTGTAGAAATTTTAATTGCAAGGAAATGTGATGAATCCTTATAATATCATCATACAGATAATTCACCAATACAAACAAATATCTTAATTTTAATTCTGATCATTAACCTGCACAAATATTTTTGTAGCAAAAATCTTTTGATTAGAGCTTTTACTTTAAATTGTGAAGATCATTTTATTACATTCAAAAACATCAAACATGAAGCATTACATAGAAATGATACTAAAAAGAAGAAAGAAGAAAAAAGAAATAAAGAAAAAAACATTAATAATTAAACAAAGTATATAGGAATTTTACTTTACATTAAAGAAGCCACTATAAAATCAGTAAAAAATTATCTAATTTGAACATAATTATTACTTTTTCCACTAGCCATCAAATTGGTGATTTTTTTTATAAACCTAAAAACAGAGTACTTTTGAAGTATCAGGGTATTTATGAAATTATATGTTTATAGTTCTCAAAAAGCTATGTAGGTCAGTCTAATAGATGAATTAAACTCATAATTAATGAAGAAAATTGTTTTTAATCGGAAGTTAAACACATCTTCTTTTACTTTCACATGTTTTAGAAATTTGTCACAAACATGATTTTGATAATGCTAATATACTTTCTACTATAGAAAAGTATCATTTGAAAACAATGATGGATTGAAGTATTAAAAAGACAACTGGTTTAAATAGAGATTCTGAGACACAACATATTTCAACTTTATGAAAAGCACTAATTTCATGTTTTCTAATATAAAATAGAAACCAATTAATAGTAAGCTAATGAAAATAAACATTTTTTTTAACCTGAATACTGATCTACTTCATGCTCAATCACATTCTTTACCTTACACTCAATAATTGTGCTATTTGAGCATAATAAATTATGTATATATGGTTTTAATTTCAACCATAATAATGTGAAAATATTGCAAACTGAAAGAAATAACAAAAAAAAAAAGAAAATAAAAGAAGCAACACTAATATATAAATACAGGCAAGATTTAATCAACAATCAGGAAGCTACAAATAAGATCATGGAATTAAGGGAAGTTGACCTTTCAAAGAACTATTTGACAAAGACCATGAGGATAGTCAAAAATGCTCCTATGTTAATATTATATTTCTTGTCCTTTTCAAACATTTTTAATTACTGTATTTATTAATATTTAATTATTAGATTAACTATATTACTTGAAAATATATACATTGATTTATGTTATATATATATATATATATATTATAATGATCGAAATGAAAGTGAAGATCGAATCTAACCGCAAAAACAATATCTGCAACTACCAGGGCGCCATCTAGGCATTTGAGCCTAGAAAAATTTATAGAGTAGGCAGATACACGCTGTTAAGATTCCACTTTATTTAAATATTCCTATCGTTAGCCCAAGTCACTAGCTCAGTGGAGTAGAAGAGATAACAAAATATAAATTTTACATCTTAAATATAAAAGAATAAAAGCCACTGCCAGAAATTAACACATAAAAATATTTATTTACGCACATATAAAATAATATTTAAATTTTGAGGAATAAATTTAACGTTTATATTTTTGTATTGATCTTTAATTCTAAATTTAAGTAGATTGCAAATAATGAGTTTACTATTTATTTAGAGGGTCGAGTATGAATAGACTACATAGGTCTGCATTTGAAAAGAAAATATTCTTCCCTGATTTAACCTTAGGCAACAAATTTCGCAATAAACTGGCGCCAATCCATCTGATACATTCATGTATTCAATGTAGCATGATACGACAACACAAAATACTATACTGTCAGGAATGTACATCTGAACAATAAGTAGAAATAGAGAAAACATTGACTCTCCACCAACAGGAATGTGACATCTGTTGGCAAGTAGAACAATAAAAAAAAAACTCCCTAGGAATGGACTGCGGTCTTCTGCCGACTTACAAACCCATCCATAGGCAAACAGAGGGTGTGTGGCATATATATATAATCCTGCCCATAGCAGACCTCATACTACATCTACTAATTACACAAATATATCCAATCCATTGAACCAATTCAACTACGAAATAAATAACCTAAGATTATCCTCCCTTAATATAACTTTACAAACTATATAGCCATTCACGCCCGACTTAAATTTAACATTTTAGATACGTTCGCACAAATGCATTTTATAAAATTTGTTTTAAAATGTTGAGTACAGATCAGCTGCACAGATTCCACGGTCAAAAACATTCCAAATTCAACACAACCGATCAAAATACAAAGTCATCGATAAATGTCACTTGCATAGGAAATATACAAATCCCATTAGCATTTATCGTAAGATGCTTACAGTGATATCGTTGACATATATTCTAATCGAATGTGAAAACCACAACATTATCAACCGCTAATGAATCTATGCAACGTCTATACCCAACCTTAAATGTAATGCATTTAATAATTTCTACAATAAATATTACTCCAAATAAAAATAATAAAATGGAAATGATTTTAGCAAAACTTAACTATATAAATTTAAACAATTAATTCTTAATTTGAAAATCAAATAAGAGTTCATTTTAAAATTTAAATTAGCTGAATCTTTAAAAAAAAATCAATGACGAAAGTTCTTAATTACTTTTTTTGGTTGTTGTTAATTTGTAAAGTTCATAGCTCATGGTAGAAGAGTCCAGGTTTCTGCTTTTAATTCCTGCGATGCCTCCATTGGAAGCTAATGTTCTGGAGATGGCAATAGCTGGTTCAAGGTAACACAGTCTTTTCATTTTTTTTTTAAATAGAGAGTGTGGTATGTGCGTCCTACCACCTCTCAAACACACAACGCTGGAACTGTCCGAAAAAACTGTATTTCCCTTTTTATATTAATCCACACGGATTGACTGAACAAAGACGTCACTAATCCATCACTTTCGTTGGGGTCCGAGCCAAGGCTTAGTGCTTCCATTGGTCAAGCTAATTTCTTTTTATTTTCTTATCTATTTTTTCATCTGACTTTTTAATTACACAGCTTTTAGATAATTAATAAACAATCATTTCCATTTACAGATTACAGGAATTAATTAATACCTGTTTTTATTTTAACTTACGTTATTTTTTTATTAAAATATTTTTATATTTCAATCTTGTATTTTTTTATTAAAAAAAATACGTTCAAATACTTTTTTTTTTTTGTTTATGAAAAAAATATTTTTAAAGTTTAGCATCTGTGTGAATGTATATACGTTTAACAAACATTTTAATTTTAGCGTTTAGTTTTTTACTTTTATTTGCGAACTTTTAAGTTTTTATTTTAAATTAATGTAACGACATATTTATATATCATTACAATATATATATATTTTCGTTTATGTGGTAAACCTCATCAGCATTAACTGAATTTCAAATTTTTTAAACTTAATGTTTCTGTATATTTCCATAAGCTGTGTATGGCCATATTTGCAATTAGCCTATTAATAACACCATCCTTATATTTATCAATCAAAATTACCTCTTTAATTTTCCTCTTTTTATGATTTCTTTTTTCCATTAATATTTTTATTTCATTACTATTAAATGTAAACCTATAATTACAAGTTTTTTCATGGTCAATTAATACTGAAGCTGTATTAAATTGACTATTTACATTATTTTTAATTTGATTATATAATAATTGATGCTCCTTCAATCTTTTTTTTCAGAGAGCATCTCGATTCACCAATTTATAATTTTTGAAATCCATATGAAATCTGATAAATTATATTACTTCTTTGCAATTTAGGAATAATACTCTTAGAATTA
This sequence comes from Epiperipatus broadwayi, assembly GCA_028023455.1. Lineage (NCBI taxonomy): Eukaryota > Metazoa > Onychophora > Udeonychophora > Euonychophora > Peripatidae > Epiperipatus > Epiperipatus broadwayi. The sequence goes on along the minus strand of JAQFVV010012442.1, from coordinate 851,521 downwards.
TTAATCAACCAATTAACATTTGTAGGAACACACAATGAAATATACTTTTCTTTAAATATATTCATAATTAATTTACATTGCATGTTATTTATAAATGGCTTAGATATCCATTTTTTATTATATAAGGTAACATTGCAAACCCTCTTTTTAATAGTAAATGAATTTACTGTAAACATAATTTGGTTTGTATCATAACCAACCTTTAAAAGTTCATTAGCAGAGAGTCCTATAGGTTGGTTATGATAAAAATCAAATTTTCTTTACAATAAATTCATTTAATAATAAAAAGAGGGTTTGCAATTTTACATTAAATAATAAAAAAAATAATATCTATGACATTTATAAATAACATGCAATCTAAATTAATTAATAATATTTTTAAAAAAAGTATAATATTTTATTTTCTGTTCCTCCATATGTTTATTGATTTATTAATAATTCTAAAGGTAAAATTCTTAAATTGCAAAGAAGTAATATAATTTATGAGATTTTATGTGGATTTAAAAAATTATCTATCGGTGAATCAAGATTTTTTGTGGGAAAAAGATTAAAGGAGCATCGATTATTATATAATCAGATTAAAAATAATATAAATGGTCAATTTAATACAGCTTCAGTATTCTTTGTCCATGAAAAAACTTGTAATTATAGGTTTACATTTAATATTAATGAAATAAAAAGATTATTGGAATAAAGAAATCATAAAAAGAGAAAAATTAAAGAGACAATTTTAATAGATAAATATAAAGATAATATTATTAATAGGCAAGTTGCAAATACAGCTATACATACCTTATGGAAATTTATATAACATTAAAATTTGAAATTCAGTTAAAACTGATGAGGATTACTACATAATTGAAAGCACTACTAAGAATTTAAAATATAATATTTCTTTTACCGTTAAATTATTTGTTTATATATATATATATATATAATATATATATATATGTGTGTGTGTGTGTGTGTGTGTGTGTGTGGCTGTATTAAATGTTTTAGCTTGTGTTACAAATAATGTTAATATATTAGTGAATAATTCTAAAAGTGTCATACCTATCAAGCAAAAAAGGAATGTTTATAAAAAAAATTGTAGCTGTATGTTATTATATGTAGATGAATTGAGGTGTAGTATAGAGACAAGATTAAACTAGCATCAATTGAAATACAAGCATGTAAAAAATAAAATTAATGATATTATCACTGCTTCAGTTTTTTTGGATCATGGAAAAAACATGTAAATATAAGTTTAAGTTTGATTTTGATAATATTTAATTTTTTCATAAAGAGAAAAACCACAATAAAGGAAAAATTAGGAAAGCCACTAATGTTAAAATTCAGGAGACTTTGGAATTTGCATTTATAATCTTTACTTCCATTATATATTTTTATTTTATAGGCAGTTGAAGAGAGTTAAGTAATTAACCAAAATTACTTCTGTGGTTTGAAGGGCTGTGTATAAGAATCAATCAATCAATCAATATATATATATATATATATATATATATATATATATATATATATATATATATATATATATATATATATATATATATATATATATATATATATATATATATATATATATATATATATATGAAGAGAGAAATCATAATAAAATATAAATTAAAGAGGCAATTTCTGTAAATAGGAATAAAATGCAGTAATAAATAGACAAGCTGCTAACATTAAAATACAAGATTCATGGAATTTGAATTGTTAATGTTTGCTTCGCTTTGTTTTGTTTTTTTTTGAATTTAATGGCAGTTAAGGCAGGTTGAACAAATTAACCGAAAGTACTTCTGTGGATTTAAGGATTGTGTATATAGTTTGTAAACCATTATATATATACTTATATATATATTATATATATATATATATATATATATATATATATATATATATATATTGTAAATATCGATAAGTCTATCTATATTTTAAAAATTGTCATTTGTTATTAAAAAAAAAAATCTCTTTGAGTTGATGTTTATATATGAAGTATTATTATTGTTTATGGTTATTAGGTATAGTTATTGTTTGAAATTATTATTTTATTTATATGTTGATGGTACATCGTTATGAATATTTAATTATTATAAATAAATAAAGACATATAAATTGTTGATTATATAAAAAGAATTATTTTATTTGCAGTGATTATTAAGAAAATGCAATATTATTATTTATGTATATTTTTAAAGCTGTCAAATAAATTTTCAATTTAATATTTTTTTATATATATGCTTGATATTTTATTTTTTTTAATGTTAATTGTTTTAAAAGAAAACATGTGTAACAAGGGTTTTCAAAACAGCATTTGCTAGCACGTGGAGCAAGAACAAAAAAGAAGCCATTATTATTATTAAGATAGTAATAAAACCAACTGAAGGATAAAATTTTGTTGTACTTTGTTTCATTGAAATTACCATTCTTCAGAATATTGGAATAAGATAGATTTCTATGGTAAATACATAAATCATGACAGGCTAATAGAGATATATCACAGCCAAGAGGCTGCACCATTTTCTTTCATTTATTCCAAGGCAGTTTAAAAAGAAAAAACTAAGCAAATTGCATCGCGTTTGAAGCCGAAATTTGACATAGCTATCTGGAATCTATAATGATCAATCTAATAATAATCTGGAGGTAACTAAAATTAATATATTGGATTCAACATTTCAATTTATTTATTTATTTTTCAAGGAAAGAAATTTTAAAAGGATAAAAATATACATACATCCAAGAATTGACAATTTTCTCTAACGTGATAGTTTCTTCACTTTAACTAGAATGCATTCTAATATTAAACGGATAAAGAAATAAAACAAGGAATAAGTTGACTTTTGAAGGAAAACTAAACAAGTGAATTTTGAAAGGTAGTAAAGAATTTTATATGTATAAATATATTTTTGAGATCGATATTTTTGTTTACTTTTATTTTTCATTATAAAAATATAACGTTTTATAAATATTCAATTCAAGGGTCTTGTTTTCTAACAGCATTAAACGTTTAACAGGTGTCAAAATTAACACTTAAGTAATTTAAAATCTTAAAGTATGGCTTATAAGTTTGGGTTGCATATGAGTTGTTATGTATATTTTAATAAGTAAATTTATATTCGCAAATGTCTATTATAAAAATTGTTTTATTATTAATTTATTTCCTTTTTTTTTTTAACTTTATATAATGATTCTTATGCATACCAAAACAATAATTTATATATATTTGCTGTATATAATATTTTTTTATTATTATTATTTTAAATATCTGAAAAATATAAATATGGATTTGTATTTATATTGATACCTACTTGTTAAGCACAGATATGTCTTTATATATATTTAATATATATACTTATTGCAAGTATATATGTATATTTATTATTTGGGTTTGTATTTAAAACATTAATATTACCTAAAATTAAACCATAATATAAAATAAAGGATGTACTATTTGTTTTATAAGTAATGCCTTTGTAATTTATTTGAAAGAGTATTAATATTTTATTCTTATTTTTTTTTTAGTGCCAAAGTCATTATGAAATTAATTGAATTCACAATTTAATAGAGGATAACTTCATATTTCACTTATTGTTTAGTCTTTAGGTCACTTACACATATTATTATTCATTGATATGTTTAGATATACATAAATTTACATAATAGATGTGTATATTGGATTTAATAGAATTCCCTTTGTTTCTGATATATGTTTGATTAGTTAGTCATATCAACCTTGAAAATAAATTATAATGATAGATCTCATTGCTCTGTATGATTTTAGATTTATTTCATGTATAGCTAGTTGGAAGGGCATATAAATAATTTATTTAAATATAGCTGGGATAATTTTGTTTTTCTTCATTTAAATTATATACTTTATTATATTAGGCTTTCTCAACAATTGGATTCATTTAGATTATATATATTCCATTACGTTTATCATCCAATGTTTGAAGCATTATTTTCTTCTCATATATTAATGTTCCATTACATTTGAGGTATAATATGTTTATATGATATATTGTCCATTACATTTGGCACCACAAACTGTTGGTCCCAGTTAACTGATGATTGGTATAATGGAGTAAAAGTATGTTCCATTACATTTGGACACCACAACGTGGTCAGCATAATATGTTTGTTTAATTATTCATTATATTTGATGTATCAAAGTTAGGGGCTTGGTTAACTAATGATTATTGTTGCAAAAGTTCATATCTTTATTTTCATTTGAGATCATATAAAGATACATTCCATTATATTTGGCTTTCCTAATGTTTGGGGCCTTCATTCTTTAATTTAAATGGAATGCAGCAAGTACGTTCCATTACATTTGGCGCAACAACTAGGGCTCGAAATAAGCTAATTAGGGCTTGAAATACCCCACATACCTGAGAGATGTGTAGTATATTTATTTATATGAGATGTATAGTTTAAAGAAAGAGAAGCATTTTTGTGTGTTTAATTTTTTTTATATAAATGGAAATATTTTGGCCTTATGTTTAGATGGTGATGGTTACTGTTATTATTATTTTTTTTTAATGATGAAAGATAAATATAGTCATGAAGCAGTTTAATTTCAATTTAAAAATTATATTGATGGTGTTAAATTATAGCGTAATAATTTTGTCCATATTTGGAAAGTTTATGTTGTAGAAAATCTATAATTTTGAAGGTTGGATTGGATATTTGATTTTTGGAGTTTGGTTGGTTCTGTTGCAAGTATTGATGTTGGATGGGGAATTTTTGTCATTATCTTGAGGATGTGATGCATTCATGTCACTTGTATTTGATTGATCTCATTAACTGCTCCAACCCAAATTTTGATGTTTATTATTATTTATCATGAACAGTTAACAGTAGTCCTGCCATGATTTTACCTTTAAGACTCCAGAGAGAGTAAGATATAATTATTTTGATATATGTATAATATTTGCCTCTAAGACTCCCAAAGATGAGCAAGGAAATATTTTATAAATAATAGCCCCTAAGACTTGGATGTAAGCAGGGCAGTGTAATAGTGTTTTCAGAAAATTATTATGGGTTGTAGTAGCTTGGATAGAATGAAATGTGATAATCATCTAAGTGTTCATGGAACATTGTATGCTTTGGGAGTAATGATTGAATTATTTTATCTATATCAAAGTTGTGAAGTGCTAATCAATCTTTTGGCTGTCAGTATCTGTCGGATCTTTAGAGGAATAGATAAGTATATAACTTAAATATATAACACCAAACTTAAGGGCTTGGTTAATTGATTATTGTTTGGAACAAATAATCTATTACATTGATTATCAATTAGGGTTTGAAAACAAACATATCAATGTTTTATTTTCCATTATAAGTGACTTTTAAACATGAAGTTCAATTAGTGAATGTTTGTTGATAATAAACTGCATTAGTACAATTTTAGTAAAATATTTCGGGCACAAAAGTAAATAATTAGTGAAGTTGATTTTTTTTTTTTTATGTATATAAAATGTTATTAAGTTTTAAGGTCCAGGAAATTTATAAGTATCAATTTAATAATTTTATGCTTAACTACCATTATTTTGAATGAGAAAGTTGTCTCACAATATTATTGAATTGGTGGTTTTTAAGCCATGTGAACATTTTATTGTATTTTAAATATTTCAAGGTTATATTGAATTTGATATGAAATTTCCACATTTCAATATTGTATAAGTGTGGAATATTTGTTATCATTATCTATAAATAAATGTTAGTTAGTGATCTCAGTTGTTACTTTCTTTTTCTCTCTCTATATATATTTTTTAGAGGAATTTATTATTGTTATAGTGATAGAAGAGACTTTTTATAAGCCAATAAGTTTATGAGTTCTAACAACTGAAATTTAGATTGTCGGATAGCTATTATGTATTATAAAATTAAAAAAGGCTTGTACTTTGCTTAGTTGAGTAACTGCTTGTTGGAATAATGATTGGAGATGGTGGGCCCTTGATCTGTGGTAATTACTACATAGAAATATATATATATATCTTAGATATTTTTTTTTGTATAATATTACAGTATTAGTAATAATGGATAATAGTAACGAAATGCCAGTTAGTGGTAATTTTGATTTGGGGAGTTTAATAGAGAAACTGGAGGTTATGATGAAAACCAACTTAAAAACAAATTCTGATGAACTTTCCCAGAAACTAGAGACTAGTTTAAAAACTAACTCTGATGAATTTTTACAGAAAGTAGATGTTATATTGAAAACCAACTCTGATGATCTTTCTAGAGAATTAAAAGTTGCATCAAAAACTCTGGTAGATAATAATTTTATAAGATTAGACACAAAAGTTGATGAAGAAATGGAAGAATATAAAAAACCCATAGATGTGACTAGTGAAAATATAAAAGAAAATGAAGAGTATGTTAAAATGGTTGATAAAGATAATGAATTATATGATAAAATTTTAAAAGAACCTCAAGAGTCTCTTGAATTAATTAATAATGATAATGTAATAGAGAGTAAGTTGTTTGAAGAGGTAGTTGAAAGAAAGACTATAAAGAAACTTAAAAATTTTGATGAATACTATAGTGAGGATAAAAGAGTTGATGAATCTGTAGAAATAAAATTAAATTCTTTAGGTGAAAAATATCTAAAGTTATCAGACAATGAATTAACAAAGTTTACGGATAATACCAGTAATAAATTTAAAGATAAAATGCAAATTCTAGATCAAAAATGTACCATTAATTGTGGAAACGTTTTTTACAAAAATTAATATTTACAAAGAAATATTCTTTACAAGAATTAACAATATAATATGTAATGTAAATTTTATGAAAGTAGAAATTGATCAAAATAGAGATTTAGGCAAAGCCAAAATAAAAATTAAATTCAGAAGTAAGGAGAAAATTAAAATAGATTTTCTTAAAGAGATAATTTATCCCAATAAGAATATGAAGAAAATTAAAGTAAAATTCAAAGAGATGAGTAGAGATAAGTTTAAAATAAATTATCTTAAAGGAAGTATAGATTTTATAAAAGATATTGGAAAAGCCAAAGTTAAACTTAAAGTTATAGATGGAATGATAAATAATATTGATTTTCTTAGAGAGAAGATTGACAAAGAAAGAGATGTAGGGAAAGCAAAGGTAAAATTTAAAAGAATGAATAAAAAGATATTTGATTTGAATCTTGGTAGAAAGAGGATTGATGAGGAAAAAGAAATTGGCAAAGCCAAAATTAAACTTAAAATGAGAAGTGATGATGTGATTAGTAAAGATTTTCTTCGAGAAAATATAGCTAAGAAAAGAGATTTAAGTAAACCTAAAGTTAAACTGAAAATAATTAATATAGTAATGTTATTGTTGTAAAACAAAATGATTTTCAAGAGTTCTTTAATGTTGAAGTTGTATCACATCAATCTGATTTGCAATTTTTAAAGGATTATTTGGAAAATTTGAATGAATACCATTCAAAATTGCCCAGAGAATTGTTTTTAATTGAACGTAGAACAAGTGAAGTAAAATAAAAACTTACTCAAGTTGATGATGTTTATAAAGATAGTCAAAGGAAAGGTAATATTATCTGATAAAATAGCAACTGTTATTGATAAAGTTAAGAATTATGTTAGTGCTTATGATCAAGTTACTATTTATGTAAATGATATAGATGCAGAATCTAAGGAGTTCATAGCAAAATCTTTAGATACTTATCTCAAAATTATTCAAAAGCAATTGAATTATATGAAAACGTTATATAAAAATCTTGTAAATTAAAGCAAATTTCTTCACAGAATTCAACATACTGGAAATTCTTTTCAAGAAGAATTAAAAAGGCACTTTTGATTATTATTTTTTTTTTTAAAGAAAACTTAGACAAATATCTAGATGATCTGAAAGATAGATATAAATAAATGAATATGGTTATTAATATGAAAAATAATATTCTTTAAACCATGTTAGTCCTTAGAAAGATTACAAATTTGAGAAGTTTTTTTTTTTTTTCGATATCTCATAATTCATTAGTTATCTGCAAAGACATTTTTTTTTTCGGTGGATTAGAGGGTATTGTAAATATCGATAAGTCTATCTATATTTTAAAAATTGTCATTTGTTATTAAAAAAAAATCTCTTTGAGTTGATGTTTATATATGAAGTATTATTATTGTTTATGGTTATTAGGTATAGTTATTGTTTGAAATTATTATTTTATTTATATGTTGATGGTACATCGTTATGGATATTTAATTATTATAAATAAATAAAGACATATAAATTGTTGATTATATAAAAAGTATTATTTTATTTGCAGTGATTATTAAGAAAATGCAATATTATTATTTATGTATATTTTTAAAGCTGTCAAATAAATTTTCAATTTAATATTTTTTTATATATATGCTTGATATTTTATTTTTTTTAATGTTAATTGTTTTAAAAGAAAACATGTGTAACAAGGGTTTTCAAAACAGCATTTGCTAGCACGTGGAGCAAGAACAAAAAAGAAGCCATTATTATTATTAAAATAGTAATAAAACCAACTGAAGGATAAAATTTTGTTGTACTTTGTTTCTTTGAAATTACCATTCTTCAGAATATTGGAATAAGATAGATTTCTATGGTAAATACATAAATCATGACAGGCTAATAGAGATATATCGCAGCCAAGAGGCTGCACCATTTTCTTTCATTTATTCCAAGGCAGTTTAAAAAGAAAAAAACTAAGCAAATTGCATCGCGTTTGAAGCCGAAATTTGACATAGCTATCTGGAATCTATAATGATCAATCTAATAATAATCTGGAGGTAACTAAAATTAATATATTGGATTCAACATTTCAATTTATTTATTTATTTTTCAAGGAAAGAAATTTTAGAAGGATAAAAATATACATACATCCAAGAATTGACAATTTTCTCTAATGTGATAGTTTCTTCACTTTAACTAGAATGCATTCTAATATTAAACGGATAAAGAAATAAAACAAGGAATAAGTTGACTTTTGAAGGAAAACTAAACAAGTGAATTTTGAAAGGTAGTAAAGAATTTTATATGTATAAATATATTTTTGAGATCGATATTTTTGTTTACTTTTATTTTTCATTATAAAAATATAACGTTTTATAAATATTCAATTCAAGCGTCTTGTTTTCTAACAGCAATAAACGTTTAACAGGTGTCAAAATTAACACTTAAGTAATTTAAAATCTTAAAGTATGGCTTATAAGTTTGGGTTGCATATGAGTTGTTATGTATATTTTAATAAGTAAATTTATATTCGCAAATGTCTATTATAAAAATTGTTTTATTATTAATTTATTTCCATTTTTTTTTTTTAACTTTATATAATGATTCTTATGCATACCAAAACAATAATTTATATATATTTGCTGTATATAATATTTTTTATTATTATTATTTTAAATATCTGAAAAATATAAATATGGATTTGTATTTATATTGATACCTACTTGTTAAGCACAGATATGTCTTTATATATATTTAATATATATACTTATTGCAAGTATATATGTATATTTATTATTTGGATTTGTATTTAAAACATTAATATTACCTAAAATTAAACCATAATATAAAATAAAGGATGTACTATTTGTTTTATAAGTAATGCCTTTGTAATTTATTTGAAAGAGTATTAATATTTTATTCTTATTTTTCTTTTAGTGCCAAAGTCATTATGAAATTAATTGAATTCACAATTTAATAGAGGATAACTTCATATTTCACTTATTGTTTAGTCTTTAGGTCACTTACACATATTATTATTCATTGATATGTTTAGATATACATAAATTTACATAATAGATGTGTATATTGGATTTAATAGAATTCCCTTTGTTTCTGATATATGTTTGATTAGTTAGTCATATCAACCTTGAAAATAAATTATAATGATAGATCTCATTGCTCTGTATGATTTTAGATTTATTTCATGTATAGCTAGTTGGAAGGGCATATAAATAATTTATTTAAATATAGCTGGGATAATTTTGTTTTTCTTCATTTAAATTATATACTTTATTATATTAGGCTTTCTCAACAATTGGATTCATTTAGATTATATATATTCCATTACGTTTATCATCCAATGTTTGAAGCATTATTTTCTTCTCATATATTAATGTTCCATTACATTTGAGGTATAATATGTTTATATGATATATTGTCCATTACATTTGGCACCACAAACTGTTGGTCCCAGTTAAATGATGATTGGTATAATGGAGTAAAAGTATGTTCCATTACATTTGGACACCACAACGTGGTCAGCATAATATGTTCGTTTAATTATTCATTATATTTGGTGTATCAAAGTTAGGGGCTTGGTTAACTAATGATTATTGTTGCAAAAGTTCATATCTTTATTTTCATTTGAGATCATATAAAGATACATTCCATTATATTTGGCTTTCCTAATGTTTGGGGCCTTCATTCTTTAATTTAAATGGAATGCAGCAAGTACGTTCCATTACAATATATATATATATATATATATATATATATATATATATATATAATGTACCCTCAACCTTCATTTGATACATAAATTGAAAATAAAAACTAGCTCAATAAATAATAATGCACTGGCTAAAATACATATAATCTTAATATAATCAATAATAAAGATGTCCTCTAAAAATTTATACCATTGGACTAGCTCTAATATCTAATAAATTATATTTGTTTCGATTTATGAAAAGTTAAGTAATAAAATACTAATAAAATAATGAGACATTTTAGTGAAGGTAAATCAGTAATGAATTACATTGAGCCTATAACCCACAGGATAAATTCCCAATGGCATAAGAACACTATCCTTTTTATTATTTCAAATAATAATAAATTCATAGTATTCTTAAGACTTGAAAATAATAAATAATTTAGTATAATATTACTAAACTAAACTTTAATCTCTTTTACTAAATTACAATTATAACAATCTCAGGTTCTCGAAAGTAAATCTATTCAAATTTAAAATATCTACTATAGCCAAGTATGATAAGAGATTTTGTATCATTCCAAACTACACCTAATTAATAATAATATCAATAGTAAATAATAATTCAATTCTTTATTAAATAACTATTAATCCTATCTACTATTTAAACACAATGATAACTAATAATAATAATAATAATAATAATAATAATAATAATAATAATAATAATAATAATAATAATAATAATAATAATAATAATAATAATAATAATAATAATAATAATAATAATAATAATAATAATAATAATAATAATAATAATAATAATAATAATAATAATAATAATAATATAATTTTCTTTCATTTTCTCATGTGACATCTTAATATGTTATAATCTGATATATGTGGCAACAAACAATATCAAGTTCTATGCAGTAAATTATATAATCAATTATGACTATAATAATATTTTTGCAAAAGAAAAATTATTCAAATATCATATTCTGGATATTTTTTATTTCTTAAAATGAATAATTTATTTCTACTGTGCAAATATACCATATTTATTTTGGATTCTGTTAATCATGTATTTGTAATGGTGAATAATTCAACATAACACAGAAATTTTTAAAAAAAACCTATTTAACAAATTTATTTTACTATTCATTAAAACAAAACAAAAACTGTATACAATATTTACAAATATTCTTAATAAAATCTAACAATTATAAATCTAATTAAAAGAAGATTCGGTTAAATATTTTGATTACACCCAAAAAATAAAATCAGTATGTAAATAAGCCTTCACTCTGACTTTTGCATTACTTGACTTATGCATTATTTGTTCCCATTATATAAAATAAAAAGTAATCTAGACCTGCATTTCATTGTTTAATGCAATTGTTCACTAATTAAGTAAATAGATGACATAGCTTTAATTCAATGTGCATAAAAATATTAATACTGAAAATAATGTTCATTTTAAAAAAAAATGCTTTAGTGTTCATTCATAAAAATTGACTTTAACAAAAGTATTGTTAATGCTATTCTAGATAATATTGCTTGGCACCATTCTCAATCCTTATATGTTTTATGTTTTTCAAAAAAAAAAAAAAACAATATAAAATAATATTCAGGAAATACAAACATTCCTCACACTTTGTATTGACCGTTTTTATGTTTCATCTTTAAAATATGCACGCTTTGTGTTAAATTAGAATATTAAATTTAAAAAAAAAAATATTGTGAATAGTTGTCATATCTTTATCAGCAAAATTGTTTAACAAAATATGAAAAAATATTTATGTTTTTTTTATAATTCTAATATTAACATTTACATTCAATTTCATTTGTATTTACTCTTAATCCAAACAATAAAAACCTATTTTATTTCTTTTGAAATAACAATACTGCAATTCAAAATTATTCATTATTTTCTTATCATAAAATACTATGCTACACGATGTAATAACTGTTGAATTTAAAATACTGATACAATGCATAGACATGAAGAAATGACTAGAGTAAAGACTCAATAGTATCAAATATATTATTAATAATCCACATGGAAACAGTGTGAAAAAATAGGTATGACTTTTCTGTCCAATACTTTTAAAAATCATGTCCAGGCTATTTATTCAGCATTCAAAATACAAAAATATCAAAAATGCTATCCACGGAAAATATATACAAAACACAGGGCTGTGTTATGTGTACTTGCATAAAACTACTAAGATAAAATATAGGTTATATCCTATCTTCTTCATAGATCCTACATATAAGCATCCAAGGGTTTCCTTATGTAATCCTCTAGTCATTACAGATTAAAACATCATAATAGATATAACAATCAACATCGGAAAATAACTAGCCTTTTCTCCTAATAACAAACAAAGTTAACATATGATATTATCAATTCAGAACTACAATAAGGAAAATGATTTATTCACTTAAAACTGAGCAATAAAAATACAAAGGATTTTTTTTTTTTAATATATGAAAATCAATATTCAAATATTTAAAAAAAGGTTTATTCAGTAAATAATCATATAAAAAATATGAGTATCAATCAATTATATTAAACTGTGTAATATAATGGAAAATGTAGGCATATTTTTCTAAGATCGTAGCTTTTCTTAGAATAATAATAAAAATCTATATGTAGTTAATGCATACACACATGTTCATGTGATCATATGATAAAGCAATACTTCAAAATATTCCAAGCAAATCTAAAAAAAAATAATAGAATATATCATCTAATGATTAACAATTATAAAAAGAAGTTATCTAATGACTATAAATAGTCAAAATAAAAGTCATAGATCAATTCATAGATCACATGACCCTATCTCTTAAGCTTGTAAGTTATAAACAGTGAGGATTGCCAATTCCTCTACAAGCTTTATAATAAATGCTTAGCCAGAGCCAACACTTAAAATATCTCTGTCAGGAACCCCTCCCCAAACCCCTAACCATGGTTTTGTGCTTTAGCACTCCTCAGAGAGGTGTCAGGGTAGGTTCAGACACTAGATCTAAAAATACCAACCCAAAGCTAAGCACTTAGCTAAAAGTTATCTATTGAGTGGAAAATCTGAAATTTTCAGACATGTACATGTCTTCAAACCCAGCTATCCAACTCAAATAGCTATACAGGGCTGATAGATCTTCAGCCATGCCATATAGTAGTAGTCATAGCAATATAAAATTGCATAAGACTTTTTGGCAGAGACTATAAATAGTCAAAATAAAAGTCATAGATCAATTCATAGATCACATGACTGTCTTGTAAGTCACTATTTTTTAGATGTCTTCTGGTCCAAATTTTAGCATAAGAAAACATATTAATAAAAATATCAATCATTCAATATACCAATTATACTTAAAATGTTTGCAAAAAAATAAATAAATAAATAAAATATATTTTTTGAAATATGAATGTTAATGTTGTTAGAATAAATAAAATATGTAAAGTGTAATATTTCCTATCTTAATAGTATAGTTAGTATATGTAAAATGATAATAAAACTATATTTACAAAAAACCACATCTCTTCTTTCTCTTCATAAAGATCAATTTTAAAAGTTTTTTCTTCCTTTCAACACAATGCTTGCATCGACAATTCCTCCAGCATGGTTTCTATGTGACTTATATCATATGAAAGACTTTTAGCACAAGACATTTCCCCCCTCCCCGCACAGTTGTTCACAAATAAAAAAAATAAAATGAAGTCAACTTTTATATCCAAATAATTTTTGAAGATTAATTATTATTCCTGTTTATGAAAGTCTATAAATTACAGTCCATTGTATATAGTTTTCCAGGATAATAATTATTATTAATGTGATATCACTTGAAAAATATTTTATAAGTAATCACTGGAGTTTTTTCAATTTACTTAAATCGTAATGGCTTTGGATAAATCATTATTGGCGATATAGACTCCACACGTATATTTGTGGAAAATACACATTTTTTTTTCCATTCAAAATCTTTTCATAGGAATGCAGATATAATCATTTATAACTTTATATTATTAAATATTCTGTGAATTAGTTCTTCAGTCAGGATAATATTCATTTTTTTTAATTATCCATTTAATTTATTTTCTGACAAACAATTAAGAAAAACAGTTTTAAATATTTTATCACTATAATTACAATATTTATGACCAAAACTAGATAAATCAATTAATATCCATAATAATGTTTGTCTTTTTCTTTCAATCATATTTTTCCAAGAAAGGTTTGTAATAACTTTTAATCAATATATTTTTAAAAAGATTTACTGCAACTTTTTTTTTAAAAATATGCAGTTACTAATATAAGCATAAACAATATACTTTTTTTATAAGTTCAATATTAAATTTGTTTCCGGATTTTAAGAAATATTAATTTTTAAGTCTTTTCCATATAATTCTTTGTCATACACATAATGTCTTTAAAATATTTAAAATATTATGTATAAACTTTGTAGTTCTTTGAATAATATTTCCACATAACATTCTTATAAATATCCAAAGTATTAACAATAAATAATTAGAGATATTCTTACTTAACATGTCTAAAATTATACTTTCCTCTATCAGCTTTATTTTAATTGTTAACACTTTTAGGTATATTATCTCTGGTATATAATCCATAGTTTTACTGTGAAGTTGGCTTAAGATTAAATAAAAAATAACTATCAGAGAGTTGATTTAATTTAGTGAGGCATTATTGCTTTAACTTAATAAATTGATAGTCCTTCAAACGTTTTTTAAATAATAAAAATTATATAAAACTTATGACTAATTGACAGTTAATGATGCTGTGTTGATAATGTTAATAATATGATATATCAATTTAATAATAAAATGTGTCTGACAAATGATATTATCCACTTATATACCAGGCATAACTTGCAGTCTGATTGGTTATTTAATCTTCAACTTATTATCTAATTTACATATTTGCCAATTTTATGTTATTAAAATTTAGAAATAAAATTTATGACTCATACTATAATATTAAATATTATTACATTATTTAATTCTATAATGATTTTACAATTCTACCTAAACAAATTAAACACTTTAACACAACTTTTTACAAATAATTCTTTGTCAACTTATCTAATATTTAATTTTAATGTATCTATTTTGTAAATTTTAACTACATCTATTTTAAAGACAACATATTAAATAATTTCCTAATATTTACTTTTTTTGATATACAAATGGTTTCAATTTTTTAAAAACAATTCTGAAAGTAATTTTGAAACTTTCTTTTAAAAACCTTGCGAGCAAACAATAAAATACATACATTGTTAGTCACATGACTTTTAGATTCCTGACAAATAATGCAATTTTTCATATTCACTGCCTGAAAACAGTTTTCTAAACAATTAATTACAAAATATATTATAAAAATAATAAAATATAATGATAAAATTTGGAATAACAAATTTTGGAATTATTTAAACAGTAACAAAATTAAATACATTTTTTTATACCATAAAATATTATACTTTTAATAAATTATTATAATATAAATTTAAATCTACTTACATTAGTATACATTTAGTATCTTATTTAATTTTAAATCATTATTTTAAAATGTGCTTTCAACACTTTGTTTAACAATACTTTTAATACAAAACTCTCATTACTTTCATTATGGCCAGCTCTCCCAACCATACAAAATTATAATATTTAACTTTTACTTTGTAATTTTAACATTTAAACACAGCTCTTAAATATTCATATCTTTAACTTAATCTGAACAACATTGCTATACCACTTACAATCCTTACATCTCTATTAATTTTAAATTTTATATATATATATATATATATATATATATATATATATATATATATATATATATATATATATATATATATATATATATATATATATATCCTAGTACAAATAGCGTTGGCAATTTAAAAGTTGAATTGATAAATTCCTAACGAAAAATATATTTATATAAATATATTTCTGATGTATTCATTTAAACAACATGAGTGTATATGTTTTTTTTACATGTGTTTAATGAAATTAAAAAGAGAGAATGAATGTGGAAAGTATAATAAAAATCAAAGAGAAACTTACTTTGCATTTGTTAAATTTAAAATAAACCATTATTGCAAGGTCATCAGCAGCATGGAAACAAAGTGATAACATTCTTTAAATAATTAAAGATGGTGATCAAGAAAAAAAAGAAAACTTTTTGAGCTGAATTCTTTTAAATTTGGTACACATTGGCAGGTGTCAATAGGAGTTGCGCATAAAGCAAAAAATAAACAGGACAAAGGAATAACAGTTGGTGCAGAGGGTTCTTCTTATTTCGTCCTTCTTGCAGAGATCAGTAAAATAAAAATAAACATGAAGAAATTATGAAAGTGAGCCAAACTACTGTTACTAATAGACTGAAATATTAAGATGTGCAAGTAGTAGCAGTTCATTTGCTGGAGTTGCCTTCTACCTGTGTCATAAACTACCTGAGTGAAGAAGCCATCTTCTACTAAATTTTAACCACAAAAACTTAAAGATCACCGGAATACTGGACCGCAGATCCATTCTAAAGAAATCCATGCATGGTCAACATTAGAAATCCTGCACATTAACATTCAAACTTACCAGTAAGTAACTTTATTAAATCAAAAACAATTAGTGATCACTTTCTTGAACTCTTAGCGTGATGAACTGTCGCCATGAGTCACATGAATAAAAGAAACAAATATTAGCTGTAGTTTTATATTTTTTGATTGTCTTTTTATATTTTATTGTCTTGATCATATTAATGTTTTTATTTCATATTAATAAAGTAAAATATAACTTACATTGTTATTAAGCCTTATAGTTCTAAGCTCATTACAATTTAGACATTATTATAATTCAAATAAATTGCCAATGTTGTACTGAAACACAATCCTCCAGAGATTCCAAAATATCATTGTAGCTAAATAAATAAAAAAGGGATGTTTGCCAGTGAATTCTAATATAGAATTCTGGCGCCTTTCAAATAAATTAAAAGCTGGCTTAATTTATCCCATTTTTTAGTAGCTACATTAGTTAAAAGAGTGATGTGTGACCAGGAAAAATAATTGCATTCATTAAATCTTACTGAATTGTATGACAAAACAAATTTAATAGATAGGACGTAATTTGGTCATGAGTATGAGTAGTTAACTCATTTAAAAACACTAAATAACATAGTGGACGTTACAATGCCACCCAACTCGAGGCTTCGACAAGAACAATGTCCTGAGATAGGAGTAAATAATAAATGTTAAATATAAAATAATTTTTTTTTTTTTGTTTCGCGTATGTAGGCAAAAAAAAAAGAGTAGGCAAAATGATGGAAATAAAGTAGCTCGTAAGGTAAAGTGATGGCAGGGTGGAGCAGCTTCGGCAAATGTATTAAGAAAAGAAACAATAGAATAGAAATCAAGCAAAGTATACGAAGTACAGATATATTGAAGTGATGATAGGTGAAACAAAAGGAATAAATAATCTGATTTGCGAATGGGATAAGGAGACCATAAAGTTTGCACCCCATGAATGCCCAGAAATTACAATATGGGTTAATAATATTGAAGTACATGTGTTGTTTGATACTGGTAGTCAAATATCAGTCATGTCTGATACCGTATATGCATGGATAATACAACAAACCCATGACATTCGAACTCTACCAGTGAGAAAGTCCCTAGTAACTTTGGTCAATATTAAAAAGACCCAACTAGAGACAAATCAAGTATGGGTACTAATAAAAGTGGGAAAGAGAGTCATACAACATACTTTGTTGATATTGAAGGGACTCATACACGAGGTGATAGTAGAGTCAGATTTTTTGCATAAAACAGGGTGTTTAATCAACTATAAAGAAGGCAGTATTACATGTGAGGGGAAATAGTAAAATTTAAATCAAAAGAAATGACACTGCCAAAAGAAATATGTAGTATATGAAGCGAGACAGAGAGGGAGCAAAAGGAAGGATGGGAAAAAACAGTGAAGAAATTATTAGACAAGTATAATGAAATTTTTCAGATAGACTGGGGATAATTAAGGGGTAGGAACATCGAATTAGAATCATAGATGACACACCATAACAGGCACAATCGTATTCGGTGCCTTATCAATATCGAATGGAAATGGAAAAATAATTGTTGCAGATGGAAGAGTGGGGAATTATAACAAAGAGATCAGCACCATATAACAACCCATTGGTAATAGTAAAAAAAAAGATGGGTCAGTTAGGTTATGCTTAGATGCGAGACAGCTTAATAGAATTACCTCCCTGAACAAAACATGCCTCCACCGATGAATGAATTATTGAACAGATTCTGTGGTAAAGAAATCTTTTTGACATTAGATCTGACAGCCAGTTATTGGCAGATTAAACTACATCCAGCAGACTGCCAATATACAGTCTTCAGATATAATGGCATATCTTACCAATTTAATAGAATCCCATTTGGATTAAGGAACAGCAGAGCAGGATTGTTAAAATGCCTAGACAGAGTATTATCACCAAAAATCAAGAGTTTTGTGACTATTTATATGGATGATGTCATAATTGCATCTAAAAATCCAAGAGAGCACTTAAGACATTTGGAAATGTTTTTACAAGAATGCCAAGACAAAGGTATCCACATTAATTTGCAAAAGAGTTGTATAGCCACTGCAGAAGTCATTTTCATAGGTCACTTGATCAGTAAAACAGGGTTTAAGCCTCATCCTGATAAAATACAAGCCATCAGAGACTTCCCAGCCCCTAAGTCAGTGAAACAGGTAAAGTCCTTCTTAGGACTATGTAATTTTTATAATAAATTTTACAGAAACTTTGCAGCAGATATGGAACTTTTATTACAGTTATTACAAAAAATACCCCATGAGAATGGACAGATAAACATAATGAAGTATTCAAAGGCATCAAAGATAAATTTTTCGGACAAGTCATGCTGATATACCTTGATTTTAAGAAAACTTTTATAGTACAAGTGAAAAGCAGTGGATACAGACTAGGTGCGTCTTTGATGCAGATGCAGGAAGATGGTAGTCAAGGAATAATATACTTCATTAGTAGACCATTACGGGGACCAGAAGTCAATTATTTGGTAACAGAAAAGGAAGTGTTGGCTGTGGTATGGGTGTTCCAGAGATTCTGAAAATTTCTGATAGGGTCAGAGGTGATAGTCAGAACTGACCATAAGAGTCTAGAATTCATTAACCACAGTTATCTGTCTAATAGTAGATTGATTCGTTGGTTTCTGTTTCTCCAATAATTTAACTATTCTGTAGAATATTGTAAAGGTTCGGAGAATGTAGTGGCAGATGCTTTGAGCTGAAACCCAGGTTTGGAGCCCACAGGGCATTTGCAAATGGAACATATAAGTCTGACGGCATTAAGCACAGAAATTGACATGTCTGTGGAAGATGAATTGAACCACTTAGGTGATAAGCAGAGGTTAGATCCCAAATATCAGGTGATTATAGATAATTTAGAAAAAAATAAAGATGGAAAATAGGAAGGTGTTCCGCAAAAATATGGAAGATATTGGTTGAGCAAAGGAGTATTATAGTATTTGGTAGATGTAAAGGAGGAAACATGGAGAATGGTAATGCCCACGATGCTCCAAGAGAGATTAACTATGTATACACACTGCTTATATGGCCATTATGGAGTCCACAAGACCGAGAGATTGTTGAAAACTTGGTTTTACTGGCCGCACATGAGATACCAAATAACTAAAATGTTAAAAGGGTGTGAAATATGCCAGAGAACTAAACCAGTCAACAAATCATACGCAGGAATGGTAAACCTGATAATAAAAAAAGATTGAATGATCTTATAGCGATTGATTTTTACGGGCCACTCCCTAGGTTCCAGAAGATGAAGTACATATTAGTGGTGTATGTTGTTTTTTTGGAAATCAGTATGTGTGTACCCTATGCCGCAGGCTGATACAAGAAACACCATATGCATATTAGAAACACAACACTTTCCCAAAATGGGCAAACCAAAGACAATATTGTCTGACCATGGAACTCCTTTCATGGCCAATGAATGGAAGGAGTGGGCTGTGAAAATAAAAGTATGGCACACATTGTAATATATCTGTAACCCTCAGTCGAACCCTTGCGAAAGGGTGATGAGGGAATTGGGAAGACTTTTTAGAGTGTACACATCTTCAAAACATAAAGAGTGGGTGAAACAGTTGCCCAGAGTAGTGAATTATATCAACTGAATGGAGAATCGTTCCACAAGGTTTGCACCTATTTGGCTACAGTTCCATCAACCAATACTGAGGCTATACAAGGCCATGTTGCCAACCATTCCTGAACATATCGATGGAAAGATAGATCAGGGAAAGGCAGCATCCAACATGAGACATGCTGCAGTTGCAAGGGTAGACAGGAGGGGTATAAGACCAAAATATTTCAAAAAAGGGACAGGATATGGGTCCGGACAAATCCCGTTAGCCAAACAGAGAAAGGTATATGCAAAAAGTTTCAGGAATTATATGAAGGCTTGTATCAAATAGTTAGAAAGAATGGTCCAAATGCATATACTCTCGCAAATGAAAAAGGAAAAAAGGGGACTTTCAATGCGAGAGCCTTAAGGCTATATAAAAAGAATCCTGACAGATAGCATTAGGAGAAAACTGGATAGATTTCGACTCCGAAGACTATGAATGTACCAAAATAAGGTTGGAGAATAAAAGAAGAGTGTAAACACCATATTTTATTCTTGTCATTGACCACAGAGGTATTGTACTGTATTTTGTCCTAGTACAAATAGCGTTGGCAATTTAAAAGTTGAATTGATAAATTCCTAATGAAAATATATTTATATAAATATATTTGATGTATTCATTTAAACAACATAGGGGCATATGTTTTTTTCTATGTGTGTTTAATGAAATTAAAAAGAGAGAATGAATGTGGAAAGTATAATAAAAATCAAAGAGAAACTTACTTTGTATTTGTTGAATTTAAAATAAACCATTATCGCAAGGTCATCAGCAGCATGGAAACAAAGTGATAACATTCTTTAGGTAATTAAAGATGGTGATCAAGAAAAGAAAAAGAAGACTTTGTGAGCTGAATTCTTTTAAATTTGGTACACATTGGCAGGTGTCAATGGGAGTTACACAGAAAGAAAAAAAACAGGACAAAGGAATAACAGTTGGTGCAGAGGGTTCTTAGATCGTCCTTCCTGCAGAGATCAGTAAAATGAAAATAAATGTGAAGAAATTATGAATGTGAGCCAAACTACTGTTACTAATAGTCTGAAATATTAAGATGTGCGAGTAGTAGCAGTTTATTTGCTGGAGTTGCCTTGTACCTGTGTCACAAACTACCTGAATAAAGAAGCCATCTCTTACTAGATTTTAACCACAAAAACTTAAAGATCACTGGAATACTGGACTGCAGATCCATTCTAAAGAAATCCATGCATGGTCAACATTAGATATCCTGCACGTTAACATTCAAACTTACCAGTAAGTAACTTTATTAAATCAAAAAAATAGTGATCACTTTCTTGTACTCTTAAGTGTGATGAACTGTCGCCACAAGTCATATGAATAAAAGAAACAAATGTTAGCTGTAGTTTTATATTTTTTTGATTGTCTTTTTATATTTTATTCTCTCAATCAAATTAATAAAGTAAAATATAACTTACGTTGTTATTAAGCCTTATAGTTCTAAGTTCATTACAATTTAGACATTATTATAATTCAAATAAATTGCCAATGTTGTACTGAAACACAATCCTCCGGAGATTCTAAAATGTTGCCGTAGCTAAATAAATAAAAAAGGGATGTTTGCCAGTGAATTCTAATATAGAATTCTGGCGCCTTTCAAATAAATTAAAAGCTGGCTTACTTCATCCCATTATTTTAGTAGCTACATTAGTTAAAAGAGTGTTGTGTGACCAGGAAAAATAATTGCATCCATTAAATCTTACTAAATTGAAAGACGAAGCAAATTTAATAGATAGGACGTAATTTGGTCACCGAGTACGAGTAGTTAACTCGTTTAAAAACACTAAATAATGTAGTGGACATTACAATATATATATATATATATATATATATAAAGAAGTTACAATATATATATATATATATATATATATAAAGAAGTGTCACTGAAATAATATAGCTATGAATCTTTTCAAATATTTTATCCTGTTTTCAGCTAACTGTTTTCATTGTTTCTTATTTTAAAATTTCAATTTGGAAGTGAAAGTGACTATTGTAATCTTTCTAAGTATATTTAAAATTAAACATGTTTATTTATTTGCAATATGAAATTAAAATGTTGGAACTCAGATAAAGGGAGATGATGAAGACAATATTTGTGTGATGGATATTCCACTGAGGTTTAATAATGAAGTTTATATACTTCTGTTTTATGGAGAATACTATTAGACTGAGTTAAAGAATGTTGAAATGTCAAAATTACTTAATGTTGAATATAAAATATGAATATTTTTCTGTGGTGTAATATTCTTTGGAACATGTCTGATTTTAATATAAAGCAAGGAATGGTTTTCATATTCAATAATTATTAATTATAATTGAGTTAGCACATTACAGTTTAATTACTGGTACATTATGATCAATCCAATACATCCTTTGTTAGGTAAGTGTAATGGAATATTATTTGGGATATAGAATATAAAAGTTTCTATATTAGCCTATGTTTTAAATATAAGTACATAAAGAAAGAGTGACCAGCCACAATATGGTTAAAATAAACAATGCCAATATATATATATATATCTTGTTTTGTCAGCCCCCATGCTCCTTTTTGTGGAATGGGATTGTAGTATATGAAATGAAAGGGAAATCAAGTCATTTAAAGATAAATAAGAGATAATAAGATTATTGATATTGAAGTTGTAACTACATTCAAATGGTAATGTGTTTAGTCACCTGGAAATTTATTATAAATGCTGTAGTTTAAATTATATATTACTATTAAATACTAATGTATTTATAAACAATAAATTGTTGTTTAATTTGTTATGTATTTTATTATGTTGGGGTAAAATATGAGATGGACATGGCAACTAAAAAAGCAATATTGAATTAAAATATGCATGTGCATAAGTATATTGTATAGATATTTATTTATTTCTCTATGAATTATGTAAATAACACTAAAAAGACAATGATCTTTAAAGTTCACAATAGTTAATTTTTATTAACATATGCATATCTATTATATGATAAGGACTTATGGTTTTTCTATTGTATTAAACACCTCTATTATTCAAACACATCCAAAACAATCTGTTAAAACTAGTGTTATGCAAAAATTCTTGAACACCTTCTTTGACAATGTTTCAGTTTTTAATGAAGCATACACCCACAAAAACAAGTTCAAGAAACTTTTTTTTATTTTTAAAGAATAGAATTTTCCATAATTTTCTAAGCCAAAAAACAACAAATAAAAAATTCAATTATTTAAATGTAGCTGAATTGCATTTTCATTCTAATTGCTTTTAAAAAGTAGTTTTTTTTTCTTTTATATATATAAATAATCGTTTTAAATCAGGAGTTATTTCTCAACTTTCTATATCTCCATTTTCTCTTCAACCACGAAATTGAAAGACTATTTCTTACCATCATAGGTATGCTTGATAATTTTTGAAAAATATAATTTATTCACTTACTTTTATATTTCATCATACATTAATGAATTAATATCTGTAAAAGTATTATAGTGTAGATAGATAAAAGTCTATGAAATATATACATTTGTTTTAAAACAATAATTACAATAAAATATTATTTGCTATATGTTATAAGAAATGTACTATGCTTCGGACATTTTCTATATATGCATGTGTGTGTGCGTGTAATATTGTGGAAGAAATTATCTTCACATATGCGCCAGAATAGACACACACTCTCTCCCATCAATAATTGCTTTAAACCATATGTGGTCCACCCATGATTAAAGCTTATTATTTAAATAAACTAACAATTATTAACAGCGTCTTTAAATTAGGGTATGGTATTATTAGCCTGAGTATTAAACTGGCACATTGTTTATATAAATTCAGTTTATATATCGCAGGTAAGACAAGGTTTCGCATCTTTAACTACCTATGGTTAAAGCTTATCTTTTAAATAAATTAGGAATTATTGGCCGTGTCTAATTAAAGTTTGATATTATTATTAGCCTAATCATTAAATCGGCATATGACATGCACAATAGAGTTTATATGTCATAGGGAAGAGAAAGTTTCTTATTTCTAACTACTTGCTAAACTAAATCTTATTAGATTATATAGATGTAATAATTAATAATATAGCGATTTATATACGTGTAATATTATTCAAAAAATGAACATCTTCATTTATATAAAAATTCAAAAGCTCAATGTCTGTAGGACTTGAGAAAATGTGATTGTTCCTTTCAACCTGTGATGTTAAAATTATTTGCTTAGATAATAGTAGAAAACGAAAAGTAAATGAAGCTTGACATAATTAAATCTACAAACTCCATAAATATAAGATCCAATAGCATTCTTCAGCAAGCACTGGCCATTTAATATAATGACATAACAAACTGCTAGATAAATTTACACATGAAATATGCAAATGTATGATAATCAATGACTAGTTTAATATATGTTTATACGCCTGTGGATATTCTAACGAATTTGCAAATATTCGATTTAGAAGTCATTTAATTAAAAAAATATGCTGTATCGAAAGCGTTGTTTAGCAAAATAATTGTTTTATACCAAAAATTATATATATATATATATATATATATATACACAGATAGATAGAGTAAATATATAACAAGGTAGATAAATAGTATGTAGACACATAAATAGAAATATTGTGGTTGGGTAGTTGGCTTTTTAGTTAAATGCTTGGCTGAATGCATAATTAAATAGATATGTAAAAAAAAAAAAAACAGATAAATAAATGAATAGATCAACAAATAGAAAGATAGTTAGTTAAATTATGAAAAACAAATATGCATATGAGTAGAAAGGTAAGTAGTCAAATACACAGAAGGAAAAGGGATGGGTGTGCGGCTATGTAGAGAAATAAATGAATAGTTAGATGCAAAAATGGATAGATAAGTTCAAAACTACATAAAAAATAAGTAATTAATATATGGATACGTTAACTAACTAAAGAAAATAAAAATAATTGAATAATTCAGTTCAAAACTAGATAAATAAATAAAGATAAATTAACTAATTAAAGGAAATAAAAATATGCACAAGCACAATTACATCTCTAAACGACCACTTTAATAATATTTCAAATAGAAGACTTGTTAAAACAGCTGTTTGGAGAAGTAATTGTGTGAGTGTGTTTTTTTAGATAAATATATAGAAAGACAGGTGGATATATAAAAAAACATTTAGAGATATAAAAAATAAATAATCAGATAGAAACCCAGATAAAAGATAGTTAGAGAGGTGTGCAGGTAAAAAAAATAGCTGCAAGGATAAAGAGACAGGTAGAAGGTAAATGGAAAGATAGATAAACAGAGAGACAAATAAAAGATAGATTGACGGATAAGTATTTGATTGATAACAAGTAGTGAATAAGAATTAGTTAAATACATGTACCCCTTCCGATTTTCAATTTTTTATCCACCTTAAATAATGAGTTTAAATAATTCATTTTTTTCCTATCTGAGATCATTAAACATCAAATATAAATCCCTTTATTTTTTTTTTCTGCATTTTACTATTGTGCATGTGTTGGCAATGAAAACTTTTCATATTCAGAAAATAATTTATATGTTTATAAGTATGGTGGATTATGTTTTTATAGTTTTATTTGTTATGTGCTACTTACATTTCATAAATAAATAATAGTATGTTTTTTTTTTTTTGGGGAGGGGGGTTTCAAATATTAATATTTGCTGAACTATTATGTTTGGAATTTCTATTTTTGTTTAATCATGTGTATTGTTTTTATAGTTTAATTTTTTAATTGTAAAATTAATTTTAATATATATTAAGCATGGATTAGGTTCCTTAATTTGTTTTTTTTTTTTTAAATGTTGTTTTTGAAATTTCCGAATAGCTGCATCCTAAAAAAAAAAAGAGAATATTTTACCCATTTATAATATATATTTACAAGTTTTTATTTCAGAACGTGTGAAATCAATATTTAATCTTGTAATTAATGAGATGATTTTGGATAAAACTGATGAAGTTTTTTTTGGAAAGCATCCTTGAATACTTGAATAAAAAACAAAAACGTGTAAGGTATAACAACTAAAAATGACAGTAATTTTTGTCGATTGCAGCTCGACTGCCTTGCAATTGCAATTGCTCGGGTTGCGGATTCACGTCCCGGCCGATGCTATGACACTTAAAAAAAAAAAATCTAGAAGCAATTTGAAAAACATTTATGCAGTTAGTAGAAAACAATGGTTTAAACAATTTTCCACCAATATAATTTCGATAGCTATATTTTGTTTAATTTAAAGTTTCTTAAGGATATACCAATCATCTCAGCAAGTATGATGTCATTATGTAGTGGAAGATTATCTACTATGTGTGTCTAGAACCCCCCCCCCCAAAAAAAAAAAACACACACACACACAGATCAAAATACACAGAATTATGCTATCCAATCCAGATTAATTTTGAAGATTGGTAAAATAAGATGTTTCCTGTTTTAAAAAAGGAAACCAATGAGAGCAGATAGTTTCAGGAATCGATTCCTAAAGACTTATTCATGTTTAGTAAAATTATGATGTCTTCAGAAAATCATTGTTTAAAAGTTTACAAATTTGAGACAGTTGATAAGATTACTTCATTATAGCTAACATAAAATATTAATTTTACGTACTTATAATATTTTTTTCTTAATTCAACATTTTATACTGTATGTATTATTTGTACCTAGAGTCAATTGCTAATATATTAGCGCCTACTTCTTATTTTATCTGCATATTGTAATTAAATTGTTTATTTATTATTATCTTTTTTTTATTATTGCTTATGTTGTGTTGTACTTTTATTTTTCAATATCCATAGTTTAATATTTAACATGAAAATTTATCGCTACATCATTTTCACCTTCATACTTACATATGGACCTGAAATGAGATATTGTTTACAAGAAACAGGTAAAATTGTATTTATTTTTATATAACTACTTACTTATCTTTATTTATATAGCTATCTATTTTCAGATATCTGTTTATACATTTACTTCTATTTATCTATCTATAGTTGGTTGTATATCGATTTAATCGATGGCAAAATATAAAAGTAACAATTGTTGTTTTAAAAGCGATATAAGTTATTTAAAATTAATAGTTTGTCCAAATGGACAAATTTTATTTTGTTGAATTTGTATTTGTTAAAATGTGATTAACCTCGAACAGAGTTTTGCGTTTAACTGTTTATTTATTTAACTCTTACAAATATAGAAAATATATCAAGCGTCATTTTTATCTGTAAATGATTTTAATGACTTAAGATGGAATATTGAAGAAAAAAAAAACAATTTCTATCAATGCTCATTATTTTTATAATTCGCATGATTGTTATGTAATGTGTATAACAAATGCATACCACATTTATATGTAATCATTGAAACTTTCTTATTGAGCTAATTTTATGCTATTATTGATTTTTTTTGTATCTACTCTAAAGTGTAAATAAAGTTTTTATTTTGAAAGTAACAAATGCAAATTATATACATAATAAAGAGCATGCGAATAGCTCTAAACACGCCTTTTTTATGATAAATGTTACAAAAGAAGGCATTCTAAATCTTTATCTAGTATTGATTAGAGCTATTACCACGCTCTATATTTTACATATTTTTAAATGCAAGCTATATATATATAAATGTGTGTGTGTGTGTTAAATTTGAGCATATAATATAAAAAAATTAATGCACATCCTTATATTTTTATGAGTTCAGCTTCAAAACTGAGTGTAATATGAGTTCACTTTTAACATGAAATCCAGCTCATTGTGTTATACTTAAACAATCAATGAATAGTTACTAAGTTCGATGATCAATCAAACTCAAACAATTACTGGAATTTATTCTTAGGTATAGGGTGAAACCGGTGTAACTTTTCTTTGCCCAAAAATCATCCTTTTAAAGTTGATAAGAGACTAAAATAATGTTTTCACTTTAATATAAATACTATAATTGACGTTTAGCAGTTATTTTATTTTGCAGTTGACTTAATTTTTATTAACTTGTGTCAGGCTATTTTAGACAAAATTCACTTGAACTATCATATTAGTCAGTCAAAAATAATAATTTGAAAAGTTGTGTTCACAAAGCTGACCCATAAACTGTGGCTTAAGAATTCCTCAAGAAATGCTATATACAAGATAACATTAGAACTTAGAGACTTGATTTCATGTTTATATAAACTGACCATCACAGGAATAATCTTTTTATTATAAAATAAATACCACAACCGAAACAAATTGTTTATAATGTAAAATAGAATAAAGCATCATTTTAGACAACAAGCATAACTCCTGAGTATCATCTTATAACATGGGATACATATGAAGTCTAAGATTTTAGTCAAGTCTGAGTCAATACAGCCAAAGCGTCATTCAAAATTATATAAACACACTAAAACTTATTCATACACTTAAAATACAAACCGTTTGTAAAATCAGTACTTCTGCATTTATTTTAAGATGAAGCTGTAGATACAGACATTCACACACAGAAGTATAAAAGATTTTAGACACAAACTGAAATATACAAAACTTACCCAACATAACATTCAAATAAAATAACCATTCAACTAAGTCACAAATTCCACACTATCACTTCAATTTCACTAAAGTTTCTCATTAGCTAATATGACCCACAAACACACACCCCATGAAGTCATAATAAAACACTCACAAATTCCTCAGGAAAAATAAATATATGTTTTTCATCAGTTTTTTATATATATATATATATGTGTGTGTGTGCGCGCGCGCGCGTGTGTGTGAATTTGTATTATTATTTCCAAGATCTTTCATGTAATAAAAATATAATAGCTAAATTGCTGATGTTTCAGTTCAGTAACAAGTACTTTCCTTAGAGTTTCTTTTTTTTCATATCACAATAATATGTGTGATGAGATTTCAAATAATTATTTTGTTTCGTTTGCTATTTTCTCCTCATTCTGAAAATCTATAGGTTTAGAAGATTTTTAAAAATATATCCTCCTATAGCTTTTTCCAAATATTGTCAATTTTCTTTAATTCACGCCTTTCATTTATACTCTTCTCATTTTCAAAAATTACTAATGCATCCCATTCCAATTTCTGGGTATATTGGTCTATTTTTTCAAGAATATGTGTTTTATTAAAATTGATTTCATAGTTTTTTAATTTAATGTGTAAATAAATAGCTGATAAATTAATTTTTCTCTAATGGCCAAAATGTTCTTCCTTTCTTGTATTTATTCTATGATTAATCTGTCCAATATATGGATGTATGAATGTAAGAATGTTTAAAATAAACATAGGAAAGGAATACAATTTGAAAGTTAGAGAAAAATATACTTCGTCAGGCATTTATTCACAAATTAAACTAACTAACAATGACATCAATTTTGATAAAATACATATTCTGGCAAATATTGAATAATATAACCAGAGATTGCTAGGGGAAGCTATACAGATTTTTAAAAAGCTTAAGTGTATAAATGGAAAATGTGAATTAAAGAAAATTAAAACATTTAAAAAAAAAAAAACTCCAAGGTCATTCACTTTGGTCAATCTTTTAATTAACAAAACCAAAAACATAATATATATTCTTTAATAATAATTTAAAAAATAATATTATATTATTACTCCACATATGTGAAAAATATTTACATTATAAAAAAATGATATAATTATAACAAAATATTTTCTCTTTTTTGTAAAACATGAGAAATGATATTTATTTATTGAAATATGCAATTAAAGTGAGAATTGTAATTAAAATTATGTCAATTCTACTTCGTTCTTTTACCATATTGGAAATGTCAAAATATTTTACTATTATGTCATGTAATAGAGTATTTTCATACAACATTCGATTCACATAAATATTTAAAAATAAAATGATATTCAAACAACTTCTGATTGATGTTTTGGCAAGATCATGAAATAAAATTATATTTGATAAAGTTTAAAAGGGGAATTACGGTTGTTTTGTTTTTAATTTATTTCAATAACTGGAAATCAAAATAAGTAAATAAAAATATACATTTTAATCTACATTTTCTTTATGCGGTTATTCCTTTTAAATCACTCAAAAAGAATGATATATAAATTATAATACATTAGTAAATCAGAAAAAATACCAATGTTAAATTATTTCATGAGTTTAATTACAAAATAATTATGTGAAAAATAGATGTAAACAATTTCCAAATTCTTTGTTGTGGGAAAGAAATATTTTTTTTAAATAAATGAAAGATAGATTATCAAACTTATAGAGTTTTAATAGTAAACATTTCAGATAATGTAATTTCAAAAAATAAATAAATATTTAATGTAAGTCATCATATCTTTAACATAAAATATTGCACTGAAATTATTTGGTTATTGCTTGAACCAAGAGCTTTGTCAAATTAGTCCCACCTTTAAAACAGTTAGCTATCCTCTCACTATCAGAGTTTTGACGAATTCTAATATTTTTATTTTAGCCCAAAAAATTGATTATTACTAATTATTTGGATATCAGAATTATTAATTCTACCCAGAGAAATAACTTATTCAGATTAATATTAACGTCAACACAAATATTAAATTTTATTTCGAAAAACTGTCAAATGAAAATTTTACTTTTGTATAAATGTAACTTACTGTTTGAGTTTAATTTCTAAAAAATATAATTATACCCAATAAACAAAATATTTTAAAGATAGTAGACACAAATCAAAAATGAAATAATTTTAAAAAAGACAAGTGTGTGTGTATATATATATTGTAGCCCTTGAATTTGTCCAAGACTCCATTTTTTTATGTTAACTGTGAATGAGAAGGTTTAATCAAAATTTTCCTCATAGTTTATGTATTTTTTTTTCTTTAATAAGAAATTTTTTAGCTAAGACCAAGTTTAAACTCATATTTATAAGTATTGCATACGTTTGACTTAGTAAGCAATCTGAAAATTTATTATTAAGGTATTTCTAACCAAAATATTATTTTATTTTAATTTATGGAATAAGTTAATATTAAAAATATATTTAGAAAAGCAAGATTTATACATTTGTTGATATGTTAACTGGGAAAAGGGAGGAGATGTGTGACTATTAAAACTACATTAGATAGTGATGATGAATGGTTGTTATTTTATACAAGTTAGAAATAAATAGTTCATGAGAGCAAATGAAGAAAGAATAATAATATATGTATAATAGTTGTAATAAATAAAGATTAAGGCTTTAAATCGGTCAATTTAAAAAAAAATGTATACATGCGACACGTGTGTGTGTATTTAATCTGATTATAGATTTTTGATTGTAAAGTTTACAATTAATAATCATTCCTTATCATTTTTGTAAAGAAATCTTTAAATAAGAAATTAAATCATTTTAATAAGTTAATATTAGCAGACAAATTTTAGTTTAAAGGTCTGGGTTTGAAACTGAGCTGCAAAATATATTTTGTAAAAAGGCAGAAGAAAGCTTTTTCTGTTATTTACTTTTAGTGTAGGTTTCACAGTGTTATATTAGTTAGTCAATTATCAAGGCATTTAAATGATATGGGTTTCATCAAGGAATTTAAGTGTGCAATTAACGATGATAGTCTGTGAAATGTCAAAAATTAATTGGCAATTATAGCTGTTGAATTGTAAAATTAATTGTGGTCATCTGTTAAAATACAGATGGGAGTAGGCATGGTTTTTCCTAAGAGAGCAAAAAGGTTAAAAATTAACCACAGAAAAGGGAACCAGTCAATTAATTAAGAAAGAGAATGGCCAGATGGCCAGGTGGCTTTTCTCTATAAAATCTCTGTGTGAACAGAAGGGAGGGGCTTTTATATTTTAAACTTTCTTTTTTGCAAGTTTTTCTTACATTGACTTAGAGAAAAACTGTGCTTATAAAATTTAAAGATTGTTTATTGTTGCTTTTTGTCTCTTAAGAATAACTTGGCTAAATTTAACATTGTATTAAGAAAAGACAATGTGTATTGAATAAATTTTAAGTGGGCACACATAATTTTTAATCTCAAGAATTTAACCGGTAATCATGATTGTGTCAGCAAATAGTAAAATTTAAAACCCAGAAGTTTGATATATATATATATATATATATATATATATATATATATATATATATATATATATATATATATATATATATATATATATATATATATATATATTGTAACGATATATAAATATGTTGTTACATTAATTTAAAATAAAATCTTAAAGTTCGCAACTAAAAATAAAATCTATGAAAAATAAAACTAAATGCTAAATTTAAAATGTTTGTTAAATGTATATATTCGCACTGTTTCAAAACTTTAAAAATATTTAAAAAAAAAAACAAATAAATAAGTATTTGAACGTACTTTTTTATAAAAAAAGTATAAGATTTAAAGATAAAATATTTTTGTAGATGGAAATGATTGTTTATTAATTATCCAAAAGCTGTGTAATTAAAAAGTCAGATCAAAATTAGATAAGGAATAAAGAATTAGCTTGTCCAGTATAGAAGTAGCAAATAAAGGCCCAGACCATAACAAAAAAAATGGAACAGTGATGTTTTTGTTTAATATAAAAAGAAAAATATTGAGTTCCGGTCAGTTTTTCGAACTTGATTTGGTGAGACGAGCAACAAGACGCACTTGTCATTCTCTCTCACTTATTAAAAAAAATAAATGAAAAAACTAGGATACCAGAATGGGACCAGCTAATTCTACCTCAAAAATATCAGACCGGTCTTCCCAGAAAGTCTTTGTGGGAATTGCCAACAGTAATATGGATTCTACTGTAAGCTATATGAACTAAACAATTTATAAATTAAAAAAAAAAAAGAATAATTAAGAACTTTCGACAAGAGTTTGACATATTAATAAACAAGCCAATTTAAATGTTAAAATGGATGCTTATCTGACTTTTGTAAGTTTTTAGATCAAATTAATAATATTTAACTTTATATGTTTTCCAATTGATAAACATCATTTCCATTTTTTTTCTTATTGTATAAATTATTTATTGTTTAAATTTTAAATGAGAAAATTTAAGGTTGGGTATAGACGTTGCATAGATTTGTTAGTGGTTGATTATGTTGTGGTTTTCACATTCGATTAGAATATATAAGTCAATGATGTCACTGCAGCATCTTACGATGAATGCTAATGGGATTTGTGCATTCCCTATGCAATTGATGTTATCGATGATTTTGTATTTTAATTGGTTGTGTTTATTTTGAAATGTTTTTAACTGTGGAATCTGTGCAGCTGATCTATACTCGACATTATAAAACAAATTGTATAAAATTCATCTGTGCGAATGTACCTAAATGTTAAATTTAAGTCAGGCGTGAATGGCTATATAGATTTGTAAAGTTATATTAAGGGAGGGAAATCTTAGATTAATCATTTCGTAGTTGAATTAGCTCAATGGATTGGATACATTTGTGTAATTAGTAGATGTAGTATGAGATCCACTACAGGCAGGATTGCATATATATGCCACACACCTTCTGTATGCCGATGGATGGGTTTGTAAGATGGCAAAGGACCGCAATGCATTCCTATGGAGTTTTATGTTTAATGTTCTATTTGCCAACAGATGTAGCATTCCTGTTGGTGGAGAGACAATGTCTTCTTTAACTCTACTTACTGTTCAGGTGTACATTCCTGACAGTATAGTATTTTGTGTTGTCGTATTTTCATGCTACATTGAATACATAAATGAATCAGATGGATTGATGCCAGTTTGACTGCAAACTTTCTACCTAAGGTTAAATCAGGGAAGAAAATTTTCTTTTCAAATGCAGATCTCTGTAGTCTATTCATACTCGACAATCTTAAAGTAAATATAAATTCATCTGTAGATGATTTAAAATTTTAAAATAATAAGTTAAATTAACAGAATATTAAAACCTAAAAAATAATAATGTTGTTCCTCAAAATTTAAAAATGATTCAAAATTATATATGTGCATAAATAAATATTTTTATGTGTTAATTTCTGGCAGTGGCTTTTATTTTTTTTTTAAATTTAAGGTATAAAGTTATATGTTATCATCTCTACTACTCCCTGAGTTAGTGACTTGGGCTAACGATCTAAATATTTAAATGAAGTGGAATCTTAACAGCACGTATCTGCCTACGTTATAATTTTTTCTAGGCTCAAACGTCTAGATGGCGCCCATGTAGTGCAGATATCATAGTTGCAGTTAGATTTGATCTCCACTTTCATTTGGATCTTTATAATATATATATATATATATATATATATATATATATATATATTATCTGTTATCATATATATATATATATATATATATATATATATATGATAACAGATGGCATTCTACCAAAAACACTATCAAGCGTAGTTTTCTGTTTACATAAACATCAGAGCAAGCATTCACTATCTCTAACTTTAATTCCACTTTCAGATCATGATTTCAAGCTATTTGCTATCGTCAGTGAAAGACAGGAATAAGAAATTGGATCTAAACACAAACTCTGAGCATTTATGAAACAGTTTCTATTCAGCTTGCAAGCATGAATCTTTTAGACACGTTAATGTTTTCAAACTCAGCTTAGCAAGCCAGATAGCTACATGGGTCTGATCTCAGTTCAGCATCACCACATAGTAGAAGCCTCTGCAATATACATCATTTAAGAAATACCTCAAAGGTACATTTATGAAAAACAAAATAACACAAGTTAAAAAACTTGCTAACACTTGTATTTATGATAACAGATGGCGTTTTACCAAAAACAACATCAAGCATAGTTTTCTGTTTACATAAATATCAGAGCAAGCATTCACTATCTCTAACTTTAATTCCACTTTCAGATCATGATTTCAAGCTATTTGCTATCATCAGTGAAAGACAGGAATAAGAAACTAGATCTAAACACAAACTCTGAGCATTTATGAAACAGTTTCTATTCAGCTTGCAAGCTGAGTTTGAAGACATTAACATGTCTAAAAGATTCATGCTTGCAAGCTGAATAGAAACTGTTTCATAAATGCTCAGTGTTTGTGTTTAGATCTAGTTTATTATTCCTGTCTTTCACTGATGATAGCAAATAGCTTGAAATCATGATCTGAAAGTGGAATTAAAGTTAGAGATAGTGAATGCTCGCTCTGACGTTTATGTAAACAGAAAACTACACTTGACAGGGTTTTTGGTAGAACACCATCTGTTATCATAAATACAAGCGTTAGTAAGTTTTTTAACTTGTGTTAATTTGTTTTTCATAAATGTACCTTAGAGGTCTTTTTTGCAATGATGTATATTGCAGAGGCTTCTACTATGTGGTGATGCTGAACTGAGATCAGACCCATGTAGCTATCTGGCTTGCTATGCTGAGTATGAAGACATTAACGTGTCTAAAAGATTCACGCTTGCAAGCTGAATAGAAACTGTTTCATAAATGCTCAGAGTTTGTGTTTAAATCTAGTTTCTTATTCCTGTCTTTCACTGACGATATCAAATAGATTGAAATCATGATCTGAAAGTGGAATTAAAGTTAGAGATAGTGAATGCTCGCTCTGACGTTTATGTAAACAGAAAACTACGCTTGATGGTGTTTTTGGTAGAACGCCATCTGTTATCATAAATACAAGCGTTAACAAGTTTTTTAACTTGTGTTTTTTTGTTTTTCATATATATATATATATATGTCAATTTAAATATGAAATGAATTCAAAGATGAAAAAAGACAATCAGAAACGGACTTATATATTGAAAAAGTTAAACGAATGCTGTTTAACTGAAATCTGCATAAAATTAAAAAGTTTAACTGTAATCTGCATAGAATTGGAAATGAGGAACGCGGATTAGCAAAGTAAAAATTGTATATATGATGGCAGAGGAATCAAACTCTTTCAAAAAGAACTTTTTGCTACAAAGACTTATGGGCTCTTATAAACAGATTAAGGAGGAATGAAAAAAGGAAAAATGGAAATCAGAAACGTGGAGGAAACTTGCTAAAGAACTTTATATAAGTACTTTTTTATTATTTGCTATAATGTTTGTAGGACATTTAATATATAGAAAATAGAATTCCTTTCTTTGTGTTTGAGTATGTATATCCATTTTAAATTAATTCATGCTGCAATTATAATACTGTTTTTAGGGGGGTAGGTGATATTGATGTCAGATGATTTTGTATATGTTTATTTAAATGTTTTTTTTTTTGTCATTTTGGGGGTAGGTGATATTGATATCAGATGATTTTATATATGTTTCTTTAAATGCATTCGCTATTATTGTATTTTTGGGTGTAGGTGAAATTGATATCAGGTTGTTCTGATGTGCCTTATTTAAAATGCTTTACAAACATTTAAAAAAAAAAAAACCCTTAGAGATATTATTATTAGTGTCAGAAGTTATTGTCAAATGCTTAGACTTATAAATAATTGTGTGTGTCTATTGAGTTACAACATCATCATTTTCTTATAAAAGTGCATGGAAATAGTTTTAAGAACTTTATACGCATTTCTTATTATTTATTATTATTGTTATCTTAGTTTTGAGGCCTGAAACAAGCTGATTTATGCTTGGAAAATGTATGGACTCATATTCCGATGCACCAATTCGCAAGAATATTAAAGATGTGAAAGTTTTACTTGTATAATTTGATGTTTAGACCGGTATGTATGTGGATAGACAAAGTCTCCACAAATCCAGTGAAGTCTAGCTCACTAAAATTTATGCTATATTCATAAAGTATTTGAACCTAGTGGAAGAGTTTTCCCACTTGATTATTCTCTACACTGTAAGGTTTCTTATTTTGATGACCAGAGGTAATTGGTATACTTATGTTTTTATATGACTAGCGATAAAAATCCTAGCATATCTCAACCTTAGTGAAAAGGTTCTCTCTTATTTGGGTCACTGCCTGCCCCATATTAATGTTTGATATTCCTTACGTGTGTATGAGGGATAGCCATGATAAGCATTATTATAAGTATGGGATACCAGGTCACAAACTCAATTTAATGTCAGAATAAATGTCGTTAATGTAGGTGTGATTGGTGTATTTGAATATTATTATGTAGATTTAATTTATCATTCGAGCCAAAAATAATATAGTTGATAAATGTGAAATTAAGGGTTAAATAGAACTTACGAATGTTTAAGCGTAAGCAATGTGTATATAAATTTATTTAATAAATATTTACATAGCCAGCTGAGAACTTCGCTGGAAAGGTAATATTGTTAAAATATTATTATGTCATAAGAACATGAGCATAGAGTGTGTGCACTATGATGATGATTGATATAGATGCCGATTTATTTGCATTGACTTAGTCTCACTATTCTTAAGATATCTCTGTTGTAAAGATTAGGGCAAAATAATATTCGATCAGGATGAGAGGATAAGATTAAGAAATTTGCAAAGGAATATTAATTTTAAATTCGTTAAATAAAAGTATTAAATTTAATTAGGGGAGAAATTAGTTCTAAAACAAATCAGTAATAAAAGAGAAAGCACTGAAAATGGGAAGAAATTTGTATTCATTATACTTAAGATAAAATGAAAGCGTAAATATAATGTATATGCTTCTGTATTGAATTGTAGCTCGTCAAATAAAATTTGTTATTTGTTTTAAATAAAATTTGTGTATGTCTCGATGTTTTTGTGGGTTATTATTATTTAGATATTTCCAATCCAATTATACATCGATATATTATTATTAATATTTGAATTATCATGAACGTAACTAATATTCAGTAAAATTATTTAAAAGGTTAATTTCAGATACTTAAAATTACCAAATAATTTAATACTATTGAAGCATAAACTGTGAATGGAGATAGTTATTGAGTAATAGTGAGTGCAGTGGGATGGGCATAAAATCCTTTCCCCATACGTTGTATTCAAACCCCTCTCTAGACGCACTTCTTTATAAGTTTGTTATAATAGTGAATAGGTTTATAGTATATTTCTAAAAGATTTAATAAGCTTAAATTATTCTGAGTTTTAATGCAAATAGATATTAAACTGCAATAAAAACAACTGAGATCACCTTGGAAGAGATCAAGAGAGGAGTGTTTATCACCAATAATGTATCGTAGCTTATTCGATTTCCACAGCTAATTATTCTAAAAAACCCTGAGAAGAGATTATAAGAGGAAAGGAGCAAGCAAAAATGTAAATTTGAAAAGTCAAATAAATAATAGTGTAATAGACATATGGATATGAAGTTTATAGAGGGATGGATCACGAAGGTGGAGATGGATATAGAACTTTGTAATTAGAATAAAATTTAATTGTAGCTTTAATCATAGTGAATGGGAGTGTGCTGAGAATAACCAAGAATTCCTACAGATATTAATATTATCAATTTTAATGCATTTACAGTGTTCTCTAAATCAATTATGTATTAATCCATTCATGAAATATTATTACTAAGAGTATTGAATTGAGATTTAACCAGTATATTTCATTAAAGTTGCAATTTGGCGCCCTCGCAGTTAAAATTATAGGTGTTCTGTACCATCACCATCATCACAGTAGGCTTTAGAAATAGTGTTAGCTGTGAATGATGAAGCATCCATTGATCCCTCCTTAAAAGGGTAGAATTGGCATGCAATTTATCTGCAAGTGTTTAAATGTCATATAGATTTAAATATAGTACAATCATTCCATAACGGGGATGTGTGACCATTTGAATACAAATTCACATTGGTAAGAATAAACTATCCAATAATATATGTGATATTTGTAAGCTCTTCCAATTGTTTTAATTCTATTTAAAATACAATGTGGATGTTTAATTGAGAGATTGCAAAATGCATTTCATGTTAATTTAATAAGTTTTTATAAAGTTAATAAAATAAAGAATAACTTTTCATCTGTTAGAATTGAATTTTATGTAGTTACAATTGCGTTGTAACACGGTCGCATGAAGGAAATATATTAATCTATACATTGTACTTGAGAAATTATTTAATCTATACTTAGTGTATTAGAATATAGATATAATCTATACATCAAATATTTAATTGATACTTAACTTAACTCAACGTCATCTTTCATAATTGAAAATTCATCTTATATTTAATTTATACCTAGGAAAGTTCAATGTTGAATTGATACTTAAGAAACACATCTTTCGTTAATTTATATTTAAGGAATTTTTGATAGTTAGTTATGGCTATAACGTGGACGCCTATTAAACATCTCAATCCTCTAATAAACGTGTATTAAGTTCATTTGTTAGTATATATATATTGTGCACTTTTATTAGCTCAGTCTATTCTAAAATAAAATTTTAGTGTATAATTTTAAATTTTACAAATCCAATAATATTTACTTATTAAAAAAAGACAATAATGAAATATTAGATCATAGGGCTTGAACTCGAATTTAGTTAAGGGAAATTTATAAATGTCTTAACTCAAAATACATATAGAAAATAACCTATAGAGTCATATATATGCAGATGGATGAACAATTAATATTATTTGGAGTTTAAAACCAGTGACGTTTAAATTGTAATTTTGTAAACATAATGCGTAGTAGGGACTAATAATTATTGTGGGTGCGCATTTGATTTTAAACATAGAAATTATTTATCTTCAAATCTTGCTATATTTAAAAGTAAATAAATAAGGTTTAATTTTAAAAATACTGATTTAAAATTAAAACAGTAAATTTTATCTTTATTTAAATTCTAAAAAAATATTGTATTTTAATATTTAAAAAAAAAAAAAAAAAAACGGAAAATCGGTCATTTTAAAATAATAAACCAAAACTTTCAAAATAAATAATTGTTTCATAGAAAAAAGTGGGAAAATATTAGCCAATCAAAGAATTTCAAACAATCGTGAAATATAAAATTCAAGAGAGGAAAAAAAAGGGAGCTGTCTTGCGTTGTTAGCCGAGAGGTATCGCAACTGCCATGCAAGCGAGTAGTTGGTTGCAGACGGGTGTAGGTTCGCGTCCCGGCAGATGCTATGACATATGGGGAAAAAAAAAAAAAAAGGGAGCTTCTTGATCGTAAAGTTGAAGTAACTAAGTTTTTTTTTTCTTGGTGATATTTTTTTTTTTTAAAACAAAAAAACAAAGTTGGATTAAAATTCCTAAAACCTTATGATTTACAACTCTATATTAATATACATGGATAATTATAAGCTCTGTTGTTAAAATAATGGAATAAATTAATCGTTTTTCTACTGGACAAGTCAATAATCGGAATTCCCAATAATCTCTTGAAAATTAATAAGTATTGAAGAAATAATTGGAGATAAATAGTCAACAAATATATTCACGGAAAATTAACAATACTTAAAACAGAAGAAAACGGAAAATACCTTTTTCTTTTTCGTTTTTTATGTTGTACTAATCCTTCGAAATCAAATAAAATGTTATAAAAACATATTTATAAACAACAAAACATAACACTTATATTAATTATATAAAAAGCCTTTTTCGGCAAATTTATTTTTTGCCCTTTTCAAACATGTCTTCCAAAATTACTACGACTACATATACATAGCGACATCTATGTTAATACATGATAAGTAAAAAATAAAAGACAAAAGAATAAAAGAAATATACAATTAGTATAAACAATTCATATAGAACAGCTGAAACTGAATTGGACAGCCTATATTATCATATAACTTATACAACTCTACTATAATTTAAATCTTCATTTCGTAAAATGCATTCCAAACAATCATCCACATCAGCTATCTATCCATTCTTTTTTCATCAACCATTTATTATTCATTCCAATAGACGCCTTATATATATTCATACAATTAGTTTTATTATACATAATATAATTTGTTTCATATAATCTGCGTCTATTAACATCTTTTATATAATTTAAAGCCCTTATACTATCAGTACAATTAATTTTATGTCCAGTTTGCAAATAATGAACATATAATGCTGACTTATCATCTTTCCTATCGATAGCACCATTATGTTCCTTAGCTCTTTCGCTCAATTGCTTTGCTGTCTGCCCATAATAAACCATATTACAAAATTTACAAGTAATTTTATAAACCATTCCCCTTTTATATTGTATCTCATCTATTAACCTATAATTAGTTATTAACTTATCTAAATTTCTACTATTGGCCCATCCCACATTAATATTTTCATCCAAATATTTTTTCCTTTTTTTACATAAAATTTTGTATACATTAGGTAAATATGAAATTTTAATCCATTTCTTCTTATCTTTATTATCAATTCTCTTATTTCTCTTTTTATAATTTCCTATAAAAATACTATTAATATGTCTTATCCCATATCCGCATTTTACATAATCTTGTTTAAATTTTTCTTTTTGCAATTTAGCAAAATTTCTATCAGTGTTAAATTTATCATTTTTATATTTAAAATTCTTTATGTAATAAAGAATTTTAAATATAAAAATGATAAATTTAACACTGATAGAAATTTTGCTAAATTGCAAAAAGAAAAATTTAAACAAGATTATGTAAAATGCGGATATGGGATAAGACATATTAATAGTATTTTTATAGGAAATTATAAAAAGAGAAATAAGAGAATTGATAATAAAGATAAGAAGAAATGGATTAAAATTTCATATTTACCTAATGTATACAAAATTTTATGTAAAAAAAGGAAAAAATATTTGGATGAAAATATTAATGTGGGATGGGCCAATAGTAGAAATTTAGATAAGTTAATAACTAATTATAGGTTAATAGATGAGATACAATATAAAAGGGGAATGGTTTATAAAATTACTTGTAAATTTTGTAATATGGTTTATTATGGGCAGACAGCAAAGCAATTGAGCGAAAGAGCTAAGGAACATAATGGTGCTATCGATAGGAAAGATGATAAGTCAGCATTATATGTTCATTATTTGCAAACTGGACATAAAATTAATTGTACTGATAGTATAAGGGCTTTAAATTATATAAAAGATGTTAATAGACACAGATTATATGAAACAAATTATATTATGTATAATAAAACTAATTGTATGAATATATATAAGGCGTCTATTGGAATGAATAATAAATGGTTGATGAAAAAAGAATGGATAGATAGCTGATGTGGATGATTGTTTGGAATGCATTTTACGAAATGAAGATTTAAATTATAGTAGAGTTGTATAAGTTATATGATAATATAGGCTGTCCAATTCAGTTTCAGCTGTTCTATATGAATTGTTTATACTAATTGTATATTTCTTTTATTCTTTT
This sequence comes from Epiperipatus broadwayi, assembly GCA_028023455.1. Lineage (NCBI taxonomy): Eukaryota > Metazoa > Onychophora > Udeonychophora > Euonychophora > Peripatidae > Epiperipatus > Epiperipatus broadwayi. The sequence continues at coordinate 808,737 of JAQFVV010012442.1, read as the reverse complement.
GTCTTTTATTTTTTACTTATCATGTATTAACATAGATGTCGCTATGTATATGTAGTCGTAGTAATTTTGGAAGACATGTTTGAAAAGGGCAAAAAATAAATTTGCCGAAAAAGGCTTTTTATATAATTAATATAAGTGTTATGTTTTGTTGTTTATAAATATGTTTTTATAACATTTTATTTGATTCACGGAAAAATATCAATAATTGTGCCATAGGGAAAATGAACTGCAGTAATACACAAAAGGAAATAAATAAACACCGTAAATATCCAGTAAGGATAGATAAAAAAATAGTATATCTCTTGGAAACAGTTAAGTATATATATATTTAAAATTCAAAGGAACTAAATTAGTAATAAATAAAAGTGTTCATTATTATTCTGGATATATTATTTATTTTGAGCCATACCAGCATGGATGTCAGTTTTATAAAGTTTTAGCTGAAAAAAAAAAAAAAAAAAAACGTTCCACGTAGCATTTTTAATTGAAATAAGTGTGCTTTTTACTATGGAGAGAAATATATATCATGTAAAGTAAATAAAGCAAGCCACAAATAAATTTTTATTACTAAACAAAGAACAAAACAAGGATTATTGTTGCAGTAACTCAAATACCTAGCGAATCTTAGGATAAGCAGAATCTTTTAAAAATAAGGAAAAATAAAAATATTATGATAAGTTTAGGGAGTGTGGAACAACTAGAAGATTTAAAATTTGGTAAAAGTTCACTATAACGGTCTATGGTTGTTTGCCCTCTATTGTTTAAAATTTAAACTAAATTGCTTGAGAATCTGACATGTATGTTATTATATTACAAATAAATTAAAATTTAATCAAATGTAAAAGATAATAATAATAAAAAAAACCTTTTGAATGTTGGATTAATTACACTACATTAATTAAAATAATTACTTTTAATTTCTTTGAAAGTTAAGATTTTAAACTGTCTACAACTTAAGAATTTAAAATAAAAAAGTATATGCTACTGTCTTACAATTACATGAAAATGTATTCAAATGTAAAATATAATAAAAAAAACATTTACCTTTTTAAATATAATTACGTCCTATACAGACTAGGAAGTTGGAGAAAAAAGCGATATTCCTGTATCTACTCCGGAGGGCAATTCGTGCAGGTACGATGAAAACAAAGCTCTGCTAATGCCACATTGGAATTTCAGCTTACACTTTGCTCTCATCCACATGTTTTCAATATTCTGGCTGTGTATGTCTCAGTCTTCGGGATCCACGAAGTTTTCCTGATGGACGACAACCGAATGCAAATACACACCATTGTTGAGACTGCTGATGTTATTGTACGCAGCCCAGCCATCTGAAATAATGTGCGTACCTGGTAAAATGACCCACTGTATCAGGCCCTCCAGTGTATCAGCCGTCCTGTCTGCCACTTCTATCAAGAAGCACTTTCTTGATGCTCTCTCTATGACGCCAAACACTGTCCGCATAGCCCCCCTGTGATATTTTCGGTGGAAATAGTAGGTTTCGTCTATTTCGACGATTAATGGCTCCCCATTGTCATCAAATCCACGCATATTCCATTCTTCTGCCAGAATAGCAGCAATGCTTAAAATTTCATTATCAGGTACTAAGCATGTAGCAGACATCTTTTGTAAATATAAAACTGTACACGTATGCGTGTAATTCCCGCCGTTGAACACATAAGGTGTCTTTTTTTTGCAACATGTGCTATAAATGTAGTTATTTTAAATTCATAAGTTGTAGACAGTGTACGCACATTATTTCAGATGGCTGGGCTGCGTACAATAACATCAGAAGTCTTCAACTTCCTAGTCTGTATAGGACGTAATTATATTTAAAAAGGTAAATGTTTTTTTAATTAATGTCGTGTAATTAATCCAACATTCAAAAGGTTTTTATTTTATTATTATTATCTTTTACATTTGATTAAATTTTAATTTATTTGTAATATAATAACATACACGTCAGATTCTCAAGCAATTTAGTTTAAATTTTAAACAATAGAGGGCAAACAACCATAGACCGTTATAGTGAACTTTTACCTAAAAAAATAATTGGAAAGAAATATTATGAAGAAAAGGAAAAGGAACTAGAAACATTTTTTAGCGCTCTTTCTAGGTATCTCATTTGCATTTAAAAATAATGCCATTTATACATTAAAATACGTTTTATTCACCAAGAATTATTTAAAAATAATAATAATAATTAATAATCATAATAATATTAAGCTACACATATACCTGCATTTTTTTGTTATAGAAAAAGAACCACTCCTGAAATAAATGGGAAATTATATATGTATCTTATGGAAAAAAAAACTATTGGAAAATCAAATCTAAAGTTGTGAATGGAAATTATATACCTTCAGTGACATTAAAATAAACCAAATTATATATTGTACTATACACCAAGTGGAATTGTTAAAATTTCATATATAATATAAGTCAACTGCAGTAATTCTCATAATAATCTCTCGTGAAAGTGCGCCTTTTCATCCTAAAGAAGCTAGCTAATTAAACGTGTAGTCAAAAAACAATGTGTGTGTATCGTCTCTGTTATAATATTCGTTTATCTGTGGATCCTAACTTTAAGAGTATAATTCAAGTGAGAATTAATCTTTGATTCTATTATAATTTTCTTTTACATGATTATTAAAAGTGCTAAATAAAAGAAAACTTTCATTAAAAAAAAAATGCTTAGTGCTCGTAAAATTTGATTAGATGAAAACTCTTCACCTGGATAATCAGCTCACAGAAAAATAGTTCTGCTAATGAGATAATATGTATTTGTTTATTGGAATGTTTTTTTTAAAACTAATTTGTAAAATTTTATTTTGTGTTATAATATTAATATATGCTAGGATATATATCTTTCTGCCGTAATATTTTAAGAATCTTGTAATGACAAAGGTATGTCTTACTATAATTATTTTGGGTTAAGTTTCTATTTAAGATGAAATCTATGAAGCATATCCGATTTATTAAATGCAGTGACAGATATAAACTTTGCATGTTTGGTAATTTAAACGAAAAATATTTTATATTTATTTAATGGGTAAACTAAATATTTTAATTTATCAGAAGTAATTTTAAAAGAAATACAGGCTATAACAAGATATTTGTTGTTTAAAGGGTCAACAGAAATTTATATTATGTTAATTTAGTAATTTAGTAACAGTTATTTTTTAATAGCACATCCACTTTACTTAGTGGAAGCTGATATGCTACCTAGTGCTTTTGAGTGTTCCTTCATTAGAATTTAAATTATTATTCTTTTATGCTGTCATGTTCATTGGTTTCAGATATTGATCAAAGTATACATTGTAACACAGGTTTATTATGATTAGTGTGTTTTCCTTATCTTGCCTAAATGTATGCGTGGTATATGCTTAATATCAGCATATGTAACACTCATAATGTATTTTATTTTGTGGGATGAAAATAATCTTCCCCAAAATACTTTATTTTCTCCATGAGAAGAATAGTTTAGATATAATGTTAGGGTATGTTTGATAGCCCATGTGATCGATTCTCATGAAGAGAACGATCAAGAGTTTCTCTAGCATTTAGGATGCTTAATTTGTTGAAATCCCAAGAGAGGATTATACTTGGTGTGTGTTCATTTTATGCCTGAGTAAGAGGCAAGCGAAAACCACCAAAATACTTTAGTGTAGTAGTTTACTCTGCAGACATTCATTATTACTCCGCATTCCTCATGTGAATATTAAAGAATAGTTCCACCCATAGAAGGTGTGGATTGTTATGCTTGTTTTCAAAAGTTATGGTAAGGATACATGCTAGGTTGGAGGTGTTAGTTCCTCAAGGTGCACTTTAGTATCATTAGTGCCTTAACTCACTGAGATCAATATCTGTATTATTGCTGCTGAATCTTGCTAGTAGTTGATAAGCAAATCAATGGAGAAACTAAGTTAAAAGTGCGCATTTTAAAACGCTTATTTACTGGAGGAATATTCAAATGCAATGTTTAATGCCAGTTAATAATTAAGAAATATTCATAGTTTGAATTGCACTTATAAGTAAAACATTTATCGTAACTTAAGTTGACATTAAGTCAAATGTGAGATGGCAAGTGCGACTTCTGATAAATGACCCATAATTTAGAATAGGTTGTTCAATTATAAATCTTAATTTGATTAAATTTATAAAAAGTTAGTCAATAACTTTAAATAAAAGCGTTATAGAAAGTGTACCAAAATTATAGATTAGTATATTGGTAAATGAGATGTACTTTTTAGCTAGTCAATCCAATGCAATGCATGAGGTGCCTGAAACATGTGATATTATGCAATAAATTTGTATATATATATATTTTTTGGTTCTGGTGAGAGTAATAAATTATAGTCTTGTCAATATTCGTTGTGAATTCATTTTTTTTTGTACTGCTAAATATGTGTGTTTGCACAATATGTGCAAAACATTTTCTTGAGTCGGAAATCATTACAAACTTTCAAAAACTTAATATACCAGATAGACCAATTTACTGGAGATCGGAATATTTCATCTCATTTCATTTTAATGAGAATTATTTATGGAATTGCAAACTTCAGACTAAACATTATGTAAGTGTAAAAATGAGTTAAGTGTAAAAATGAATTTATTCCCAAGTCATTAACTCTGACTGCACATTATTCCATCCACATTTTAGTTAAATTGTCGAAGTAATGAGTCTTAGTTAATTTAATCAGTTGTCATGGATGATGAAAAGACACCAAAAGCAATCTCCCTTGTCTTTTTATTATTCTGGCTGAGATTCTGGATAAAAGGGCCTATGTTATTCAAAATTGTATGGTCAATATTGGGTATAATTATCACCTCTTTAAATAATATAGTAGTTGCTATGAGATATGAAGACATATTGACTTTGGAAGTAAAGTAAATGTTTCCTATAGCCGACTAGAATGCCAGTCATATGTGTTAGCACAGTACGGTCGAGCAGTTTCCTAAATTAAATAAAGAAACCCTGAGATTATTATTGTCATTATAATTATTTTTTTTTATTAAGAAGTGATCAGTTATTATTGATATTTTACAATTGTGGCAAGTGGGCTTCGAAAAGAGTTTAACTTATAATTGTGCTATCTGAAAGTATTTTCAGATCATATTGGCAGATGATTTACATATTGGATATATATTTTTTATTTTGGTAACATTAACAAGAATATGAGAAGTTATCATCATCGTTCAAAAGTGCAAATACTTATAGCTCAGAGAATGTGTTTTTGATAAAGAGAGGATGTTATTTTATTCTAAATTTTTTAATTAGGGAATGATGACAGTTTTTTCCTATCTTTCCAAGATATTTATTTTATTAATGATAATTTGTTTTATGATTTTAATTTCTGTCTTTGTCTTAACTGCATATCTCTGCAGCTGAATCTTATAACTAGCAGACCACACTGAGCTAGGCTGAGTATGCACATTGCTGAGTTTGCAGATCACTGAGAATATACTTTATTAGGTTAGAAAATGAGATGTCTAATTATAGAGGCGATTGATGTATTGAGCTTAAACTACATCTAGATTCGTTAATACTAGTTACTATATTAGTTACTATATAGTTAGAGTTAATAAGTTTATATATGTTTTTATAGGTTAGAAATGACTGAAGATCGATGGCTATGTTAGCCAAGATAAAATCAGAGAGAAGGTTAGAAATGGTCGCCCAACTCCAGGGGCAATCGATGGCTATAGCTAGCCGCGATAAATTTAACCTTTTAACTGTTTGACTCGTTCTTAATCGAGGCACTTTTTGATACATATTCGTTTTAATCGAGTAAATTTGACATCGCTGTAAATTGCTTAGTTTTTGGGCTACGTTTACGGTTTTAACGTCATTTTTTAGAAGCGCATAAAAAGTTTTTATAATACACTGCCATCTATTGAATTATTTTACAAGTAAAAATCAATTAATTGATGATTTATGTCAAACAAAAACTAAGTCACTGCCTTTTCACATCTTTTTCTTGAATCTTATTGGCTGTTGAAATTTTGTAAACAAAAGAAAATAGGAAAAGCTCCGCCTTCTCATCATCTTTTCTTGAATCTTATTGGCTGTTAAAATTTTTATATGGCTGCCAAAAATTAAAAATTCTACTGAACGTCTTTTGTTTTATTTTGAAAATGATAAACGAATGTTTTAGAGCATTTTAAAAATATTTTTTGATGAAATACAAATAAAATAGCAAATTATTTTTCATATAATATGTCAAAAATAAATATTATTTTACAAAAATAGTTACGATTTTAGTTAGAATTATTTATTTATTGCAAAGTCGGGAAAAAAAAATCATAACGTGAAATTATGATTGCCGTTTCTTTTCATGTCAACCGTAACAAATATTTTTAAAATTAAAAATCAAAATTTATTTTTGAACAAACTTTCGTTTATTTTTATAATGTGAGAAATTACTAATATACTTTTTAAAAACGAAACTAAAGTGAATATATTTAAAAAAACGGTCAATAACTTTTGAAAAATTGATACATTATTTTGTGCATCGGCTAATTAAAAGCTTTGAGTGATACCACCTGCAGCGAATGAACAATTGGACAGTTAAAGGGTTAATAGACTTTTCTTGAAGTCAATCTTAACCCTTTAACCGCTAATTATATTATTGGTTGTATGAGGTAAAAATCAAATCTTTTAATTGGCCAACTCACAAACTGAAGACAAAGCCTATTGTTAAAACATATTTGCCTATAATATTAAATTCAACTCAGATACGTTCATAAAAAGTATATTACTAATTTTTCAGGTTATGAAAGAGAACGAAAGTTCTTTCAAAAATAAATTGCTATTTATTTATTATAAAATATATTCAATTTCGGCAAATATAAAGCGAGTGTCTAAACGAGAAAGTGCTGGACGCTAAGCGCTTTTTTTTTCAATTTCAACGTTCTTAGAAAAAGTAAAGATTCTTTTTGCTAAAATCTTAAATATTTTTACTAAAATCTTCAATATTTTTCGAAAATAAATTTTGTTTTTTTAGTATATTTTTTAAAAACTATTTTAGATTTCTCATTTTATATTTTTTTTTAATACTTAAATTACATTCGAAATGAAAATTTCAGCGTTTTTTCTTTATTTTCTTTGATCAGCGGCGTTCTTTCTTCTTTCCAGACAATCAGAATGTCTTTTTCAGGCTGAGAGCTTGGCTGACAGCCAATCACCGACAAGATTCTTCTTTGTTTAGTTTTTAAATTCCTGTTTTTTTTATTTTTTACTTGTAAAATAATTTCGGAAGAAGGCACCATCTTACAGAACTTTTAAAAAACCTAATCAATAACTAGTCAAACGAATATTCTACCATTAAAATCAGCAGAATTAGAGTGACGTCAGATGTTTCCATCTGTGATGCCTCATAAGAGTAGTGTTGAAGAATTAATATTGTTTGCACTTGAAATGGATTAATTATTCATTGATTGAAAATATTTGCCAATAATATATTGTTTCTTTTGCCATAAGATATTATATGAATATCTATTATATGATCTAATCTTTTTGCCATTACTGAAAAAAAAAAAATAAAAAAAAAAAAAAAAAAAAAAAAAATTGTTGTTCGCTTATGACGTTGCAGTCTTTAAGCAATTCTATAAAACACTTCAATGATTTTATCATTTATGATGATCTGCTTGTCTGGTTTGTGTGGTTGGCACTTATGCTATGTTAAATAACATTTAATGAGATTTCTATGGACCAAGAAGCATATAGAAAAAAAAAACATTTCAGTAGTTAAAGTTTGAACTTTAAGGACATTTAATGTCAGAGTATAATTTTTTGATGTAGATTGTTTTGAGTAGAGGAGAGGCATAGAGGCAGGATGTCTTGTCCAGTATTTTTTATTAATATTTTGTTGCTAATATTTCAGTACTGTTAAACACTAAGAACAGTTAGAATTTTTAATGTTTAATGAGAACATGGATAATTATAATATTTCTAAAGATTTGGGAGGATCACTGAGAGCTACAATCACCTGATACACAGACTCCATATCTCAATGTAGAATTAAAAGAGG